>QLSR01000295.1:412235-484382 GCA_031780015.1 Citrullus colocynthis
GAAAACAAAAACATGGTTGAAGCTATGGTTGAACTTCTGTATTATATGTGCGCTTTTAATTTTTTTTTTTTTTTTTTTGTTAATTATTTTTGTTCATGTAATTTTGTGGTTCCTTTACTTGCTCGCATTGTTTTTTTATTGTTTCGGTATCACCCTTCCTTCTTGTATTCCATCATTGATTTTCCTCTATTCTCCATGAAGATTCTGTGTGTGTCGTTAGTTGGTTTAATAAAGTTTTCTTACCAAAAAAAAAAATCCAACAACTTTAATCCAAATGAATTTAGAATTTTCCTTGAATTTTTAAGATTTTGTTATTGAGTTCAACAATTTTGAGATGAAGAATAGACTACCAACCTTTTAAGATATTAACTTGTGTCTTAGTGCATGTTTGGTAGACAATTTAGATTAGATTTTATGTTTACAAATTTATTAACTAGTTTCTTAGTACATGTTTGGTAGACAATTTATTGTTTTTGAATTTTGTGATCCGAACCTCAAAGTCTAATAAAAACAACCTTTTTATGTTTCAGTGTAACTAGATTTCAAATTTAAAAATTATAAATATATTAAAAGAATAAAAAATATTTAGAAAATTAACCTTTTATATTATAAACTCAATTCTTTATTATTATGATTATTATTAATATAAATTACATGATATTACAAAACAATATATAATTATAAAAGTTTAAAAGTTTTTAACATGTTAATAAATTATTTAATAATAGCTTATATATTCTACTTAATATTTAGTTGGTACGTAGATTTAGTGTTCTAAAGGAATTATTTTAAATAGCCAAATTGTCGAAAATATTTACAATTAATAATAAAATACACAGTCTATCTACAATAGACAGCGATAGATCGCGATAGACTATTATCTGTGTCTATCATGACATAGATAATAGTCTATTTTGATCTATCGCGGTCTATCGCAGATAGATAGTAAAATTTTGCTATATTTGTAAATATTTTATTTTTTTTCTATATTTAAAAAGAGTCCTTAATTTTATGATTTATAAATATATTATCAAATACATTTAAAATTATATTTGAATTAGAATCAAACTTTCAAATTGGTTACCAAACATATATGTTAGAATATGAAATGTAATTATATTTTTATTAAATTTATTACTTTCAAATTTCTTTATCACATATGTTTTTATTCGCTAAGTTATGCTGATGCTGGGTGTGGGAAGTTTTAGTGAAATTGATACCCTTTATAGAGAAAAAATGAGAATCCTAGAATTAAAGGAATAAACAAAAATGGTTTTTTTCTTTGTTTTTTATACCAACAAACATGCTACGTGGTTTGTGTTGGAATAAATAGAATTGGACCCATTTTATTTCACCCATCCATTCCCCACATGTTTTGTTTATATCCAAAATGTTGGCTCATAAATTATATATATGACCTTTCATTTTTGTATCTTCTTGAAACACATATCTTTCATGTGATCTTTGAAGATAGAGATTTGATTATTAGAACCATCATCAACATTTATAAAATTAACTTTTAAGTTTACTTCTTAAAGTTTTAAGTTTGTCTCTATTTAATCTTGTAGTTTAAATTTTTATTTAATAAAATTTCAAACTTTCAAAATGTTTAATATGACTTCTTAGCTTTTAATTCTGTGTCTAATAAGTGTTTGACCAATTCAAGATTTTTAAAAATTAATTGATCTATTAAACATAAGTAAATTGGGTCCTTGAGCGGAATGTTTGGTAGGTAATCTAAAAACAAAATTTAAAAATAATAGATTCAATAAAAACAAAAATAGTATTTCATGTTTTCAAATATATGTTTGGTAGCTGAATCAGAAATTATATATAAGTTTAAACGATCGTTTAAAATGTGTTTGATGATATATTTACAAGACCATAACATTAAGGGAAATTGTCTTAAATAGTAAAATTGCTAAAAATATTTACAACTAATAGCAAAATATATAGTCTATCGTGATCTATCGTAGTCTATCACAAATAGACAGTGAAAATTTGCTATATTTGTAAATAGTTTGGTTCCTTTTGCTATATTTGAAAAGAACCCTAACATTAATAGTTGTTATCCACTAAATATTAGCTAGGTTGAATATGAACTATTAATTATTAATTTATGAACATTTTTTGTGTTGGAAAATTCATAGAATTATTATTTAGTAATATCATATCATTTATAATACATTATACAATATATATTTTAACTTAGCAAAAATAATTGAGTTTATAACATAAAATAATATATTTATTAATATATTTATTAATGTATTATAAATGATATGATATAACATGAAGTAATATCATATCATTTATAATACATTATTCAACATTTTGAAATTTCAAACTCAAAATCTTGATACATTGAAAACATACAAAATGTTATTTTAAAAAATTGCACTATATGGATCACATGATCTAAAAAAAGTTCCCAAAAATAGAATTCAAATTGTCTACAAATACAAATTTTCTTGTCTTGGTGAATCTAAAAACATAAAACAAAATCTAGATTACATACGAAACAACCCATAAGATTTCTATTTTGTATCTAGAACCTATGTGGATTTTAAATTTTATTTAATAAGTCAAAGATTTATTAAATACAAAATTGAAAATTAGAAATGGTGTATAGAGACTCGTGGGACAATAGAAAATTATGGGCTAAATAGACACAAAATTAAAAGTTAAAAAACTAAAGGCTTATTTGGCATTTAGAACCCATTTGGTTTTTTCGTTTTTGATTTTTGAAAATTAAGTTTATTTCTTCACAATATTTTAAAACTATTTAAAAATATTTGTTAGGTAAAAGAATTGATTTCTTAATAAACTTCAAAAAATAAAAATAAATTTTTAAAAATTACTTATTTTAGTTTTTTAAAATATTAGTAGAAATTAGATTTTCATTTATTCATTCCTAGTGGTCAAATATTCCACTTAAAAGCTTGATTTGATTTTACGATGTCTTTTGTTGGTTTGCTTTTGTATATCGATCTGTTGCATCCATAAAAAGGTGAATTCGACATTTTTAAAAGAAGATGATTGTATTTTAACATAGCCTCTAATTTCCTATAAAGTAAAATTCACTTATGAGTGTTAATATTGTTGGCTTTCAAATATTTTTAATTCATTGGAATTTCAACCTCTAGAAGTCTTCTAACACAAAAACTATTTATAGATATACAAAATATGCTTTAGGAGATTACATTTTGTTTGTAATGATGTGGGTCCAACAAGTCACATAATTGGATGAGTTAAAACTAAGGTTAAAATATTACTTTGTATTATCAAATTGGTTCAAATTTTAATCTCTAATTTTAGTTCCTATACTTTTAATAAATTTTAAATTTAATTCTGGTTGATTTATCTAAAAAAAACATTAATTTTAGTTCCTATACTTTTAATAAATTTTAAATTTAATTCTAGTTGATTTATCTAAAAAAAATATTTATTATCTATTAACATTTTTCTAGAAACTTTGGAAACATATTCACATATTATATTTTCTTATTTTAAAGGAATTATTATTATCAAACTGATTTCAATAAAAGTTCATTTTCAGGGCTTAAATTTAAAATTTATTGAAAATAGATGGACTAAATTAGACATTTGAAAGTATGAGAACTAAAATTGAACAAATTACTCCAAACTACAAACCAATATGGTATTTTAACATAAATTTAATTAAGGTTTTTAGTACAAAATTTAATTAGGGTTTGAAAGTATAATTTTAATTGAATTATACACTATTAAAACAATTTTGTTTTATTTTATTCAAATTATTTTAATTGTGTAGGAAAATATATAGTCTCCTATCCTATCATATATTATATTACCTACTCTGACTCTCTTCATTCTTCTTTTTTTAATTGTTTTTTTTTTTTTACCCTCTACATTCACATTATATATATATTATTAAAAAGTTATTTAATATTACATTGGTGGACATTTACATAAACCTGCCAAAAATAAATAAGAGTGATATTTAATTCATATTAAATCTAAATGTCTTGGTAAGCTTTGTTGAAGTGGTGTAGAAAATATAAAATTATAACTATGTTATGATACTCTTTACTCTTGTTCTATGTAAACTTATTTTACCACAACATTGGAGACAAGCTCATTCTCAAAAAACAAACAAATAAAATAATAATAATAATAATAATAATAATAATAATAATATATTTCTCATGAATTATTATTGGAGTATAGCCAACAATGTTTGGTAATGGATTTTTGTATGATTATTTTTTTTAGTATGTAACCATACATGACTTTTTTTGGTTAATTCCCACTAAAGGTCATGATATCTCGTAAATTTTAGTCAAAAGATAATCAAGAATGTCACTTATAATTAGCATAAGGACGATATTGAAAGTAATGTTGTTCGGGCAAATAAATTAAGGGTGTGTTTGGATTATATTTTTAAGTGTTTAATTTAAAAAATAAGTCATTTTAGAGAATTTTGAAGTGTTTGGTAACTACTCAAAATAGATTTTGAAGTGTTAATTTTTTTTTTTTTAAAAGAGTTTAAATAAAAATGATCTTTTTGAAAAATATTTTTTTCTCAAGTGAATCTAAGCGGACCCTAAATATGTAGTGTTCGAATTTCAAAACTAATCATGTATTATATTTTATGACTTGTGTATATATAAATCAATTTTTGTTAGCATAGTTACACATAATTGGCTGAACTAATATGGGGAACAAATTTATAATTTCGCTGATTTATTTTCTTTACCTTTCCAATTTTACTTTATTTACTAACTAGCATTTATTGTATCATGTTGGTGTATCAAATCACATCACTCGTTAGTTTAATCAACGTGCTAAATCAACACAGGTAAATGACAGAGTGCATCAAAATAAAAATAAAAATAAACTTAATCTCCAAGAGCGTTTAGGGTAGAAGGTAAGGTTTTTTAATCATGGAACCTAAAACATAAAGAGTTTATAAGTCATGGAATGAGTTTTTTTTTTTTTTTTTTTTCTTTAATTATGTAGCTGCAATGAGTTTAAGAACTCTTGAGCCATGCGAGAAGTGGGGCACGTTAATAACGCCACTCTTACTCCTTCACCCAAACATATTCTAAATATTTTATGATGTAAAAAGTTAAAACACATACATATATAATTACAAAAAAAGTGAGATTATCATAAACTTGTAATTCATGGTCTGTTTTGAATAATTTTTTTTTGTTAAATTACAAATTTAGACTCTATAAATTAAAGAAAGATAGAATTTAGCCTCTATATAATTTTAAAAATTTGAATTTGATCTTTATGATTTGATGAAATCTTCATAAATAGTCTATATGATTTTATGTTTATCAAATCACATAGACTAAGTTCTAACTTTTTCTAAATTGTAGGAACAAATTTATAATTTAACAATTATTTTTCTTTTAAGTGCTTTAAAAAATAGTTTTTTTTTTTTAAAAAAAAAATACTTGAAAAGTGATTTCAAATTCGTGAAATAAAATATGTAGTTTAACGTAATTAAAGCTAATAAGAATACAAAAATAGGAATTGGGTATCCAATGGAAATAGCCAAATTATTGAAGAAGCTGTATTATTAATGAGAAAGAAGATAAAGACTTTTGTGTCATGTCATTGTTAACAACATGGAAAATCTAAAGCCCTAACAACTCAGATCCCATTAATTTATAAACTAAAATTTTACACAAAGCGTACGAGGGAAGTCTATCCCATTTTTTCTTTCTATTCTCATCTAAATCTTCCCTTACAATAATCCCTCAAAAAAAAAAAAAAAAAAAAGAAAAAAAACCTATAAATTCCAATTCTCTCTCTCTCTTTCTCTCTAAAATTCAAAACTCATCTCCCTTTTTTCTCTCAACCCCATGTCTCAATTTTACAAATCCGATCACCAAAAGGTATTAGAAACCCCAAAGCCACTGGAAGAAGGTGATCGGAGCAAGGAGGAAGACGGCGATGAAGTGCTTCCGGCGGCAGCGGATGGTGACAAAGAGAGCTGTCGAACTCCGACATCTCTTCGACATCGAATTCCGATGGCACGAAGCTGCCCGACGACGCCGAGAAAGCGGAAAGTCGTGAGCAAGAGGAAATTTTCAGACCAAAGCTTCTTTGAGGCCACCGGAAGGGGAGAGGTAGAATCCTTGTTTGGCTTATTTTATAGGGTTTCTTCTTCCAAAAGAAGATGTACAAGTGTATAAAACCCTACCTAGTGTTTCCATATTTACATATATATATATATACACGGTTAAAGTTTCATCTATAAATTTACAAGGTCTATCTATTGAACCTTCACATTTGAAACTAATTCTAATAAATTCAAATAAATTCAAAGTCCATTATTAAATTTTTGGTTTTAATTTTTGAAAGTTAAGTCTTTAAACACCAAGTCTATATCTCTTACTTTGTTATCTACTTTTACTAGTATTTTCAAAAATCAATCCATGTTTTGAAAACTAAACAAAAATAGTTAGTTTTTAAAATTTTTTTTTGTTTTCAAAATTTTGTTAAAAATTCAACTCTTTTACTAAGGATGAAAACTATAGTAGAAAATTGAGAAAAAATAGGTCTAATTTTAAAAAACCAAAAACCGAAAATCTAGTTAACCAAATGAGATCTAACATTTTCAATTTTGTGTTTATAAATTATTGTGCGTACATTTTTTACCTTGCACATTAATGGTGTATTATTTTAAAGATTATGCTTGAATAAATGGTCACACCCATGTAAGGATCAATAGATTAAAGAACAAAGTTATTAGACACATGATTGAAAGTTTTTAAAGATGATCTATTAGACAGTATGGACATTATGGAGATTGAAACCGCAAAAGCTAGCTTAGGGAAAACTTGAGTAATTGTATCTATAGAATTGTTTAATTTGGTAAAAGAAATATGTTATTTTGTTGCTATTTCTGATATATATGTAAGTTTCATGTAAAGTGAAACAGATTGGTGATGAATTTGAATGATACTTGAGAAATTTAAGCAAGAAATTAGACTGAGGAATCTGAAGTGGGTTTGAAAGAAAACTTAAAAAAAGAAATAAAGAACATGTTTGAAGGTGGAGGGGGGACTATTGGTGTAGATTTATTTGTTGTTGGAAGTTTTTCATTGGTTTTTGCAACATGTCCATGGTTTTCTGTCTCCTTTCTAAAGAGGGAGAGAGAATATATCATTTACAAACCAAAATACATATAGGAAGAAACAAACAACATATGTAGTACAGATGTGTTCACTTTCTTAGGATTCTTGTTTAGTGTACATAAATATGACAACTTTTCTTACACATATCCAAAGCATTGAACAAATGTCTGTTTTTTTTAGTTCCAACAAGTAGGACACTATTGAAAACATATGTATTTTAACTAGTTGATTTATGCTCGAGTTGACAAAAAAATATTTTACTTATTATTTTACTTATTTAGTCACTATTATGTTCCACTAAATCTTATAAACTATGATCCTCAAGCTTATACTTATTATAGACTTTTGAGTTGTTAATAATCTTACATACATTAAAGTTCCGTTTGATAATCATTTGACTTTTTAAAAAATTAAGGTTATTTCTTCTCAATTTATTGTCATGGTTTTTATCTTTTTTAAATAAAACAGTTGAATTCTTAGCAAAGTTGTAAAAACAAAAACAAGTTTTTAAAAACTACTACTTTTTAAGTATTCAATATTTGACTCGATTTTTTAAAACATTAATAGGACTTTTAGAGGTAGAAGGAGTGTTTATAATCTCAATTTTAAAAAACTAAACCAAATAGTTAATCTTGCAAATCTAAATTTATGTAACAATTCAAAATTTTGGGTATACATTTTTTGGTATTATAAATTTTTAGTAGCCAACATATGGATCATTTGAATATGAAATTATAAATATGTATATATAGTTGTTGGCTGATTTTAATTTGCGTAATAATTCAATTTTATTACAATATTGTAGGTGAGTCAGATAGGTGTAAAACATAAACTAGAGCAAGGCCTATTCAATTCTTGCTTAATTTTTCTCTGTAGACTATATATATTATTTTCATGTTTCATAATGAAAATTCAATGCATTTGGTGATTATTAAAACTTGCATGTAGTCACAAAATATTGGCAACATTAATTTAATATGTGGATTTGGTTGGTTTGGATTAAAAACAGACTAATCTATATTTTATAGGTTTTGGAAATTTTCTCTGGTTTATTGATTTGTACACATGCAAATGATCAATTTTTTTTTTTTTTTTTTTAATACAATCGAAGGAAGAGGATTTGAACCATAAATTTATGCCAATTGAACTATGTTCGGTTTGGTTCGAAAATTATATTTATTTTTCCACCACTTTTTTTATAATAATAATCTTAATCTTTTTTATTGTAACAGCCAAATTTTTAAAATCAAAATAATTTTTAACAAAAATATTTTTTTTTCAAATTTTCGTATAGATTTTGAAAATATGGTTTGATAATAAAGTACAAATAAAACTCGTAAATAAAAATAGAGTTTATAGACTTAATTTTTAAAAATTAAAAAAAACCTAGAATCATATATTATCCTACGGTCTACGGAGATTATTATTGGTTCAATTACTCTTTCGTTGTCCATATTATATTTTCTGTTTGAATTTCAAGTCGATTCTTCTCATTTTACGCTTGTATTTAACTTTTCATTCTCATTTTTATGTAACCATTTATATTTGAGCTTATTTCTTTAGGTATATTATATTTGAAAATTTATTATAATAAAAATTAGTAAGTCAGTTATTTATAATTTAATGAATGAATTAATTAAAATTATAAATACATATTTAAGTCAAGTCCAAAATGACAGCACATCATGAGCTATCCTATCTTTGGAGGCTTTGTTTTGCTACAAATTCACTCTCATTCCACTTGAACGCTTCTAGCTGACCCATCGTCAAGCAAGTTTACTACTCATGACAAAGGAAAGAATATTTGAATCTAACTCGTCATGGAAGAAACACAACTCATTGATGTGTTGGCATAAATATTGTCGCTATGTGTCCGAGACGATATGGAGCGGCCGATGTCTTTGAAAATAGTTAATTTTTAAAGAAAAGAAAAAGAAGTCATCACCAATCTTTTTTACGGTGTGATTGGACATCGAAGTAAAATAAACAATTTTTATTTAAAAAAACAAAAATAGTTTGTGAAAACTAGAATTGAGTTCAGGAGTTATATGTGTATGGGGAAGGTGTTAGCACTCCATACCGATTTAGAAAACGGTGGCCAAATTTCAAATATTCAATTTCAAATATTATTTAATTTTTTTTTAAAAAAAATAATGTCTTATTTTACCCCTAATTACTCCAATATTTGAAACAATGATTCTGTAAAATAATTTAAACAAATTCCATCAATTTAGCTCTATTATAATTGAGGAAAAATTACTCACCTCAAAAAGTGAGAAGTTATTACATTTTCTCAAAATCCGTCATAGGATAATCTTTAAATAAATGATTTTTTTTTTAAAAAAAACATTAATTAAATTCATTTTTCTTGAGATCCAATTTGGGACTCCCAAAGATGTGATCGCTCACCTTAAGAATTCTAAGAAATCGAACTCCCAAACTTCCTAGATTCCAATCATAGAATTTTTTTTTTTAGGAAAACTGTCTTAATAACAAGTTACTAGAAAAATAATTGATTAGGAAATCTTTCGAAATCATAGATTAATTTTTGAATATTTGAAAACACAAAAGGTATAATTTTAAATAAAATAAATTTAAATAATTTAGAAAGAGTCTTGTGAAAGATTTTCAAAGCTTAGAGAAATTTTTAAATTAGAAGGATTATAAAACTTTGAGAGATTTTATTTAGAATGATTTAGGTGTGTTTGAATTACCTTTTGAAGTGATTAAATTTGAAAAAAAGTCATTTTGAAAAAATTGTAGTGTTTGGCAACTTATCAAAATGCAATTTTTAAAATTGAGTTTTAAAAATAAGTCATTTTTGAGAAATCACTCAAAACTAGATTTTAATTAGAATAATTTAGGGTGTATTTGGATTACCTTTTGAAGTGATTAAATTTGAAAAAAAAGTCATTTTAAAAAAATTTGTAGTGTTTGGCAACTTCTTAAAATGCATTTTTTAAAAATGAGGTTTAAAAATAAGTCATTTTCAAGAAATCACTCAAAACCAAATTTTAAGAAAAGAGATTTTTTATTGATTGACCGGGAATCCATCTCATTTGTTATGTTATATTGAAATTACAAAAATACCCTTCATACTACCCCTCCTCCTCTAACCTTTCTCCCACATTTTGACCTAGCCAAAATTTTTTTTCTCTATGTTCTCTCTCTTTTTTCTCATTTTGTCCAAGAACTTCACCGAGATCTTACATTCATAGCTTCGATTTGAGGTTAGTTTTTGCTTTAATTTGAGATTAGATTTGGATTGTTGCTTTTGGTTGTGCCTTTTCTTCTTCTGATGGCGTTTGGATTAGATTTTCTTCTTTGGATGACATTTTGTCCAAGAGTTTGTCTGTTAACGGGGGTTTCAATTGTGATGAAGTTTGTCCTTGTTTTTCTACTAGAACTAATCTTATTTGAGTATGATTGTTTGGTAGTGACGCACCAGCGAGAGTGAGAGCGAGAGAGATAGTATGATAGAGTGAGAGAGAGAGAGCGAGAAAGATAGAGTGAGAGAGCGACAACGAGAGAGATAGAGTGATAGAGTGAGAGAGAAAGAGAGAGAGAGAGAGAGAGAGAGAGAGAGAGAGAGAGATAAAGTGATAGAGTGAGAGAGAGCGAGGGCGAGAGCGTTGATTTTTGTTTTATAGATATGTCTAAGCAGGGATTATTTCGGTAGTAAATTCTGAGATCGTTGTATTTTATCTTGACTTTGTCATATTTTGTTGTTTGTTATGGTCATATTTTTCTTATCCTTGACCTGTTGTTTGTAACATTCTGTTGTTTGAAGTTTATGCAATTTTTTTGGAAACGGATCTTGACAGTGGTGTATTCCAAAACGATTCTCTCATCCTCTAAAGATATTTATGGTATGTCTCTTTGGAAGTTAATAGAAATTGAAAGTTTTCCCAAATATTTGTTCTTGTTTGGTGCATATCACTAATACTGAGGATTTTTTTGTCGTTATCTCTCCTTGTTATAACGTAATGTGTATATTATGTGTCCACTTTCTTGAAGATGTACATCAAACTTGTTTTTGTACTAGAGTTTTGAATATCGATTAATTTGGTATTTGAAAATATAGATGGAAAATTGTTTGGCAAATGCATAGTTTTCCATTCAACAAACAAATAAAAATTGTTGTTGCTTCAATGGCTCTCCATAAACTTTATAAGAGTTCATTTAAAAATAGATTTTGAGTTCAAGCCTTATGATGACGACGAGATGGTACTACCGTCAAGTGATAAAAGAAATCATGAGGATACCAATGAAGAACATGGAGGTTCAATTCGTGAAATGGAAATGAATGAAAAACATGATCGAATTGCACAACTTCTTATGTCTAGTTGATATTATATTGTCTAGAAAAAATTATTATTGTTTATGTTTTGTTGTTGGAGATCACTTATATTTTTTATGTTTATGTAGTATTTACATTTCAAGATATTTGTGCTTCTAAAATTGAATTGTCCAAAAAAATTTAATAAAAAAATAAAGTTTAATGTTTAGTTTTAACTTCAATAGTTTCAAGTTTATAAAAAAATTCAATAATTTCAAGATAACCTGCGATTAATTTCAAAATATATTTCTTTCTAAAAAAAATCAAAATTATATGTGTTTCTTTATGAAATTAGTCCATATTGTTTAATAGTTCTTTATGGTAATTTAACTTACATGTAAACATTTTTTATATAGGACAAACCAATCAAGGTTATGATATAAACACTTATAAAAGATCTAAACCAAATATGTAAGTGTTTAAATTTTAAACTCATTTTATAGAAAATGTTTTTTAAAAAATGTATTCTTACAAAACACTTTTTTCATACACAATCCAAGCACACCCTTAAAAACTTTGGAAAATTTTAATTAGAAATCAAATAAGACTTAATAGGAACATTATATAAGAAAAACATAATTAAGGAAACATCCTAATAAATTAAGCAAAACATAAAAGGGTATAATAAAATTTAATTAAAAAAAAACATATTAGAGATCGATCTCGGACTCCCAAAGAATCAACTCCTCACCTCAAGAATTTTAGAAAATCAGACTCCCAAATTTTCTAAATTATGTTGTCAGAAATTTGAAGGGAAACACTCCTGAAAACAATTTTTTCTTAAAAAAAAAATTAAAACATTTTCTTTAACAAGACTCAAAGGAATTAAATATTAACTATTTGAAAATAAACTTAAAAGTATTGAAAATGCTAGAAATATTTTACTGAAAAGGACATTAATTTAAATATGACAACAAATAGTATTGCAAGAAAATAAATTGGGTAAAATATTATTTTGATCCTTATACTTTGAAGTTTGTTCAATTTTATTCTCTATACTTTCAATTGTCTAATTTTAATCTTTATATTTCAATAAATCTTAAATTTAGTCCCCACTGCTAGGTTATTGTTGATTTTTTTTTTAATAAAAAAAATTATTGTTATCTCTTAGCAATTTTGCTATAAAATTTGAGAAAATATTCACATATTGTATTTTTTTTGCATAAAAATTATTATTATTATTATTTAACTAATTTTGATAAAATTAACTTTAAGATTAAAAGATTTATTGAGAGTATGTGGACTAAAATTGCGCAATTGAAAATATAGGAACTAAAACAAAACAAACTTCAAAATATATGTCTACCACATATTGTGCAAGTTACATAAAATAACCTTGAATCTTAGTTTATTGGATTAAGTTAATGTAATCTAAATGTCAAATAAAATACTATTTATTTTATTAAATAAATAATTCGTTTACACAAATTTACAAGAGATTTTTACATAAATAATCATCTTTGGGCCACATATTTCATAAATTTTTTTAAATTTGATTTTTTTTTTAAAAAAAATGCTTTTAGTATTAATTTTGGACAATTTTACTCTTTTTTCCATTTATATATATATATATATATATTCCAATTTACGAAGCTCTCTTAATGATGGAGAGAGAAAATACATTTAATATAATTTTTTTTCTCATTTTTCAATTGGAGAGAGAAAATGCATTAATATGATATATTTTCACATTTTCATAATAACTTGTTAGTTTCAAGCGTCTTCTTCGTTTTCATATTATTTTTTATATGTATCTTTGAAGATTGTATTAGATTTTTGCAAATCTTCTAACCAATATATGAAATATACTGGTAAATATATTTAATATATACTCACATACAACTGATTTCACAGCAATTTGTTAGTTTTTATGGCAGATTGATGGTTATTTTTAAATATACCTTAGAACATTGTATTTGTTAGGTTTATGTCCTAAAACTCATAGTTTATAAATACCAAATATACTTTTATCATTCAATAAAGTTGTTATTGAAATTTATAATCAATAAGTAGTTATTGATTCTATAAAATGTTCTTACTAAATCTAAATCCAATTATCAAAGAATTCTAGACTGTTACATGAGACTCAAACTTTATGTAGAGATATAAAACTGGATCAAGTTTAAGTTAACAATCTAAATGGTCTATAGTATATGAATAAGGTTGGACGCCTTATTCTGGAGACACTATGGATGCGGCCGACTTTGTAACTAGTACAAACGAAGTAATCCTAATTCGTTCATGTGAAGACATGTGAGTGGGGGCGTCCTATGCAAAGAGTTTGCATAAGACCGGACCATGAAATAGTCACTTTTACTTTATAACACCGTTTACTGTCTAAAACTAACTATCTCGACTTTGATGGCTTAGGCAACTTGATCTTAATCCTAAGCTAACTATGAACTTTTGTTTACTCGGGATTATCCTTAGATCTACATTGGTCAGAGCAACTCAACAGCGCTAGCTCAATATGCCTTCTAGTTCAGAGGTAAGGCCAAGTAGATAGTTAGGGACATGGGGTGCAAGAAGAAATTCACTCTTACCCTCTTTTGGGTTAGTAGAGAGGTTGTTCTCTTAAGTGCTGAATCCAAGTCTTGAACAATAGGCACCACTCTCTCAAATAGGGTTTGAAAGGTCTTTTGATTTGGAAGTTGGACTACAAATCATTGTTCATTAGAGGATCCGTGGAACTTAAGGAATAAGAGGTAACATGGGTAAACGATAATTTTGACCCAGCTGTAATTACAAACGACTTGTGAAGGCTTGACTTACCAATCATAGTTATATCAAATGGACATAATATATCTACAGTGAGGAGAGTGCATCTACGGGCTTTAGTGGAGTGACCCGATAGTTAACGAATGTTGGTTAACTAGGTTAAAGAGTTTAACCGGTCAATCTCGGATCATTGGAGCTCATGATCTGTAGGTCCATAAGACCTTCTGGCTACCTCATATAGGAATAAACTTGGAATAAATAGAAGGAAAAATTCGAACCGTTCAAATTAGGTTAATCATATGAGATATGATTAAGTAATTGATATATGATATCAAATGAGAGATTTGGTAAAAAATATTTAAATGAGATTTAAATATTGAATTTATGAATGCAGATTCATAATCGGAGACATGGATTTAGTCAAACAGTCGGTTTTCGGAAGAAGTCAAATAGTTGACTTTGATCCGAGTAAGTCAAAGAGTTGTTTTAGTCAAACCTTCTAGAAAGGTTGACCATGAGATTAAATTAATGTTTCTTACCAAATTGGTGGAAAAATCCACTAACTTGATGAGTGGAACATTTAATTAATCTAAAAAATTCTACACATTGACACATAATCTTTGGCATGCATTAGTGCAATGTGTGTTGTCAACTTTTGGTGAACTTAGATATGTAAAAGTTGCATGCAATTTGCTTTTTTTTTTTTTTTTTTTTTTTTTTTTTTTTTTTAAAAAGGCCTTTGTTCATTGATTAGTCTTCTTCTTCTTGAAAGAAAAATCTTGAAAATTTTGAAGTTTTTGAGAAATTAATTTTTCCTTCTTTAAAGAGTCCCACCACTCTATTCCAAGCCTTTGAGAACAGCTAGAAAAACCTCCCAGTGGTCCAAGTGGGAGCAATTTCAAGAAAGAAAGAAAGGCTACAAAGGTATATAATTTCTTTCCTTCTTCTCTAATTCATTTTCTATGATAATGCATGTTTAATCCTAGGTTGTTATATGCATCTAGATTGTTATTTCGATCCTCTTTCGTTTCCGTTGCGCATGTATGTATGAGATTCTTCATATGCTTGCAAGTATTATAACCAATATATGTAATATAACTGTACTCAAATAGATGGATGTACCATTCGAAAATTTCGATATATATAACAATATCCATATGACAGTACAATATATAAATATCGAGTAATATATTATTTAATCAAATTCCTTTATCAATTATACTACAATATATAAATTACAGTTTAACTCAATGTTCAATATAAATCATCATATATATCATAAATTCTATTTATATACCACAATATATTTCATAAATTCAAAGTAATCAGAAATAAACAAAAATATCTATCATAGTATATAAATCACAAATGAACTTAATGTTTAACATAAAACATATATACAAGTGCATATATGTATATCACATTGTAAAATAAATGAATATATATCACAGTATATATAAAAAGAATTGTCCTCGTTAATATAAAATAAACTAATATATTTTGTAAGGACCCAACTTCCTAGGACTTGAGCTAGGTCGTTATTATATGCAAGCAAAAGACTATTTTTCATAATTTTACTAAAATACATATCTTTTACAAAATTCAAACAACTAAAAAGCTTTGATTGGTGTACCCCTTGTACAATTTAATAAAACATGAAACTTGCATAAAACGTTTAACCGTGAAAAATTTTAAAGGAAAAAGAAAGTTCTGGATTCAAATGTCAAGACCAAAATTCTTAAAGATGAAAACATGAAATCTTGTGCGGAAACGTTATTTTAGTCCCAATTGCACCGTCAAGGTTTTCTTTTGTCATTTGCCTAGGTGTCTTTTCCCTTACCTGAAAAAAAAAATCATGAAAAGAATGAGTCCAGAATACTCAATAAGTAACCCTACTATTGGGGTCAAGCTAAACACTTATATCTATTAAGTGCATTATTCAAATGGGACATGCATATTTCTACTTTTCACACTTCACTAATCTGAGCGATTGGTTCGACCTGTCCTACCGTTGGCAAATGGAGTCCACGAGCCTCTAGTGAATCCCGTAGGAGATACTTACCTCTGGTGATCTCAAAAGAACACAAAACCTCTGGTGATCCCGAAGGAACACAAACTTCTGGTGATCTCGAAGGAACATAACCTTTGGTGATCTCGAAGGAATACAAGACCTTTGGTGATTCGAAGGAACACAAATTTTTGGTGGACACACAACCAACGTAGGAGGTTAACTATCACTAACATGCATAACAGATAAAATACATAAAAATCCAACAACATAGATTCATAATGCCTCTTATACAAACATCATCAAGCTGATATATCTTCACAATCATAAGAAATACATGCAAACAACATAACTCATAGATGGCCCAAAGAAGCCAACAACATTTTAATAACTAAATTCCTTTGCACGTAAGCGGTTCCAGTAGTAAGATTACTTACTTGAGACTAGGTGCAAATAGCTAACCAAGCAGCTAATTCTCACAAAATCCTTGGATTAAAACCCTAGAACATAAATCCGGATTTAAATTAAGTCTTTAGGTGATTTCAAATACAATTTACTCAACAATTAAACCAAATAATCTTGCCCAAAATGCAAGTAAGTCACAATCTTCTTTGAAACTTCAAACAATGTGTCCAACCAACATCGAACCGAAATCGAGCCTTTAACCCACTTGGACAGCGGTTCCAAAATCCTTCGAAGCTTGTCTGAAACTCAAACCCAATGGGTAACAACAATCAAATCCAACACCAATGGATAATCACGAAATTACAAGATAACCCAATGATACTTACCAAAACAGTCAAAGGCCTAATCAAATCTTGAAATTCTGGCGTAACCTACGAAGAATGGATGATGTTGGCGAAGTTGAACAGAGAGAGAGAGTGGTTGGGCGACTGCTTGGGGGACCAAAACCCACTAAAATTCAAAATTGGCTTATATATATATATATATATATATATATATATATATATATATATATATATAATTCTCTTTTCCTTTCCTTTTTCCAAAACCCTTAATTTATATTAAAATTTTTCTTTTCTTTTCTTTTTTCTTTTCCTAAAACAAAACCCAACGTATTTAATATATTTTTCCTCAACCCATCAAATCAAATCTTTTACAACCATCGCTTAATAATTTATTTAACCAAAATATCTCCTAACAAATCAATTCTCCAACTTAAATTCAATTCCAACTTATCCTCATTTTTTCTTAAATTAACCAAGTTCTTAAATCTCACCCAATTCCAAATCTTCAAATTAAATCCAATTTTTAAATCTCCCACAAATAAATTCAATTTTCCACTAATTGAATTAAATTTAAATATTTTATCACAATTACTTTAAATTGAAAAGCTACTATATGAGATGATTTTGTCCTTCCACTAATCCTAGAAAAGCTCAGGGTACCTCAACCTCATCTCATCCTTTCCTTCCCTCGTCGTTTCCTTAAATTCATGATTTTGTCATAGAACCATTACTAGGTGCTATCTTCTTGTTACGCAAAGTCTTCAGTTCTCTTGCCAAAATTTGAATAGGCTTCTCCTCATAAATTAAGTTCTCATTTAATCGCAAGGGCTCATAGCCTACTATATGAGATGAATCTGTCACGTAATTCCTCAACATCGAGACATGAAAGACGTAATGAATTGTAGATAGAGACGACGACAATGCCAACTAATAAGCCACTAGGCCAATCCGCTCTAAGATCTCAAATGACCCAATGAAACATAGACTTAACTTTCCCTTCCTCCCAAACCTTAAGACACCTTTCATAGGTGCCACCTTCAGAAACACCTTATCACCCATCTCAAACTCTAGGTCTTTACGCCTAAGATTGACGTAACTTTTCTGCGTACTTTGAGCTGTTTACATCTGTGGTCTGATGATTTTTTTTTTTTTTTTGGATAGCCTCGCTCAAAGTTTACACTAACTCTGGTTCTAACAATTTTCGATTTCCAACTTCATCTTGGTAAATTGGAGATCTACAGCTCTTTTCGTACAAGGCTTCAAATGGTGCCATACCAAATGTAGCTTGATAGTTGTTGTTATAGGCAAACTCCATCATATGTAAGTAAGAGTCCCAACTTCCTGGAAAATCCAATGCACAAGCATGCAACATGTTCTCTAGACTTTGGTTCAAATGCTCGGCTTGACCATCGGTCTATGGGTGGGAAGCTGAACTGAACTTCAACTGAAAATGTAACACTTTTTGGAGACACTTCCAAAGATTGGATGTTAAACGAGGGTCTCTAACTAACATAATTGAAATTGGTACCCCACGAAGTGTGACAACCCCTTTCATATAAAACTAGGAAACTTAAAATGCTGAAAATCCACAATCCTTTCCTTTTGAAAAAGGGATTGAAGAAATAAAAGGAACATTAGTGCATAATGCCCTAGGCTATGCATGGGAGAGAGATACACAAAACCTAGGTATTTTTTCTATTTTTTGTTTAATTTTATAAAAATCATGAGGCCTTAATGGTAGATAGACACCAACATTAGTGAAAATTGGTAGCCTATTAGGCTATTTGTGAAATAAATTAAAAGTAGAAGATAATAATGTATTATATACTAATAAGCGCTTGAAAAATGTTTTCTATCCTCTCAAATTAAGGGAGTTTGTATTAGATTTCACTTGTTTGCTAGTGGTTTTCAGGTTAAATTGGGGAAAATTAGAAGAAAAGACCAAAAGATTAAAACGAGCAAGAACACGGTGAAAACAAGAAGAAAAACTCAATTTGGCAAAAATTAGGGCAGTGCTGCGACACTAAAACCAGAGAGCATGATCTACGGGATATAGTCACAGCGCCGCTGAGCTTTCTTTCCTAATAGACCAGCGCCACGACGCTATAGACCAGCGTCGCGACGCTAGGTTACCATAAATGAAAACATGTACTTTTGGAAAGATTTTTTGGGCAGAATACTCTATAAATTTGGGGGTTTCCAGTAGCCTTAATCACAATTCAGAGCACAAAATATCAGACCAAAAGAGTCACAAGAAGGAGAGAATTGAGTGAGAGTTCATAGAAGAGTTCAAAGAGTAAGTTAGTTGGAAGGAAGAGGAAAAGAGTTCGAGATAGTCGTGGTGCCCTTCGAATTTCGACGTGAGAGCCAAGGAGATCGTGACGGTGCTACCTCAATCAAGAGCCTCTTTTCAGTAGAGTTTCCCTTTCTTTACACTCTTTCTTTGTTTATTTTGTTTAAATATGTTGCTTCAAGCTATGAGTGGCTAAACTCCTTAGTTTTAGGGTCTTGATGATTTGTTTATGAATTCATGTTGATCTTGTAGACTTTCATGGTTTTGTTGAAATGATTATGCTTTTCATTGTTATTGTGTTTAATTCTTGTGGATTGACCATCTTCACATATTAGGTTAGATGTATGATTGAGAGATTTTATGTTTAACTTGATCTATAACAATAAATTGTTGTTAATCTATCACGAGAGTAGTTAGGTTGACAATAAAAGTTGCTAAAAACTATTCTTAATGCCATGTAATTTGTATTGGTTTCAGGAGATTAGTAATCAATCGAGTTGCATGAGAAAGGGTTGTTTTTTAGAGAAAATAACTTGAAATTAAGTTTCTAGACTTAGACATATGAATGACAATAAAATCCATGAAATCTATAATATTGCATGATGAAATAAACAAGGATTCATTACTCTAGAACTCTCTTTGACTCTTGTGTTTCTCACTTTATTAATTTTCTTATTTGGTTTATATTTTCCATAATTCACAATATTAATTCCAATCCTCAAATAAAATTGATTCAACTCTAGAATAGCTAAGTAACTTAAACCTTCACAATTGGATCTCTAGTGGAACGATATTTGGACTTCACCGTCTTATATTATAACTTGACCCATACACTTGCCGTTAACACTCAAAGTGCACATCATAGACCTACAATTAAGGTTATCTATGTAGAAAGCCCAATTTACAAACATGAGAGTTTGGAACTGCACCTTAAACAACAAGGGAGTTTGGTGTTCTTGTTTCCAACTCCGTTTTTTTATTCTTCTTCTTATACCTCTTCGAGTAACTTTGAGAAACATAAGGGTTAAGAGTGTTAGATATTTTGCTATTGTTTTCGTTTTTTTTTTTTTTTTAATATTAGTCTTATTTTATAGATCTATTATTTGCACATTTTTCTTCTTACTTCATTTTTATTTTTTTCTTCTTTTGTCATTATTCTTTTATTTGTTTTATTGATCTATCTTTTATTTCTTTTAGTCTTATTTGCAAAAAAGAGTAATGAACAAACTGAGTTTCTTGAACAAAAAAAAGAAAAAAAAAGGAAAGTGTAGATAACTTACATTGAGGGAGGAGGAGAGTTTCTCATTTGTTCTTTAAAAAACAATCAACAAGTCATTGAAAAGTAGAAAAATAAAATCGGTGAGGAGAGATTGAATAAGTTGACAAAAATGTTAGAAGTTTTAGAGAAAAAAGAAAGAGAAGTTGAAAATTTGAGTATTAATGAAGTATTGTTTTGGAAGGGGTTGTATTTGATTTTCATTACTTATTATTATTGTTATAAATACATATCAATTTGTGTGTGAGACTGTACCTATGAATCTCCTCCCTCTATGTGTAGTCATGTCAATAGTGATGACCACCCTTGTTTTAAATGTTGTGTTTTTTTCTTATAAGTATTATATTTAACTTTTGTAATCTATTTTTTTAAATTGTTATCTTTAATATTTTTTAGCTATTATTTTATTTATTTTCTTCTTCTAGCTAGTGAAAGTAGTTATTAAATTGCATTTTATTTATCTATTTTGATTTAAGTGTTGTACCTATTCATTGAATTTTGCATTTTGATTATGTTGTTCTACAAATATTTGGCATGTTATGTTACAAATATATTTTGATAATATTCTTAATTCTTGCCTTTTGCAAAATATCCAATGATAGATTCTAGAAATATTTGGGAGTCTAATTTTCTAGAATCTTGAAGTGAGAAAGTCGATTCTTTAGGATTCCGAGATCGATTTCCGATATGTGTTATTAAACATTTAATATATTTGTAAATATCATCACTTATTTATTTATTGCTTTAAATGTATTATTAGATTATATATTTTATCAATGTAACTTTACATATTTAAATTCATGTATTTTTTTAGTAAAATTTTCCTAATATTTTCAATACTTATAGTTTATTTCCAAATCTTTAAAATTTACTCCCTTTGAGTTTTGTTTAATAAGTTTTAATCTTTTTTTTTAAATTGTTTTCTATGATGTTTTTCTAAAATTTCCTATGATGGATATTGCTAACGTTCTTGAATTACAAATTATCAATAAATACAAAAATGCTCTCTCCTCTCTCCCATCCATCCCTTATTTTCTCCATAATTAGCTCCGGCCACCATGCCTTCTCCTCCGCCTACAGCCTCTTCCTCTGACATCACCCAATCGATTTCAAATCGATCTGAAAACCTTCTCTCTCTCCCCATTTGCACTGACCAGTGGGAAACACTTCAAATTAACTGAGCAAAGCCGATCAACCATCCATTCCATCTACATCTCTTGGAGGACTGTTGAATGGCTTGCTTCATCTTTCAATTCTCTCTTCAAGAACCATAAAATCATAAATTCTTTAGAAAATGAAATTATGAAGGTGATACCCTTTAGCTTGAAAAACACAACAACAAGAATGGATACTTTGTTGAGCTCACTTTACTAGAGCAATCTGGACGTCGTACCAACATACTTATTCCATCTATGGATAATAAATTGAGATGGTTCTCTTTCTTCTCTTTGTTTTAGACTATTCTTACAATCCCCGTGAAAATAACATCTTAGTAGCCATCTCCAATCCATGGACGTACAATGCTGCTGTTCAATCTAAAGCCAATCAGCCCCTACCTTCCAATAAGGCCACTGCCTCTCCAACACATCTCTGCCCCTCCATGCCTCCAACCCTAGTTTATCCTCAAATTGATTGGGACGCCATGGTGATTGTCCGTCGATATTCACTTGATGACTCTTGGTCGTCTATGCGCGAATCGATTCAATCATCCCTCTCGATTTGATGCACCAGGAACCCTATTTTTTTATGACAAAGCCTTGTTGCACGTTTATGATAGGGAGATCTCCACAAATCTCTAAAAAATATCAATTGGGTAACTGTGGACAAAAGGAGACTAAAATTTCTCCCACCATCTTCCCCTATTTCATTCAAGCTGCAGATGGTTAACTCTTATGAGGGATGGATCGATATGCATAACCTTCTTCCAACTTTGTGGACAACACCAATCTTCAAGCATATTGGTGACTAATGTGGTGGCTATTTTCATCCATCCAATTAAACTGAAAGAGGCCTTAATCTCTCATCTGCTCGCTTGAAGATCAAAGATAATTCTCGGGGCTTCATACCAAGTGAGATTCAACTTATGGATCTGGTCAGCGATGATATTACTGTCAAAATTCAGGCCATAGACACTGGACAGATCGTAGGGATCAGAAATAATCAATTGGGATTAACATTGATGAGAGTGTTATGATTAAGGATCTCCTTGATTATCAAGCTGTTGAAAAAGGTAAAAATCTTGCTACTGAATCCTTGCAATCAAATTCTCCTTCTCTCTCCCCATATTTGGAGGCATCGACCAAATCTCCTATTTTAAAGGAGATTCCAAACCAGCAACCCCTTCTCTCTCTATTGGTCAACAACTCCCTCTCTCCTCAATTTGCAGAGCCGCCTTCTTGCCCTATCTCATATGACTTACCTAGCTCTCATAAAACATTAGAATCAACAAACCTCTGTCTTTCACCCGAACCGTTCAAAACTCCACCTTCATCCGATCCAACACCTTCCCATAACTTAACCAATCCATCCCTCTCTTTTAGCTTCCAATTACAAAACCCAAGCCCTACCAACTTTGCCTTCCCAACCTTTTCACAACCTTTTCTCTCTGCAATTACTTTCCGTGAGGGGCCCACTATCCTGCATGCTAATACAACTTTTTCCACCTCAGCAAATAGCTCTGATCTCCCCTTTGTTGGTTCTGATACAGAAGGATACCTCTCTAACCCCACCAATGAAATGGAATTTATCAATTTACCCCTTGATATGGATGTTTTTGGAGATCATCTGGATGAATTCAATCATCTGCCTCTTTACTCCCTCCCTCCCCTCCCAGCTGACTTAAACCCTGGCCAAGAACCCCCAACTGATATGGTTTTGAACTCCTCCACTTCGACAATTGAACCACCATCCCCTATCTCTTCTTTTTACAACCAACAGCAACCAGAAGCATCATCCCCCTACCTTTCAGCCTTAACAATTTGACCTCCTTGTTGTCAAAATATGGTTTGTGTGTTATGGCGATCCCTGTTAATCCTCCTCTTAATAAAGCCAAAAAACCTTCCACCACTGTCAACAAAAAACCTAAACTCCAGATAGAACTACATGGTCTACATGCATCAATTAACTATGACAAAACAACCACCTTAGCTACTAGGGAGGGACCATCCGACCATCAATGAAGTTCCTCTCTTAGAATGTTAGAGGGTTAAATTATTGGTGGAAAAGAACCTTGGTCAAGAAGCTTATACAACAACACAATCCTAGCATTGTTCTCCTCCAAGAAACAAAATTAGCATATGTTGATTCTTTTTTTATTAAATCCATCTGAAGCTGCTCACACATTGGTTGGACTGCATTGGATGCGATTGATACATATGAGGGTATCCTTATTTATTGAAGTGAACATGATTTTTCAGTTCTTAAGGTCATTTAGGGCCGTTATACTGTTCTGGTTCATGTTTCCTTGGCAGATGGGCATTCTTTTTGGCTCTTTACAATTTATGGCCCATCTGATAATGCTTTTCATGCTGATTTCTGGCAAGAACTTGATGATTTGCTGGTTTGGGTGGTGAAAAATGGGTTATTGGTGGCAATTTCAATGTCGCTAGGTGGCCGTGGGAGAAATCTCACGATAACACTATCTCATCTAGTATGCGTACTTTTAACCAATGAATTTCTAATTACCAATTGTGAGATATTCATTTGACAAGGATTTCTTTACTTGGTCTAGCTCGGGTCCCACCCAATATCTCTCTCTTCTGGATCGTTTCCTTCTTACAAAGAATTGTCTTCACAAATTTGGGGTTGTTATCCTCAAATAACTAGAATGAAGTACTTGTGATCACTTTCTTTTGGCTCTGTCTATGGGAAGTATTGTTTGGGGTCCCTGTCCCTTTCTATTCGAGAATTCCTGGCTTAATGTTCCAAGTTTTCGCACTTTGGTGGAAGATTGGTGAAATCTCCATCCTCTTACTAACTGGCTTGATCATGGTTTTATGATGAAACTGCAAGGTTTGAAAGCTATTATTCGTGAGTGGAATACTACTCAACGTACGGAAGCTTCAAAACTTCCCTCTTTTATTACACAATTGTTGTAGTTGGATGATACTGAAGATAGAGGTCCTCTTAGTGAGGAGCAGGTAACTAGGAGTCGTTTTCTCTGAGAGTAGATTGAAAACTTGATTGTTCAGAATCATATCCACTGACAACAACATTATAAACTTAAATGGCTTCTTGAAGGGGATGAAAATACTCTTTTTTTTTTTTTTTTTCACAGAATTGTTGCAGCTCAACATCGTAAAAGTTCGATCACTGAAATTCTCTCTAGAAACTGTACGAGTCTTTTGAATGATAAGGACATTGAGGCTAAATTTTTGGGATTTTACTCTAACCTTTTTACTAAACATAAATAAAGGTTCCTTCCTACTATCCTTGACTGGAGTACTATATCCTCCTTTCAAATTGCTAATTTGGAGTGTTCTTTTATGGAAGAAAAGGCTTATATGGCGGTCTTCTCTCTTGGCACAAGCAAATCTCTCGGCCCTGATGGTTTCATTGTTGCAGTTTTCAAATTCTTCTGGTCCACCATTAAATCTGACCTGATGCGCTTGATACATGATTTTTACACATTTGGGGTTATTAATGTTAATTAGTCTTATTCCTTGTGCTTATAAGATTGTTGCCCAGATTCTATCGAATCATCTTAAGTTGATCCCCCCTTCTACTGTTTCAACCAACTAACTTGCTTTTGTGGCAAACAAACTGATTTTTGATGCCTCTTTGATGGCTAATAAACTTATTGATGATTGGTTCTCTTCAAATAAGGCGGGGGTGGTACTTAAACTCGATCTAAAAAAGGCTTTTGACACAGTTGATTGAGAATTTCTTGACTCTATTCTTATAGCTATGGGTTTTGGTAGCCTACAGTGTACTTGGATCAGAGGCTATGTCACTAGTGCCAATTACTCCACTATTATTAATGGTCATCCTCGAGAGAAGATTATTCCTACTTGTGGTATTAGACAGGGTGATCCTCTCTCCCCTTTCTTATTTATTTTAGTTGTTGATTGCTTGAGTTGCCTTCTTGATCATAGCTCCTCATTGGGTCTTACAATTGTGCATCCTGTTGAAAATTCAACTTTTTCCTTGAATCATCTATAGTTTGCTGATGATACTTTATTATATTCCATTGCTGAGTGTTTTGATCTCCAGAATCTGTTTGAGGTTGTCCATATCTTTGAATATATTATTGGGCTGAGAATTAATTTTTCTAAGAGTGAGCTCCTTGGTATCCAGGTTCTTGATTCTGGTCTTGAATGGTGGTGAACTCCTTTGGCTGCAAAAGGAGTTTTTGGCCATTTACTTATCTAAGGCTTCCTTTGGGTGGTAACTCCAATTCTGTTAATTTTTGGCAGCCAATGGTGGAGAAATTTTAGCATAAACTTCACAATTGGAAATATGCTTACATTTCGAAAGGTGGTAGGCACACTCTCATTTAGGCTACTTTTTCTAATATCCCTACGTATTATTTATCTTTGTTTAGAGCTCCCTCCTCTGTCATCAATTGCCTTGACAAGATGGTTTATGATTTCTTTTGGGAAGATGCTTAGGGTGATAGTGGCATGCACAATGTGAATTAGGGGACCTCTCAGTGCCCTCAAGCCTCAAGGGGTCTTGGTATTGGAAATTTTAAACTTCGTAATTCATCCTTTCTTGCTAAGTGGACATGACGGTTTCTATCTGAGCATGATGTTTTATGGAGAACTTTTATTGTGGCAAGTATTGTTATGTTGATTGTATTTGGCCTACTCTGATCTCTTATGCTTCTTCTGAAGCACCTTAGAAGTTTATTTGTCAATACATTGGTTTGGTTACTGCCCGTATTTGTTGGTTAACTGGGGATGGTTCTACTACCTCTTTCTGGAATGACTCTTGGCTTAGTTGTGGTGTCCTTTCATCTGTGTTTCCTAGACTTTTTCGCATTGCTCAGCAGCCAGAGGCTATGGTGGCTAATGTGTGAAATTATTCCTCTAAAGCTTGGAACTTAAATCTTCATTGTAATCTTACTCAGTTAGAAATTGCAGAATGGGGTACTCTATCACAGCACTTGGCTTCTGTCAGATTGTACTCCTTTCATGATTCTTGGATTTGACCTCTGGATTCATCTATGACTTTTACGGTTAAGTCTTTTATGGTTGACTTGGTGGGTACATCAGATTCCATCTTATCTGATCTTTATTCATTGATTTGGAAAGATTGTTATCCCAAGAAGGTCAAAATCTTCATGGAAGCTTAGTTGGGGTGCCATCAATACAACTGATCATTTGTAGCGTCGTTTTCTTTATATATGTATACTCCTTCTTGGTGCATTATGTGTTAACATGTCGAATCTCCTATCCACTTGTTTTTACAATGCTCGTTTGCTTCCAAATTTTGGGATCTTGTTTTGTCTGGTTTTGGATGGTCTTTTATTTTTCCAAACTCCATCTCTACTACTTTGACTTACTTTTTGGGGGGTTATCCTTTTGGTGGTATGATGGAATCTAGAAGATTTAGGAGTTTGAATTTTTAGATTCTTGAGGTGAGAGTTCATAATTTTTGGGAGTTCGAGATTTTGAGCCCAAGATAAAATGAACCTAATTAAATTAAGTTTTTCAAAAAAATTTACTAAAAGGCTATCATGTGATGGATTATTTGAGAAATTGTAATATTTTCTCAAATTCTTAAGGTGAAGAATTTTCCTAAATTCTAATATAGTCAAATTGACAGACGATTTATCCACTTATTTTATGGGATCATACTCTAAATATTGGAGAAATGATAAGTAAAGACATTATTTTAAATGTTTTTTTCTTTAGAGAATAATTTCAATTCAAGATTTAAAATTTGGCCATCATTTTCTATGGGTTCTGTGGGTGCTAACACTTTCCCCATACACAAACGACTCTTGAACTCAACTTAGTTTTTGCATACTATTTTTATTATTTTTATCAAAAAATTATTTACTTTATTTTGATGTCCAATCACATCGTAAAAATGATTAGTGGTGACTCCTTTTATTATTATTATTTTTTTGTTATTTTAACTCTTTTTGAGGACGCTAGCTGCTCTGCATGGTCTCAAGCACATGGCAACTACATTGTCCAGCTTTGAAGGAGAGACAAAATAAAATGTACCCTTTTTTAAGCAGACTTCGTGGACATGTTAGAATAACTCTTAGAAAGCACCTTATTGAATTGCCAGAATGCAAGTGACTAGAGGAAATGAAAAGAGTTAATGATCCCAACTATTGCAAGTATCATCGAGTCATTCGTCACCCAATAGAAAAGTGATTTGTCTTGAAAGAGCTAATTCTCAAGGTAGCGAAAGAAAAGAAGATTGAGTTACATCTTGATGAAGTGGGTTAGTCAAATCACGCTATAGTAGCAGCAAGTCTCAATGACCAAATATCTACAAGTCCACCTCCCACCCATGAAGCAAGTTCGATTTAGTTTGGAACTCTAGCACCTATGGTCATCTGGCTTCCACAAGAGGTCCTAAAGAACGTTTGGAAAAATAAACCTGAACCTGTTGAAGATGAAGATGAAGGATGGACTTTAGTCACTCGTCGAAAGAAATAGAAATCACGTTTCGTTCAAACAGAGCCTCAAATTTTTAAACTACAGAAGAAAAGTCTTGTCACAAAAGAAGACGAAAAAGATCAAGGATTAAAAAATGCTTAAGTTGGCTAAAGAAGATGATGACGATTTTGTTCAAATTCGTCATCTGATAACTCTTAAAGAATTTTTCCTGAAAGTCTTCCTTAATGACAATTGTGAAGTTATCACATGTCACACTGTTAATGCCTTCGAAAAAGATGATTCTTCCTCAAGACTCTCTCCAGTGATGATAAGGTCAGAAGACCTACATTCGTTCAATATAAACGTGTTGTTAGCACTTCCTCAAGCAACCAAATATGTTATCATTGAAACGCTAAAATGTTCCAATATTTCAAATGTTAAACACACCTATGTATCTACATGTGCTTCATGTTGCATGTCTAATAGCTTCATAGATAAAAGAATAAACACTTGAAATCCAATTCCTTGTGAAGTATATAAAAGTCATGCTCAACATAGCAAATTAAACAAAACTAGTTAACATGAAAAGAGGAAAGCAGGGGAAAGAGGGAATGGGGAAAATATGGATAAGAAGGTGGAAAAGAGGGAGAGGAAAACAGTTTTTGCTTAAAGTATTTTATAAAATAAATAATTTATATACATTTAGTGACACCTACATATGTTGCTAAATATTTTTAATATTTATTGCATTAGTTAATTAATGTTGGGATATGAACATATTGGACCTGTAGGTAGATAATGTTCAAGTAATAACCTAGAGAGTCTAGTATATGGATAAGATTGAGTGTCTTACTCTGGTAATATTATGGACACGACCCACTTTGTAAGTGTTACAAATGATATGATCCAAATCGTTTGTATGAAGACATGCAAGTAGGAGTATCCTATATAATGAGATTGTATAAGACCAGACCTCAAAATACTTAATCTCTCTTTTTAACACCATTAACTAAAGAGATTAATATTTCATAGAATAGTCATATGTAACTCTATCTCAATCCTGAGTGAGTTATGGACTCCTGCTTGTGAGGGCTTGTCATTTAATTTGTATGGGTGAGAGTGACCTGAGTCGCCGACTCAATAAGCCTACCATATTGGAGATGAGACCAAGTGGGGAGTTGGAAACATAATTACACAAGATGAAATTCACTCCTTCCCACCTTTAGGGTAAGAATGAGTAACTACACAAGATGAAGTTCCCTTAAGTGTTGATTCCAGGTCTTGAACAAAAGATCTCCGCCTTCTCATTAGCTTGAGAGGAACTTGGCTCATGGTAGGAGCATGAAAAGATTGTTTATTAGAGGGATTAGTGATACTTAAAGAGAAAAAAGGTAATAAAGGGGTATAACGGTCATTTGATCCAGTTGTTCTTAAGAACAACTCGTTAAGGATTGACTTATGTGTAATGATTAAATTCATGGATGCAACATGTTCTACAGTGTGAAGAGGGTAACTATGGGTCTTTAGTGGAGTGACCCATAGTTAATAAATGTTGGCTAATTTATTTAATTAAAGAGTTTAATTAATTAACCTCAAATCATTTGAGCTTTTAATCTATAGGTCCATTAGGTCCCCTTGCTAGTTCACGACGGGTAAACAAGGACTAGTAATTTTGAATGAATTTGAATTGTTCAAATTAATAAAGGGAGTCATTAATCATATATGATACAATTAATATAATGTATATACATGCATTATAATATAATGTTTATTTTGAATGTGATGCAAAATTAAACTATATAATAAAAAGGAGATTTAATATATTTGAATATGATTCAAAAATTAAAATAATATGAATTAGATTCATATTACAACTATTGATTAGAAAGAATTAATGCAATGATTCAAATCTTTAATTAAATATTAAATATTTAATTTAATTTAATTACTTAAATTAAATTAAATTAAATGAATAAGAAAGTGAGTATTTATCGAATTCAATTAATTAAATTAAATTAAATATAGAAGAAAGAGAGATAATACAAAGAGAAGTTCTCTAAAGAATTTTGTATAGAGAAAAGTTTTCTCTGTGAAACCTCTCATTCTCACAAAATTTCCTACTCTTTCAAAAGCCGATTCCTACAAATCGATCCTTGCCAAGGGAATAGCTAGGAAGACTCGATGATGGTGAAACCTTCACATTCTAGAGGAGATCTTGATGTTGTACGTTGAGAAAGAAGAAGAATTGTTCAAATTCTTAAAGAGTGTGTCTTCAAAGGTAACTTTCTTTCTTCCCTGTAGAAATTATTTAAACATGCTTAGTCTACTATATATTTATGCACTATAGATGTTTTTTTTTTTTTTTTTTTTTTTTTTTTTGGGCATCGTGAATTCTAAACAAAATCAAAGCAACAAACGATCAATCACTTCTCAGGATTTGATCCCTTCAGTTAATGCATCACAAATTCTTTTTGTGACGCCCTTTTAAAACACATTGCTAATTAATATGATTTATTTCGACATTTTTTTCAACATGTTGTTATAAATGATCTTTTACTGACAAAAAATTGTTGTTGAAAGTAACTTTTCTTATAGTGATATCTAGCTAATCATTAAGCAATTTTATCTCTTTGTTTATTTTTCTTATTTATTTTTTTTATCAATTTTGCTTTTTTTAGAATATTTTGAAGTTTGTTAAATGTATTATATATTTTGAAGTGTTTATCTAACAACAATCAACATGTGACTTTTTGAAGTAAAGCAAATGTGTTCTATGTTATAAGTACGATATTCCAAGTGTGTTAGAAGTATATTAAACTCAAGACATGAGTGTATCAAACATGTATAAATAAGTGCTTGAAGTAACACATGAGTTGTATCAACGGTGTTTCTAACAACATTCATCATTCCAGTGTATCAACAGTATATCTAACATCAGTTAACATTCAATTAGTAGCTTGTTTTGAAGATAAAATATGTGTGTTTCATATTATAAGCATGATATTCTAACTGTATCAGCTGTATATCAAACTTAAGACATGAGTGTATCAAACATCAATCAGTAGATATTTGAAGTAACACATAAGGGTACTTGCAGTATATCTAACAACAATCAACATGTGAAGTGAATCAACAATATATTCCAAGTGTATCAAGTGTACATTAGTAGTGTATCAAGTGTAAATCAATAATGCATCAAGTATACCAGGTGTATGAAGTGTATTAAGACATTTTTGACATTTTGCATTTTCCATCATGGACGTTTTTTTTTTGTTGCTATTTCTGCAAAACTAGAAGGTATGGGCTAGCTCTTGCCCTCTTCCCGGCGTTTCTCTCTCCCGCCGCCAGTTCTTTCTCTTTCGTTCGACTCTCTCTCTCGCGGCACTCTCTCCCTCTCGACAGACTCCCTCCCGTGGCTCTCTCTCTCCCTCTAGGCAGTCTCTCTCTTGGCAGTGTCCGCCTTGTTGTTCTGCCGCCAATTTCGCCACTGCCGCTGTGCATTCTACCGCCAATCAGTTCGGGTAAGGCAGTGACCATTCTTGTGGGTTTTTGTGGAATCTTGTGTTTTGACTAAATTATTGGGTTATTGTTGGTGTACCTTAGTTGGAAGTCCGGAATCGTCAATTTTTTTGGAAAAATCTCAAAGCCAAAAAGGGAGCGGACTGAACGTGGTGGCTTAAGGCTTCATTGCATTAGAAGGTGGGTTCAAATTTGCCAAATATGTTAATTTTAGTTAAGTTAGTATCTAACCCAATTTGGGATTGTTGTATCAGGATTTCAACCCAAATTTTTGGTGGGAAGTGACAACATGATTAGACAAAATTCCAAGGTAAGTAACTCCCCTACGGAAAGTATCGATGAACTCGATCCCTTGATTGCATGAATGGATGTTTTTTTTTTTGGGTTGTTGGCTCTGATAAAATTAACTGTCCCAATGATTGTGATTTGAGCATGAATAGAGGGCATGTAAGGTTTTGGGAAATCTGATGTGAACTTTATGTACTTTGCTCGCTATATTTGCTATGCACCCCTGGAACGGGTATGTGTTTCTAATGAGTATAATTGAATATCTATGTTTGCCTGATAGGTACAATGTTTTACTGGCACGACTATGACTATATGATAGACACCATGATCATATGATAGAGACTTTGTATACCCCTCAATTGCATGTTATATTTTTCCTATGTTAGCGATATGTTCACTAGTTTGTGTTCCTTCGGGACACCAGTTTGTGTTCCTTCGAGATCACCAGTTCGTGTTCCTTCCGGATTACCAGTTAGTGAACGCCATTTGCCAACAATAGGGCGTTACTTGAGCGAGTCCTACGTTTATTGTACTTATTGGATTATCTTTAGTTGAGCCCATGTGGCGGGGTTACTTACTGAGTATTTTTGTACTCACCCGTTTCTCTTTATGCCTCCAAGTAAGGGAAAGGGCACGCCGACGAATGACAAGAAGAATCCTTGAGGCACGCATGGTTTCATCGTAGTTTTGCATGTGCATGGTCTTCTTATTTATGTAGCTCAGTTGTGTTTTGGGCCAAACCTGAGTTTGTACGTTTATTTTATTATTGCATTTATTTATTGTTTTTGTGAGTATATTTTGAACATTAAGAAAAAAATGTTTTCTTAGGGTTACCTCGAAGTACTTTCGCCTATCATTTATTATTGAGCCCAAGTTTTGTAATAAAAGTCTAAGTGTTGCATATAATGCCATTTTTCTTTCCTCACCTGTTGTTGCATGGTGTCATTTTGGTTGAGCATGCACCGAGTAATGATCCGGTTAGGGGTCTATCCAGGCGGGACGTTACAATTGGTATCAGAGCGTAGAGTTTTAAGTTCTGTAGACTGATTTACTATGTAAGTCTAGATTGTCCCTATAGCCACTAAAGGATTCATTGTCATCGGCAAGTACGCATTCCAAGTATATTTCTCTAGAGTGTTCTACTTGGAAATTTGCTGGTTTTTCCCTTACGTTACTATTTTGACATAACATCCTTAGTAAGGAAATTTATGGTGGTTGTTGTATGTAATTTTAGGAGATGACCCGTGGAGGTAGAGGAAGAGGAAGTGGGGGCAGGAGAGGTAGGGGAGAAGGGTTACCAAACCCTAAAGTTCAGGACCCCGTGGAGCAGAACCCTCAGCTCCAGGACCCTCCCGCACTGCGAGGACCCCCATTGCCACAGGATCCTGTTGGGTCAGGGGAGTAGGGAACTAGGGTAAGGGGGCGGCCTCGTAACACGCCCGAGCCACCTCAGACGTAGGCTCCACTAGGGGCCCAAACCGATTTCACGGCAATGGCTGCACAAATAGGGGAAACTTTTATTGCCACCCTGATGGATAAAATTCAAGAGGTAACCCGTGTAGTTGTGGCAGAACAGTTGGCATAGCAGCTCTCGACTACCCAAATGCTAGAGCTGCAGATTCCGCCTCCGCAAGTGCAAACCCAGCCTCAACCTTATCATGACTTGTCTCCTGAAGTGAAGCATTTGCGGGGACTTTAGGAAATATAACCCCCGCACCTTTGACAGATCGTTGAAGGACCCTACCAAGGCAGAAATGTGGCTGTCTTCCATTGAGACTATTTTCCGCTACATGAAATGTCCGAAGGACCAGAAACTTCAGTGTGCAGTGTTTGTGTTGACTGGTGATGCGAAAATTCGGTGGCAGTCAGCTGAAAGATTAGTTGTTGCTAGTGGAGGGTCGATTACCTGGGCCCAGTTTAAAGAGCAATTCTATGAGTACTTCTCTGCCAACACAAGGTATAACAAGCAAGTGGAGTTCAGGAAACTAAAGCAAGGAGTCATGACTGTGGAGGAATATGAGCAGGAATTTACCAAATTATCTTGTTTTGCTCCTAAGATGGTAGCCACGGAGGATGACAAGATCGAGTGCTTCATCCAAGGCTTAAAGGATGGGTTGAGAGGTCGTGTGCAGGCTTTAGAACCTAGTAGTTATGCAGCAGCATTCAGAGCGGCATCCAGAATTGACTCTCGGGCCGGAGAAGAATATGTTAGAGTATTGGCATTGGGACCCCCCTCGGGCAAGAAAAAGAAGGCAGACTAGAGAGCCTCAGAGTTTCCTCTGAGAAATCGGGACCCAAATAGGCCTATTTAGCATTTCTGGCACCCATCTTTGGCACCAGGGTGGTAGAAAGGGATAGGCCAGTTTGTGGGTCTTGTGGAAGAAGCCACTCGGGCGATGTTTAGCAGGTTCGCACGTCTGTTTTCGATGTGGTCAGGAGGGGCACGTGTCCAACAAATGCCCTACTGGGCCAGCACACGAGCTCTTATTGTGGGGACTCTGGTAGACCTCAATAGCAGTAAGGCTAGGCTTACACCATGACTCGAGGAGAGCCTGATAAATTAGGCACAGTAGTGATAGGTACGCTTTCTCTAACATCGACTGTATTTGTGAAGCATGCTATGTTAGAGTTAGAGCCGTTGCATTTTGTGTTGTCGGTTTCTACTCCATTTGGCGAGATTATGGTAGCCAAATATAAGATAAAAGCATGCCAGGTGGAAATAGCAAACCGTGCACTAGATGTAACCCTGATAGTCCTGGATATGCATGACTTTGATGTTATCTTAGGCATGGATTGGTTAGTCACCAACTATGCTAGCATAGACTGTTCACGTAAGGAGGTGATTTTCACCCCTCCTACGGGGACCAGCTTTAAATTTAAAGGGGTCGGAGCAGTCGTGTTGCCTAAGGTTATTTCAACTATGAAGGCTTACAAATTGCTTAACCAAGGTAACTGGAGCATCTTGGCCAGTGTGGTGGATGTTAGAGAAACCGAGATTACCCTGACTTCTAAGCCAGTGGTAAGGGATTATCCAGATGGTTTCCCTGAGGACCTCTCGAGGTTTCTGCCACACAGGGAGATTGACTTCGCAATCGAGTTGGAGCCAGGTACGACTCCCATATCCAAAGTTCCTTATAGGATGGCTCCAGCAGAATTGAAGGAGCTTAAGATCCATTTGCAAGAACTACTCAATAAAGGCTTTATACGACTGAGTGTGTCACCTTGGAGTGCTCCAGTGTTGTTCGTGAAAAAGAAAGATGGTTCCCTACGCCTTTGCATTGACTACAGAGAACTAAACAACGTGACCATCAATAATAAGTATCCTCTCCCCAGGATTGATGATCTGTTTGATCAGTTACAAGAAGCCACGGTGTTCTCCAAGAATGACCTTCGTTCGAGATACCATCAATTGAGGATAAAGGATAGCAACATCCAAAGTCCCATATCCAAAGTTCCTTATAGCATGGCTCCAGCAGAACTGAAGGAACTTAAGATGCAGTTGCAAGAACTACTCAATAAAGGCTTTATACGACTGAGTGTGTCACCTTGGGGTGCTCCGGTGTTGTTCGTGAAAAAGAAAGATGGTTCCCTATGCCTTTGCATTGACTACAGAGAACTAAACAACGTGACCATCAATAATAAGTATCGTCTCCCCAGGATTGATGATCTGTTTGATCAATTACAAGAAGCCACGGTGTTCTCCTAGAATGACCTTCGTTCGAGATACCATCAATTGAGGATAAAGGATAGCAACATCCCTAAGACCGCTTTCCGCTCCAGATATGGACACTACGAATTTATCGTTATGTCCTTTGGCCTAACAAATGCCCTAACAGTATTTATGGATCTAATGAATCGGGTGTTCAAAGACTTTCTGGACACTTTTGTTATAGTGTTTATCGATGACATCCTGGTTTACTCCAAGACAGAGTCAGAGCATGAGGAACATTTGCGAAGAGTTCTGGAAACCTTGATGCCACACAAGTTGTATGATAAGTTTTCCAAATGCCAGTTCTGGTTGAGGCAGGTGTCCTTCCTAGGGCACATGGTGTCAGAGGGTGGAGTTTCTGTGTACCTCGAAAAAATAAAGGTCGTTACGAGCTGGTCTTGTCCTACGACAGTTAGTGAGGTGCGAAGTTTTCTAGGTTTAGCAGGCTATTACCGTCAGTTTTTCAAAGACTTCTCTCGCATAGCCACTCCTTTGACTCAGTTGACCAGGAAGGGTATTCCTTTTGTTTGGAGTGATGCTTGTGAAGAGAGCTTCCAGGACCTCAAACAAAGACTAGTTTTTGCGCCAGTGCTTACGGTTTCAGATGGGTCGGATGGCTTTGTTGTGTACAGTGATGCTTCTAAGAAAGGGTTGGGTTGTGTGTTGATGCAACACGGTAAGGTGGTTGCTTATGCGTCTCGCCAACTAAAGAACCATGAGCAAAATTATCCGACCCATGATTTGGAGTTAGCTGCGGTTGTTTTTGTGCTGAAAATATGGAGACATTAGTTATACAGAGAAAGAATACAGATCTTCTTCGATCATAAAAGCTTGAAATACTTTTTCAGCGCAGGTGGCTGGAATTAATAAAGGATTATGACATGAAAATTTTGTACCATTCGAGGAAAGCGAATGTGGTAGCAGATGCCTTGAGTCGAAGGCAATCCATTCAGCGACCCTAATTACCAGCAAAACTCAATTGTGCAGTGGTGCTGGGAGAGGTCACTTCGCAGTTGGCCCAATTATCAATGCAGCCAACCTTAAGACAAAGAATAATTGATGCACAACAAAACGACCCATACCTCATTAAGAAATTCCGTCAGGTGAAAGTAGGACTAGCCAGCGAGTCCTCGGTGTCTTCGGGTAATGGTCTCTCTTACCAGGGGCGCTTGTGTGTGCCAACAGGCAGCGAAGTTAAAAGGGAATTGTTGGTCGAAGCTCATGGCTTGCTGTTCTCAATACATCCTTGTAATACTAAGATGTATCAGGATCTGAAACGCCATTACTGGTGGCACAGTATGAAGCGAGAAGTGACTGAGTTTGTCAGTAAATGTTTGGTGTGTTAGCAAGTAAAGACACCAAGGTAGAAGCCCGCAGGGTTATTTCATCCCCTACAAGCCCCTGAGTGGAAATGGGAGCATGTATCCATGGATTTCATTGTGGGTTTGCCTAGAACGGTGAAAGGCCATACAGTGATATGAGTGATTATTGACAGACTCACCAATTAGCACATTTTATCCCATGTAGGTCCACCTACTAGATGGCAAATGGGCAAAATTTACATGAAAGAAGTGGTGAAGCTACATGGGGTGCCGGTCTCCATAGTGTCTGACAGAGACCCTCGCTTTATGTCCAGTTTTTGGAAGTCTCCAGTCGGCATTAGCCACTCGGGTGGATTTTAGTACGACATTTCACCCCCAAACTGATGGGCAAACAGAGCGTTTGAACCAAACGTTGGAGGACATGTTGCGCGCCTGTGATTTGGATTTCCCAAGGAGTTGGGACTCCCACTTGCATCTCATGGAGTTTGCCTATAATAACAGCTTCTAGGCTACGATTAGCATGGGGCCATTTGAAGCCCTGTACTGCAAGAGTTGCAGGTCCCCAATTTGTTGGGTTGAAGTTGGGGAGCAAAAATTGTTGGGCCCGGAGTTGGTGTAGCTAACCAATGAGGCTATTCAAAAGATCACGACAAAAAATGCGGACGGCTCAGAGTAGATAAAAAAGCTATGCCGATGTAAGATGGCGAGATCTAGAATTTGAAGTGGTGACAAAGTATTCTTGAAGGTAACACCTATGAAAGGCGTTTTGAGGTTTGCAAGGAAAGGGAAGTTAAGCCCAATTATAACACCCACTTTATACGCAATAGTTGGCTCGGTGGCTTATCGTTTGGCCTTGCCACTGTCACTCTTCGCAGTCCACAACGTATTCCATGTGTCCATGTTGAGGAAGTATATAGTGGACCCCTCTCATGTTGTTGACCTTGAGCCCTTGCAGTTGAATGAGAATTTGAGCTATGAAGAGAAAGAGAAGCCTGTGCAGATCCTTGCAAGGAAAGTAAAGGCCTTACGCAATCGAGAGATAGCGCTAGTGAAAGTGTTGTGGCAGAACCACCAGTTCGAGGAAGCAACCTGGGAGCGGGAGGAGGAGATGCGTTCGAAATATATGGAGTTATTTCAAGATTGAGCTTTCGAGGACGAAAGCCTCTTAAGGAGGGGAGATTGTGACACCCCAATTTCCAGGTATGTTGGGTTAGTTATTTAATTTGGTTATGCTAAAGTGTATTTTGGGTGATAAGTGGGAATTGGAAAAATAAAAATATCATATTAAATAAAGAAGTATTATTAAAGGGTTTATTTTATTTAAGTTGGGTGGTGGAGATTTATTAGGAAAAGGAAAGAGTTTTTATTGGGAAGAGAAAAAGAAATTATTAGGAAGAAAAGAAGAGATTTTAAAAAGAATTAGGGCTATTTATTGAGTAGGTTTCTTGGTTAGCGTGCAAAATAAAAAAAAAGGGAGAAAGGAACTCTCCCGCCGCCAACTCTCTCCCTTTTCCCAACGTTTCTCTCTCTTGCCGCCAGCTCTCTCTCTCTCGTCCGACTCTCTCTCTCGCGGCACTCTCTCCCTCTCGACAGACTCCCTCCCGCGACTCTCTCTCTCCCTCTCGGCAGTCTCTCTCTCGGCAGCTTCCGCCCTATTTTGCCGCCAATTTCACCGTCATCGCCGCTGCGTTCTGCCGCTGATCAGTTTTGGAAAGGCAGTGACCATTCTTGTGGGTTTTTGTGGAATCTTGTGTTTTGACTAAATTATTGGGTTATTGTTGGTGTGCCTCAGTTGGAAGTTCAGAATCGTCAATTTTTTTGGGAAAATCTCGAAGTCAAAAAGGGAGCGGACTGAGCGTGGTGGCTTAAGGCTTTATAGCGTAGGAGGTGGGTTCAAATTTGCTGAATGTGTTAATTTTAGTTAAGTTAGTATCTAACCCAATTTGGGATTGTTGTATCAGGATTTCAACCCAAATTTTTGGTGGGAAGTGACAGCGTGATTAATTAATTAGACCAAATTCCAAGGTAAGTAACACCCCTATGGGAAGTATCGATGGACTCGATACCTTGGTTGCATGAATGGATGTCTTTTTTTTTTTTTTTTTTTTTTGCTGTTGACTCTGATAAAATTAACTGTCCCAATGGTTGTGATTTGACATGAATGGAGGTATGTGAGGTTTTTGGAAATCTGATGTGAACTTTATGTACTTTGTTCGCTATATTTGCTATGCACCCCTGGAACGGCTATGTGTATGTGATGAGTATAATGGAATGTTTATGTTTGTTTGATAGGTATAATGTGTTACTGGCACGACTATGACTATATGATAGACACTATGATCATATGATAGAGACTCTATGTACCCTTGAATTGCATGTTATATTTTTCCTAAACGTTGGCGGCATGTTCACTAGTTTGTGCTCCTTCGGGATCACTAGTTTGTGTTCATTCGGGATCACTAGTTAGTGAACGCCATTTGCCAACGATGGGGTGTTACTTGAGCCAGTCCTACGTTAATTGTACTTATTGGATTATCTTTAGTTGAGCCCATCTGGCGGGGTTACTTACTGAGTATTTTTTGTACTCACCACTTTTTCTTTATGCCTCCAGGTAAGGGGAAGGACGCGCCGGCGAACGGCAAGAAGAATCCTTGAGGTGTTATGGGACTCGCATGGTTTCCGCGTAGCTTTGCATGTGCATGGACTTCTTATTTATGTAGCTAGGTTGTCTTTTGGGCCAAACCTGAGTTTGTATGTTTATTTTAGTATTGCATTTATATATTGTTTTTATGAGTATATTTTGAACATTAAAAAAGAAAAAAAAAATTTCTTAGGGGTACCCCGAAGAACTTTTGCCTATCATTTATTATTGTGCCCACGTTTTGTAATAAAAGTCTAAGTGTTGCACATAATTCTATTTTTCTTTCCTCACCTGTTGTTGTATGGTATCATTTTGGTCGAGCATGCATTGAGTAATGTTCCGGTTAGGGGTCTGTCTAGGCGGGTCGCTACAGTATATATTCCACATACTTTGTCATATATACACATGTATATTTAGTTATTTTGCAAATATATATCTCATATTATATGCTACAAATTAGATCAAATTATTTAAACAACAAACAAAATTCGTAGAGTTCAATTTCTTGAGTTAGAGCTTTGAAATGTGTTAGTAATCTTTTTCCCCATAATGTATATACAAATATTCGATTGTATATTTGATATATATTGTATGGGAGAAACCATATGAATTAGAATATACAGTCGAATATTACATACTAATTATATTTAAACAACAATATATATTTAAACAACAGTGATAGGCGGTACTGCAATCGCAATAAATACATATATATTTGAAATTGAAATTGAAACTAAAATGCACAAATACACCAAGATCCATCGTCCGTCCATTTTCAAACTCAGACTAGATCAACCAGACATATCTGGATTATTTGAAATAAACCTAGATATATATTTAACACATTCTTTGATGAGAAATAACCAAATATTTATACAAAATTAGAACACGTGCATTAGGAAGAAGTTTCGTACGGTTTCCCCCATTAGATTAACACATATTTATACGAAGAAATATCTCAAATAACGATAAGAAATATCTCTGAAAAACTTTGTACATTTTCCCTTATATCACACATATATTTGAATAAACAATGCATGTGTATTGGGAACTTAAAATCATATACTCCAATTGTACCTCAATATATACATTAGTGACCGTAATTAAAAGATTTCTCATTAAATCAATCGATAAAATGAGAAACCTAGATAAAGATAACAAATATACTCACAATAGTTCAACAAGATCCATTCAAAGAAGACAATTTCAAGAGGATTGAAATCGAATGTCTAAAACCCGTTTTCTGATATATTGAAGTACATAAAAATCGGGTTAGAAGTTACATACAAAACAAACATTGTAATAAGACAGTAGGGATGTATGATCCTACCAGATTTTCTACCCAAGCTTTGTTGGCGTTGTCGTTGGTGTCAATTTTTATGAAGAAGAAGAAAATTTGGGTTTCAGAAGGTTTTTGGAATGGAATGGAAAATTAAATCATCTTTTTTTTTTTCCTTTTCAGGCATATTAAAGGATATTAAAAAAAATGGGGAGAAAGAGATAACCATTGATTTTCCTTTTCCTATTTATTTATTTATTTATTTATTTTTCCTCAAACCAATCGTATTTAAAGGTTGTATTGTAATTGACCTCTAACATTGGTGAAAAAACTCAACCCATTAAGCCATTTATGTAAAAGATGGGATCCATTAGATAAATTAGGAATATGAACTTATTATTTAGGTCTTTTACGTAGAAAATTTAATTTTTAATTGTAAAAATTAGGTTTTTAAACTTCTACGAATGTTAAATTGGACCCTTAAACTTTCAATATTTGTTGAAATTGGATCCCCAAATTATAAAAATTGAACCTTCAAACGTATACAATTGTTACAATTTCTACCATTATGTACGTTTGAGTCCAAATTTAACACTTGAATGTGTTTGAAGACCCATTTTTCCAATTGAAAGTTTGAGAATATAATTATAATTATCTCGGGGTAGTTTTGCACTTTGCCTCATTTATTATATCTTACTTTAAAAAAGTGTACAAATTTGTTTAATTGCACTACATTCAAAAGTGATTTTTGTTAATTATTAAATATATACCATTTTGCTTATTCAATTAATCATTACAAAAAAAAAAAAAAAAGTTTTCATGACTTTAAAAGATTAGTTTTCAAATAATCTTTTTTTTTTATTTATTATTTTTTTAATGAAAATAATCTAAAATAACTTTGGATACTACTAAACAAAATTAAGCACAGTTTGGATTAACTTAAAAAAGAAATATTATTAAAAATTTATTTTTATTTAAGCACATTTGATACAAACCATTTAAAATAAAGATACTAATAGCTTTCAAAATTCATTTTGAGTAGTTATTAAACACTTGTATTTCTTTCAAAATGACTTATTTTTAAAATTAGACACTTAAAAATGTATTCCAAGCACATCTTAAATTACTAATTTTTCCAAAGATATTTTTCTTGAAAAGCTATTCCAAAAATACACCATTTATATGTGTAAGACTTCTTTGACACACTATAAGTTGAGATTTTATCTCCCATTCAAACTTATTATTATAATTATTATTGCTGATTTTTTTTTTCTTATTGTAAGATATAGTAGGAAAATTCCACTCATGAACAAAGAAAAAAGATGAAAAAATCAATCAAGCTTCACATAAAGGAAAGAATTATTCTTATCTTAATTGTAAAAATTAAATGAGACTTTCTTTGCCTTTTTCTTTAAGTAATTAGTTTAAGAGAGGATTGAAATTATGGATAGCTTCTTGAACAAGGCTCATCACTATTCTGGTTTTTCTTTTTCTTCAAACACTACAGCATATTATATAATCTATAACTTCATCCCATTATTTCAGTCAGCTCTTGCAAAAGCAAATTCCCTCAACTTCTCTCAAATCTTCCATACCATTCTTCAACATTGCTCAAACACAATTTAAAAGAAAAATTGGAGATTTAACATTATGAATTCAAAATAAATTAAAAAGAAATGATTCGAAGAACTCTCTTTCATAAAGAAACAAGTAAAGTATATATATATATATATATATATATATATATATATATATATGATTATTCAGCAAGAACACACCCAGATCAAATCTCAAAGATCCACTTTGCATTTGGTATTATCAAAAGGTGTAGAACCATTGATCTTAAGCCTGAGGTGATTACAATAGACCTCCAGTGACCGACGTTTCGACGTCCATCTCTCATAAGTATAACTGATAGGAATAGAGCTAGAAATTTTTAGAATGAGACAAAATTTTAAAACCTACTATTTTTTAGTGTAAAAAAATGGCTTAGATTTTGAAAACACTTTTAGAAAGTAGATAATAAAAAAGAAAGAAATTAAGGACATGTTTGGTCTGCAATCTAGATTTTATTTTATGTTTTTAGATTCACAGAATTAGCAAATATGTGTTTGACAAACAATTTGAACTTTGTCTCTGAAAACTGTTCCTAGATTTTGTGATTTAAACAATATAAATTTTAAAAATAATATTTTTATGTTTTTATTGTATCCAGAATTTGAATTTTAAAATTTAAAAGGTAGAATTATATTAAATTAAAATAAAAACATTTAGAAATAAAATATGTCATGTTAAAAACTTAATTCAATTTTTTAAATTAAAATATGTATTATGTAATTATTATAAATTAGGTTATATTTCAAATTTGGTCTATATGGTTGAGATAAAGTTATAAGTACTTCATATGGTATTAAAATTTAGAACTTAGTTTCGTTGGTTTAATACAACTTCATATATTGTCATACTCTTAAATAATCCCTATCATAGGGATTATTTATGAAGCTTTTATCAAACCTAAAGAGTTAAATTCTAATTATAAACCATAAAACCTAAATTTTAAATTCTTCCAAATTAACCATAGCCACAAAAAATTCAATTTATCCCGTAGGTTATATATAAAATAGGAAAATTATTATAAATAAAAAAAATCAAACTATTTACAAATATAGCAAAATTTTACTTTATGTGTGATAGACTGTGATAGACATCTATCCCTGTTTATTTGGTAAAGTAATAGATGTCTATCTAGGTCTATCGCGATCTGTCACAGATAAAAAGTAAAAGTTTGCTATATTTGTAGTTACTTTCAACAATTTTTCTATTTTTGCAAACATCCCGATGTAATAGTACAAAATAATAATTATACAATTTTTTTAAACATAAAATCATGTTCATAAATAAATTAATAATAGTTAATAGGGAACTACAACTAGTTTGCAAATGTTTAAATTAGAATTTAATTTCTAAATTCTACTACCAAATACATATCTAAAAATATGAAATAGAACTGTTTTTATTTTTATTTTTTATTTTTAAATTTCAGAGCCTTAATTTATTGTTTGAACTCCCAACCCAAAATATAAATCCGTCAAACTTTTTTCTTTCAAAATCTAAAAACAAAAGATAAAACAGTTACTATGTTAGTAATTTCTTCTTTGAACTCGCAATAACTCAAAATATAATTTTATATTTATTCTTTCAACCCCAACCCAAAATATAAATCTGACAAATTTACTCTTCAAAAATTTAAAAACAAAAAATAAAATGATTATCACGTTAGTAATTTAGGTAAATCCGACAAATTTATTCTTTGAATTCCTAACTCAAAATATAAATCCAACAAATTTATTTTTTAAAAATCTAAAAACAAAAAAATAAAATAGTTATCTCAGGAGTAGTTTATGTAAATTCAACAAATTTATTCTTTGAACTCAGTGTAACCCAGAATATAAAGAGTTGTTTTCAAATATAACAAAATGAGCCCAATTATTTACAAATATAAAAAAAAATTTCAACTTCTATCGCTCCAATATAAATTTTTCTATATTTGTAAATAGTTTGATATTTTTTTTATTTATAATAATTTTTCAAATATAAATTTAAAGTGTGTATATATGTATATATATATATAAAGATTGTCACATCAACAAAACCAAACGACATTCGTACTTTATATATATTTGTCTTAAAAGTAAAATATTTGTACCTGACTTTAGCCGAGAAGCGAAGCTCCGGATTTATTCCCTCCATCAACACCAATTCTTTCATGTGCCCAAATGGGTATATGAAGCTGCCTTGGACGGCCGAGGTCAAGACGGTCTGGTTCGCGGGCGGCTGGATGAAGTTGGGGATGGCAGATGAAAACGTCTGGCCCATATCAGTGACTATCATCTTCATAGAATCCATATGAATAGAGGCTCTTTTGTTAGGGTTATAGCTTTTGACAGTGAAAGCTATGGTGGCTTTGAGCTTTCTATCAGTTAAACTTTGAGGTGTGACTTGGCCAGATTCCACAATGAGATGTGGGGTTTTGGGGAAGACAATAAGCCAACATATAATAATTGCAAGACCAACAAGGATCATTACACCCAATAAGCTTCTTCCTGTGATTCTCAAGAGCCTTGTGCGCTTTGCTGTCCCATGTTGTTGCACACTGGAGCTTTGTTTTGATGACGATAATGCTTCTCCTTCTGTAGTAGTGCTCCCCATTGTTCTCTTTTACCAATTTTTTTTTGTCTTACTTTTGTTGCTTTTGATGTTTGTTATTTTATGTTTAAGTGAAGGGATATATTGATGAGTATAAGAAAAGCGTGTGTGTGTTTTGGTTTGCTTGATGAGGGGTGGAGGAATATGCTCACCATTTAGAATTTTGGAGTTTTGTGTTTACTTGTAGGTCAAGATTTGGGGCTGTCTTCCAATGTGTTGGAGATGTGGATAAGGCTTAAATCAAGCCTATACATCGAACCCTGCATGTATAGCAAAAGGAGGGAAAAACAGGTTGCGTGCAATAGGGCTTTGTGTAAATAGCTCGGAGGTGGGCGAAGAACTTATATTTATAAACCACATAGACTTAACTTCTAGTAAGGTGTGCGAGGTCTATGGATCAAATTTCCTACCCCAAATTATACTTAAAAAACTCTAAGTAAGACGTAAATATTTTTGTACTGATAGCACCGTAAATGTGCTATCTTGCTCCACTTAGTCCAAGGTTATTCCTTGGTTTTACTTGTTTATTTGACTATTTTACAGATACTAGTCACCTTTGAGGTAGAGTGGGGAGCTAGCAACGAATTAGAGCTAAAACGGACCGAAATGAAGTTCTATTATATCAACCGGGAAAGAGAACTCCAAAAAAGCCAATTTGCCCTAAAAGCTACAGCGCATCGGCTCTTTTTCCTGAGGAGAATTGTTGGCGTATGCTTTATAAGGGAAAATTACAATTTTTAAGTCGATGAGAGAGCCACCAGTCGATTTCTTCACCACTTTCTCTCTATTTTCTTCTCCTCTTTGATTATTTTCTGTATGAACTTGATTCTTGGATGCTCGTTATGATGTATCGAGGTGAAGGTACTTAGTTGTAGCTCAGATTTTTTGGGACTTTCTTTCACTTTAATGTTCTTATGAGTTTTTTGAACTAAATTCTATTGTATGCATGATTTGATTTTGTATTTTAAAGTATTATGATCATCTTAGTAGATGCTCGTGAATACTGTGATCATCGCTTTAGATCGATATACGATTCATAACACTTGGTTGTATGTTGATCATAGGAAGCAATAGGTTAGATTAGTTTGCGAATCTAAATTGATAAGTATTTTTCTTATCAACCTAGAATTTAATCAATAGAATTTTCGATTTCGGCCTTTCTAGTAAAATGTTCCATCTAGTTCTCCATAGAACTTAATGCAGTTAGGGTAAACTTGAATTTTGAATGTCTTTCATCGATTCAACTTATCTTAATTCGTCGGTTAGGATGATTTAATTAACCTTTCTAATTAAATTGATTAGGCGCAAACTACAATAAATTCAGTGATGATGACTTGATAATTAAGAACATTGAATAAAGGAAATTTTGTTGTAACCCAAGCTAGGCGTTTTTCTGCAACTTCTATTTTTAGTATAGTACCATTTAGATTTCATTATTTTCTTGCAATAAACCATTTTAAAACACCCCCTTCGTTACAAGCACTGCTAACTACTTGATTGAAAAATTCAAGTGTTCTCTGTGTTTGACCTGGTCTTGTCTCTACTACGGTTTGGTGAGTACAGTTATTCATTTGGCACGAAATTGGACGACGAATTCCATCTGCCATGTACTGAAATAAAATTAGTTGTATGTAAACATGTATTTGGTAGGTTTATCAAAATAGATCACACATTTGTAAAAATATATATAATTTTTATACAACAAACACTAGTATTATGCTTTCAAGTGTCTAACACATGTCTACAGTATTTTTTTTGTAACAAGTAGAAAATTTGGCTTTAGTTTGAGTAAGGTGTACATATGATTTGTAAAGTAAAAATTATTGTAGTAAGCATGTGTTTGAAAATTTATCAAAATGCACACATTTTTTTTTTTTTATTAACAAATAAAGAGTATTTGTAGTAAATGGCAAAGTTTGGCTAAATATTCGCAAATTTAGCAAATATTATAAAAATATTGTAAACATAGAAAACTAGTTTTTTCTATTATTAAATTTTCCATAATTTCAGTTTTACCTAGGCGGATATTAAAGTTTATCATAGATAGAGTATGATATTTCTTTGTCATTTTATATAGAAAAATCATTCTATCGTGATATGCTTCTATTCCGTGAATAATTGATTTGTCATGTAAATGTATTAATTACAATAGTAGTCTATCATTGAAAGACTTATATTTTTGATACCTTGTTGATTTTTTCATGTAAATGTGTATCAGTGTAAGATTTATATTGCTACTCCTAGTTGACTTCTCCAATTAATTATATTTCGGTGCATTACATCTACGTCTGCAGGGCAGGGTGCCCGTGGAAAAATAACTTCACTAATAAAATGCTAAGCAATTACAACGATGTATTTTGGAATGGTGGAATTCGTCGCTCAATTCTATTGCAAGTAATTTATCTGTATCCACTAATGTAATAGTGGTAACCGGGTCAAACACAGGAAACCTTGGAATTTCTCAGTTAAATGGTTTGTAGCTTGAGTGTAACCTCAGGGGGAAGGGGGTTGGAATTGGTTTGTTGAATTGCTGAGAAATAAATTGCATGAAAAGTAAATAGGGATTGAATTCGAATAATTAAAATATCTAGGTTAGGCTTTTGAGTTGTTTCCCCAATTTTACAACTCGATCATAAGTCCATTAGATAATTCTTATAACATCTAATCTTAGCCAACTCACCTAGAAATGCTAGGTGAGAGCGCTAATTATCTAATTAACCATTTAATTAGATGAAACACACCATAACTAACGGGCTAACTGCATTAAGATCAAGGAACCTACTAAGTTGAATGTCCAATTGGAAAATTAAAATCAACATTCAATATAATTCTTCTCTAGGTTGATTAGACAATATTGGTTGAGGTAAATTTACAACTTGCAAGCTAATTCAACCTATTGCTACACCGGAATAACATACAATTGAATGTCACGTATTGCAAAGTAAAATATAGCGATTGATTATACGTCGTAAAGTTGAAATACAATCAAATATCATTCATAATTTGAGAATAATTGAGAGACAATACAAGAATTTGATACTAAGCGATTTAGACCTCACAAAAGTACAAAAAGGGGAAAATCTACTCTGCGCCTAAGCTAGAAAACCTTACCTTTAGCCCATGATTGACATAATATGAACATCAAAGGGATGTTTAGATACACAAATAGACCCAAAGGAAGAAGAAAATAAAGAGAAATCGTGTTGAATCGGTTGAAAATCGAACTCTCTTGACCTAGGAAACTAAAGTTTTTTGTCATAAAATCGCGACAGCGTCGTGACACTAGGTGGAAATGTCGTGGTGCTTGATGGAAATCTTCCCGAATGAAATTTCGGAGCACCGTGGTGCTAGCTGCATCTCAAGAAAAACGTTTTCTTGAGAAAAAGCACCAAGCTTGGTGCCTAGGCACTGACGCTGTGCCATCCTTCACGTGTATTTTGGTCATTTTGGTCATTTTGACTCTCTCTTTCCCAATTGATTCAATTAAGCTTCGTTTTGACCAATTTTAGCTCTAATTCAGCTCTAACACAAGTACTCAAAACCTATAAAATAACCAAACAAACACGTAAAATCTAGGAATAACCTTTAATTAAGCATGGTAGGATAGCACATTTTTGGTGCTATCATACTTATCTATAATGACACCACAAAAACATAGACACTTGTACATCTTTACTCTCTAAATGTCACTTAGACTCTCCCTAAATTTGAGACTCCCTCTTAGTAAACTTAGCCTCCTCCTATGATTGTGTGTATTAGTGAAAGTTCACTTAGAATCCACCCTAAGCCTCTCAAAATGATTATCTTCCCAAATAAAGCAAATACCTCTTCACTTGACTAGCTTAGGCTGCTTCTAAGCATATGAATCTCTTCTTCAGTTAATATGGAATAGATCGATACAACTCACTATCGAGCTCGGGATCAAAACCAACACAAACTTCTTTAATCACAGATCACAATACATTCATGAAAATACTGAAGGGATTGAATCCCACAACAGAAGCAAGTGATCGCTTTGCTTTCAATTTTATTTTAGAATTTTCAAAACAGAATATAAAAACACATACAATCATAATGCAATAAAAGTTAAGTGTTAGATAAATTATAGGGAAAAAGGAAAGTAGGAAACTCACTTTTGAAGAACCTTTTTTTCAAGAATCCACAAAATTTCTCTTCCTCAATGAACAACAATGAATATTCTCTCGAACGTGAGCGTAACGCCTCCATCGGGTTTTTTTAGCTATTCTCTTGGCAAGGACTGCTTTGTGGAAACCGCCTTTTGAAAGAGCAATGGGAGTTGAGTTTTGGAGAAGTTTTTCCATAAAGAACTCTTCTCTTATAAAAACTTGATAGAAATTGGAAGTAGAGAGTTGGATGAGTATTATGCAAGTAACCCTTGGGGGAAAAAAAACTTCTCCCTTTCATCTCAATGTAAAGTAGGATCAAACCCTATCTCTCACATCACCCACTTCCTATTATTTGATTTAAACTAAAATGAAAATAAAATTTATTTAATTAAATAAAATAATTAATTGATCTAATTAATTAATTGATATTTTAATTAAATATCTCATATTCAATTAAATGTACATTTAGATCATATACCAATGCACATATTTCTCATAATCTATAGTTTTAATATGAATCTCATATTATTTATTATTTGAATCTTATTCAAATACAATAAATCTCCTTTTATTATATAGTTTAATTTTGAATCACATTCAAAATTAACTTTATATTGTAATGTATCTATATACATTATATTAATTGTATCATATACAATTGATATTATTCCCTCAATTAATTTGAACAATTCAAATTCTTTCAAAACTTATTCGTCCTTGTTAACCCATTGTGAGCTAGTAGGAGGACCTAATAGACCTACAGATTAATTAAACTCTTTCATTAAATTAATCAACATTTATTAACTATGGGCCAATCCAATAAAGACTCGCAGCTGCATTATTCACACTGTAGAATATTTTGTGTCAATGAATTTAACCATTATATGTAAGTTGATCCTCCACGAGTTGTTCGTAATTATAACTGGGTCAAACTACTATTTTACCCCTGTAATTATCTCTTACTCCGTAAATACTACTAATCCTTCTAATGAACAATATGTTTATGGTCCTACCATGAAGTAAGTCCCTCTCAGGCTGATGAGAGGGTGAGTACCCTTTGTTCAAGACTCAGAATCAACAATTAAGTAAACTACTCATCTACTTACCCTAAAGCCAGGATTCCATTGTGTGTAGTTATGTTCCCAGCTCCATACTCGGTTTTGTCCCCAAGATGGTCACTCTCACCCATACTAATCAAAGGACAAACTCTCACAAGCAAGACTACATAACTCACTATGGATTGAGATCGAGTTACATATGGCTATTCTATGAAATATTAATCTCTTCAGTCAACGATGTTACAAAGAGAGATTAGGTATTTCACGGTCCGATCTTATACAATCTCATTGTATAGGATACCACTACTAGCATGTCTCAACACGAATGATTTGGATCACATCGTTTTTCAACACTTGCAACATTTGTAACACTTACAAAATGGGTCGTATCCATAGTGTTACCAGGATAAGACACCCAACCTTATTCATATACTATAGACTCTTTAGGTTATTACTTGAACATTATCCACCCATATGTCCACTAGATGTTGTTCAAGTTTCTTGATATAACCTTGGATTTTTTCCGTAATGGATAACTTATTATTGCATATTTAAAATAATAATTTATTATATTAAATAACAAATTAACTCTGAGGCTTTAGGGCTTCCTAACAAATTTCAACCCACAAGAACAACTCAAAGAGATATTCTTTAAAACGACCGCCTTCAAAAACAAATCCCCAAATTTTAAATATGCACAACGTTAAATTGAAGTAACAAACCTAGTTCCCAAAATAGACGCGCTCCAAAAAAGGCTGAAAATATGCAAAAGGACTGCAGACATAATTTTCCAAATAAGGCAAATATATTTCACAAAATCTACATTTCTAGAGACAATCGAAAGACTTGATATAACAGATGCAGAGACAACTTGAATATCAATCATCAATCTTGAACAAATATTGTCAACAAAACATCTGTAATAGAAATTAATAAAAATAATGATTGAAGAACACATTTTTAATGATTGAAGAACACAGTTGTTAATAGACTGTCGGAGCTTATTCAGATGAAACTAAGAAAACAAACATTCAAGGAAAAAGAAAAAAAAAAACATGCAAATAGTTGGAAAGAAATTGATTTTGGCTAAAATTATGTATAGTGATTTAGATTGAAATTGTGTATTGGTGATGTTGAAGTGTTTTTAGACTTTTTACTCAGATTTTGTTATATTTACCCATAGTTTTAAATTTTGCTAATTTTACTATTAACTTAGCCCATTTATGATATATGCAAGCATCCCCAGTTGTTATACAACAAAACACTTGTATTGTGCTTTCTAAGTGTCAAACACATGTTTACAATAATTTTTATAAGAGCAAAAGAATATTACTTATCTTGACTATATAAGGACAAATGTATTTTCTAATATGTACTACTTATCTAGCTTTTATATAGACAAGTGCTTTTTCCAATATATGCGAATTACCACAGGTTTAGATCCTATGTCATCATTTTATTCAGTGTGACACTTATCCTGAGGTGTATTTTTCAATATATACTACTCATCCTAGATTTTCATTTTAAGCAGTGCTAAGTATTTTTCTATGTAATTTCTGTTTTTAATTTGATAAATTCATTTTAAGCAGTGCTAAGTATTTTTCTATGTAATTTCTGTTTTTAAAATTTGCATCTAATACTGAAAGGGTTAGGTAAAGTTCGGTTTTCATAAAAGATCAAAACTAGGAAAAGAGCTTAAACATATAATTTTTCTTTTTAACCCTAAATATAGGATAAAACCTTTAGGACGACCTTGAATTGTCTTTTTTATTTATCTAAGTTTGCATTAGCCATAGACATATATATCTAAGTTTAACAACATCCTCTCAAAATCATTTTCAAAATTGACTACCACCTTCAGTTGTTTCCTTGTGAAAAATCTTACTTCAAACGAGATTTTTTGTTACATATGTTCACATAATTTATTATTGGAATATTTTTTTATTTACTACTCGGTAATGTACATTTACACTCATTGGAAGCTTTTAATTATTTTAAAGCCTTTTATTTTTAGGTGCACATAGGTTTTAGTTCATCAATAATTTATTATTATTTCTTGCAAATAGTTATAAATCTAAGTTTTTTTTTCCTTTTTTAAGTGTACAGCAATTGCAGGGTTAGAAATTGAATCTTTGACCACCTTTAGGGACGGAGCATATACCAATACCAAACTAAGTTTGGATGCCTTAGAAAGTGTGACACATTAAAACATATTTCTTATCCCAAACATTTTTGTTATTATTGTAAGGTTTGGTCCAAAACACTATGGTTTTTTTAATATGTCTGACACATCACATTATGAGATATGCTTGTAATTGTTTAATGTATGTTAAGGAATGCTTTTTACGAAGCCAAAATCACTTTTCTAAAATTATTTAGAATTGATATTTCAATAATTAGTTGAAAGCCACATATCTATAGAATAATTATATATAGAAGAGATGAGAATTTGGGAACACTTTTTTATGTCTTTTTGTATCTTTTTTTAAATTGGTAAGAAAGCCACATATCTATAGAATATTTGTAGCAATTCAAACAATCACATTTTTTGGTACAAAGTTGTGTCTATTTAAGGAGCTTTTCAAAGAAATTTGATTCGTTCAATGAACTTTGTATTTGTATTGATTTGTAGAATAAGTAGGTACAATCTCTAGTACATGTTCATTTGATGCTTTCTCTCAAACGTTGAATGAAGTTTAAACTCCTAAGTCTTCAATCTTCAGGAAGTTGTAGTCTTAAGATCGATCAGAGCTTTAGTCTTCTATAATTCAAGGAAACTTTAGTTTTCCAATCTTCAATCTTCATAAGGTAGTAATCTTGAGATTAATTGGATAACTCTTCCAATCCTTCAAAATGAAGAGGTAAGACCTCCATTATAGAAGTTTTTCATGGGCCTTAGCTTACGTGGGCTTGGGCTCAGTCTTCAACCCAAATTTTTACCATGAGTTTGAATTGAGTTGGACTTTGGACCCAAGTGATTTTATTTAATAAGCCTATCGTTGTGATCAAATGACCAGATTGAAGACATGTGACATCTTTTAATTTGGGGGAGAATGGACAAATGGCCAAAACAAAATGGTGTTTTAGGAAAATGGCCAAACAAGTTTTTTTAGTGAAAATGGCCAAACACTTAGCATTTCATCCCTGTAGTTCCGCTTCCCAAGCAATCAACTTGCTTACCTTCATACTTGGCTCAGTTTTCTTTAATTCTAATACTAAAAATTTAATAATAGATAAAAGTACCCCTGCTATCAAATCCCTAAGATTATGTGTATTTCAAAGAAAAATATAACAACCTAAAACAATATCTAATAAACTCAACCCCCAAAATCTCATAAATTTGAAATTTGAATATACATTTATTATGAAGCAAAAAAAAAAAAACTATTTAAATCAAATAACATATCAAAACTAACTTCAATTATAGAAATTAATATCATACAAACTAAAATAACTTAGAGCTACAAAAATCTGGAAAAAAAAAAAAAAAAACTATTTAAATCAAATAACATATCAAAACTAACTTCAATTATAGAAATTAATATCATACAAACTAAAATAACTTAGAGCTACAAAAATCTGGAAAAAAAAAAAAACATACTTAAAAATTATGGTTGAAAACTAGAAAAATTATAATTAATAACTCAAAATTTAGACATGAAATAAGCAAATACATGGTATTCAAAATAGCTATCAAATGAAGTCTATTGAGCCCCACAAATACTTTCTACTCATAAACTCATAAACACTTAAAATGTAGTTAGTATGTAACATGCAAATACCATGTAATATCTAGAATCTTTTCATATTTTGTTAGACCCCTTATACTAAATATAACTTAAACCCCACACACATACATTGACTAAATCATGCAAATGCAAATATTATGTACTAAAAGATCATCAACTGAACCTCACACATACTTTATACTAAAAACCTAAAGTTTAGGCCAAAATCTAAACAACTTGTTCCATCTCGACTTCTACGGTGCCTACTCTGCACGGTAGATTCATCACCACCAAATGCACCCCTTCTTCTTCACAACTTCTCACGTTACCTACTCTATTACAACTCTTCCATTAGAAATACCAATTATTTTCAAATTCCAATTCATCTTTCGTTCCAATCATCATCGATTTAAAAACCCCTCAAATTAGTATGCAAAAGTACCTTGAACCAATATGTAGACCCTAATAAAAAATACAATACATACCTTAAGTATGAATACATTTTGAGAATGTCAATCCAATGTCTAAATGATTAAGCAATGCCACTTCCATAAATGATCATAGAACCAATCTTGAAAAGTTATGATAGAATCGATCATAATTTTTTTTAAAGAGCAAAAATGATACACATAATTTGGAGAACATAATATTGTCAATGTCACTTGGGTAAAGGTAGAAGCCTTTTTTAGAAGAAAAAACAACACAAAATTTTTTATTTGGGTTTAAACCACCCCCTAATATTTAAAAAGAAAAAACAAGGAACCAAATTCCTACAAAATCTAGTTAACAAATTTAAAAACTACCAAAAAATTACCTAAATTTGTGGGAAAATATTTGCCCTCCTTAATTTATTATTTGAAGCCACAGTGGGATTGAGCGGTAAAACAGAGAAATTAAGTATATGGATGGGACCCTCCACATAGTGTAATGGCCATAAATTAAAAAATTAAAAAATTGGTCATTTATCCAAATGAGAGTCTTCTTTGGCCATTATATACAATTCCTCTTTAATTTGCCATTTGTTTGTCTACAAGTTTTAATTTTGGGCACAATATGTGACATCCTAAATTTTCATATAAGTTTTTCAAAAAAAATTAATTATCTTAAATTATTTGGTTAATTGTTTAAATTTTGAAGCTTCATTAGATTATGTTAAGAAAATAATTCAATTCAAAATAATCTTGATAAAAGATTGGGTTAATATTGGTGGAGAATTGAATTTGATTTGGAGATTTAAAGGTTGGATTCACTTTAAAAATTTAGAATTTGTTAAATAAGTTTTATATTGTGTTTTGGAAAGAGGAAAAGGAAAAATGTACGTAAATATATATATCTTCGGATGGCCTCGAGGTACGTGCAAGTAAAAAAAAAAGAAAAAAGAAAAAGTTTATTTCACTTCTCTTCTTCAGCCGACGAGTTCTCTCTCTCAGCTAGGTCGTCTTCTCTCTCCCGTCAATCTGGTTCGATGTCGTTCGCAGCCACCACTGAGACCCACGCAGCCGTAGCCGTGCACCACTCTTCTACTCTGCCGACTGCCGCTTGATCCACGCTACTGTCGCCGATTTCGCCCAGTCGCTGTTGTTGAGCTTCAGTTGGTTGTCGTTGCAGCTGCTCGCCTTGCCATTTGAGTCCATTGTTCGATCATCGCTATCGTCGTTGTGGGGGGAGGGGGGGAGTCGCTGCAGTTGCTGTTTTCGTGTGGGGTAAGTTGGCGAGTTTTCTTGTGGGTTTTACTTACCTATTTAGTGGTATGTTGGGTGTTGAACTCTAATTGTTAAATGTAGGTGGCTTAAGATTGCGTTGATTTGGAAGATTGGGAGCAATTCTGAGTTAAGCTACGTTTGGATAAAACTAATTGGTTTAAATTTTGATAATATGTGATTGAAATTAAGCCTAGAAGTTTAATTTTATTTGTCATTTATGCTCGAGGTTTTAATTCAAGGATTTTATGAGAATTGGTTGTTTGGTTGGCTATTGGAATTTATTCTCAAAGTAAGTAATCTTGCTACTAGAACTACCTACATGTCAGGCAATTTAGTTATTAAAATGTTGTTGGTTTTTTTGTTTTCTTTGCATGTAATTCTTATGACTGCAAGGATATATGAGCATAACAATGTTTGTATGAGAGGCATTATGAATCTATGTTGTGGGATTTTACGTATTTTATCAGTTATGCATGTTAATGATAGTTACCCTCCTACGTTGGTTGTGTGTCCACAAGAGGTTTTGTGTTCTTTCAAGATGACCAAAGGTTTTATGTTCCTTCGATCACTAGAGGTTTTGTGGTCATTTGGGATCACCAAAGGTTTCGTATTCCTTGGGGATACACCAAAGGTTAGTATCTTCTATGAGATTCACTAGAGGTTCGTAGACACAAGTTGCTAACGGTAGGACGGGTCTAATTAATCACTCAGATAAGTGAAGTGTAAAAAGTTGAAACATGCATATCCTACTAGCATGTTGCATCTATTGAGCATGAATGCATAGTGTGACCCAAGTAATGGGGTTACTTACGAAGTATTTTATATATTCACCCTTTTTTTCATGATTTTTCTTCTAGGTAAGGGAAATGACACCTCAGTGAATGACGAAAGAAAACCTTGACAGTGCCATTGGGATTAAACTAATGCTTTTGCACGAGTTTTCATGTTTTCCTTTTGTTTTAATACTTTGATTTGTTATTGAAACTAAAATTATGTTTTCCTTTATTTATTTCTTTATGCCAAATTTCCTATTTTAATATATTAATGTTTTAGGGGTACCCCGATTTAAGAGGTTATGGTTTAAATGACGGCAAGTTTATTTACATTAATGATGTTTCCTCTATTTTTAGTAAAATTATGAAAAAGAGTCATATGACATGTGTTGAGTTTTATGCCCTAAAACTCGTATATAGTAAAAGTAATTAATCGATCATTATTAATAAAGAGTTATTGATGTTATTTCAATAAAAGTTATTGATTGTGTTGTATTTGTTTTTTCTTAATAACCTTAAAATCCAATAAATTAATATCCTAGGCTATGTTATGAGTCTTGAACTATATGTGGAGACATACAGAGATCAATGTTTAAGAAACAGCCTAAAGGGTTTATAGTATAGGGATAAGGCTGGATACCTTATCCTAGTAACACTATGGATGCAACCCACTTTGTATTTGATACAAATGCAATAGTCCAACACGTTTGTGTAGGTGACATGTAACTGGGGGTATCCTATGCAATGAGTTTGCATAAGACTGAACCACAAAATAATAACAGCACTAGATGTAACTCCGTTGATTAATTAGGTTTCTATTTCAATAGAATTACCTAGGTAACTTAGTCTTAATCTTGAATATATTAGGAACTCCTATTCACGAGGGATTGTCCTTTGATTTGTATGGGTGAGAGTGGCTGATTTTTTACTTAATATGCCTACCATTTTGAGGACAAGACTGAGAAAGGAGTTGAGAACATAATTATACAAGAGGGATTTTACTCTTTCCCGATTTTAGGGTAAGTAGATGAGTGTTCTTTTAAGTGGTGTCTTCAGGACTTGAACAAAGAGCCCTACCCTCTCACTGGGCTGAGAAGGGTTTCTGTTTAATAGTTGGACCATAAATAGGTTGTTCATTAGAGAACCACTGGTACTTAAGGATATAAAAGTGACCCATTGGTAAAATGGTAATTTGACCCAGTTGGTGTTACAAATACTTGTGAAGGACTAACTTGCTGTTATTGGTTTATATCCATGGACACAGAAATATATCTGCAGTGAGAAGAGTGCAACTGTGTGTCTTTAGTGGAGTGTACACAAAATAACGAATATTGATTAATGTGGTTAATGTGTTTAATCAAATAATCTCATATCATTGGAGTTTTTTATCGTAAAGGTTATCGAGGTTATTATGTCTTGAATGAAATTTGAAATGTTCAAATTTACTTAGGAAAATAATATAATGTATGGTGATACATTATAATATGAAGTTTATAATTTAATTAAACTTTTTAATATAAATTTAATTTTGGATATGATTCAAAATTAATGTATAAGAGAATTAAATATTTGAAGGAGTTCAAATGTCATTTTAATCTTAATTGAATTCATATTAAGACTATATGTTAAAATTAATGCATATTAGAAATACATTAAAACTATAGGTTGTGAGAGAAATACGATTGAATATGATTTAAATGTAGGTTAAATGAAATATACGATGTTTAATTTGATGATTAATTAATTGGAGAATTAATTAATTTTTTAATTTAATATAATTTAATTTAGTTAAATTAATTGAATTAAAACTATAGGTTATGTGAGAGATGTTCATTTAAATATGATTTAAATGAATTTTTAATTAAATTGGATTTAATTATTTAATTAATAATTAATAATTAATTTAATTATTAATTATTAATTTAGTTATTAATTTTATTAATAACTAAATTAATTGTGGGAAGGGGATTTTTTTGATACACGGTATTCATCCCACATTCTCCCCTTCCCTTTCCATCTATCTTTGGATACCTATTACAAAGAGAGAAAATAGATTACGATGAAGTTTGAGTGTTTTTTTTAAGAAGACAGAAACTATCTGTGAAAAATTTTGGTCGCTCTCAAATTCTCCATACCCTAACAAATCCCAATATTTCAAGGTTCCCACACACCTTTACATCAAAATCTCTCAGAGAATAGAAAAGGTTCCATATGGTGGTGTTCGTGATAGAAATTCCAAAGGAGTCTGGATTTCAACAAAAAGTAAGTTTTCTTTTCTCTGTATGTTTTCTCAAAAACATGTTTAACCTAGGTATTTATTTTTGTAAATTTCCAGTGTAATGGTCTTTCAATTTTCCCTATCAATTTCAATTTGGTCCTATTTTTTCTTTTTTCTGTTGCGTTAGGGTTTTCATCCCTTCAAGATGTATGCATGCATATAGTAACGCCCTAGTTCAAGTCCTAAGAAGTCAGGTTATTACAGTTGGTATTAGAGCCAAGAGTTTTTGGTTCTATAAACTGACTTACCATGTAAGTCTAAATTGTCCCTATGGCCATTAAGGGGTTCTTTGTCATCGCCAAGTACGCCTTGCAAGTAAAGTTTTTTTTTTTTTTTTAATCAAAAGTTGTGCATTAAATATTTGTTTAGCTTAAACGCACCAGTTATGTTCTAATGGTAGGTCAGTGATTCAATAGAAGTTATTATAAGCTGATTATTCAGTTACGACACTACGAAAAAAGGAAACAAAAAAATTATGAGGTCACTTGCCCTAGTTTATCTCATGAATTGTTTGAAAGGAATATATAAACTTCAGTTCAGAGATTTTAAAGGTTGATGAAACTATGTAGAGTTATGACAGTTTACGAATAAAGTTATATATATGTTAAAGCCAAGGAATGAAGTCTAGACAAGAATTCATCAAGAGTTAGTGTTATATTTTGTAATGGGTAATGAGCTTGGTGGTAGTAGAAGAAATTCTTTCCTAAAGCACATACTTAAGGACAAGATTAGAGTTGTTTTGAAGATAGGAAGGAGAAGAGAAAGAGATTATAGTTTTATTAAAGGTTGTTAAACATTAAGTCAAATATCTCAAGAAGAATTTTGGAAGGTTTATTAGGACATGATCACATTTTGTGGTACTGAAGATTGATAGTATGAATAAGGTGTGTTTTGGTTACTGGGGTAACGTGCTTAAAATGGAAAAGAAAAATGGTTATTGGAATTGGTGCCTCTTATATGAAAACTCTAAAGGGTTTATTATGACAAGATTACTATTGTGGGGTTTAAGATTGATGGACTTTGTGATGTACTTAGTTAGCCATACCCTAGTTGAGATGAAAAGAATTTAGTTTAGCTATCAAGACCACGAGAGAAACTTTTGGAGTTAAAAAGCAATGACAATTGGTGAAGGAGAATTCTACAACATGAAAAATTTTAGATGAGAAGGTAAGACTTATGGAGGAGGTAAGTAGAGCTACACCTTGTGTAGTGAGTTTATGCCACACTTGGAAAGAGAAGAAGAGCACCTTAAGTGTTGGTCTTAAAGAAAAGTGTTTAAGGAAGGTGACTACTTTAGAAAGAAAGGAAATTGATGTGTTCAAAACTCCAAGTACTTGAATATGGTTTGGATTGAAGACATGATATGAGTGGTTACTAGGTGCTGGTTTTGTTGTAAAAGAAGAATCTCTCGCTAGCATTTGGAACTTTGGACCTCACTACATGGTGGTGGAAGAATCGCGTTAAACGTTGGTTGTGAAGATTAGTTTCAACATCAAAGTCTTTTTCCAAAATAAAAGGATAAGAGGGATAATCTAAAGTGAAGTTGTTAGTAGCAATGCTTGTATTGAAACTATTGACATGGAATGTCAAAGTTTTAATAGTACAAAAGTACACCATTGAAAGTATTAATGAAAGTTAGGGGATTGTGACTTTGGGTACAGGTTATAACTAGAAACTAGTGATCAATGGATTTGGTTTAAATGTGAAAGCAATCTAACTCCAAGTAGAGATCCAGTTACAAGAGTTAAGGTTGAGTAATTAATCTAGATCTTTCGGATGACCACTAGCCCAAAAGATAAACATGAGAATAAAACACTTCCGTTCTTAAGGTTGCCTACAAAGTAGTTATTGCAGAGTTGAATAGCAAGTTGTAGATACATGAGCTATTTATGGAATTTTTCCAGATGCCTTAATATTTTTCATTGGGCACATTGGTTTTGTATGTTTCAAAGAGAGTTGAAAGCCATGTGCCTATGTATCAACTATATTAAGAGTTGATTATGGTAGCGTAGCCAGGTCGCAAGGATATGTCAGGGCCATTAAGTACTGAATCCGGATTCTGATCCTAGATTTAGAGCGCTACATATAGTATGTTTCTTCTAGCATGGAGGACGAGTTGGTCAACTCTATGGAGATGGATATTCTCGAGATAGATTTTGTCACACCCCCTCCCAGATTGCCTACATAACCTGAAAGGAGATGTGATGACAGCATACATCACCCCTCTTGTGACGCATACCATCCATTTATCCAAACTGATCCTGTGAGTTTACAACATACATAGTGCTCCTTCATACATCCAAAACCATAACATATAGAAATTTATATACATATCGCTAATTCAAATTTACAACTCGTCCATAAGACTATTATACAACCATATTTCAACTCCCAGTAAATGAACAACTAGATCTACATGCCACCTATATAAGGTTTTATATACATACAACTCTTTAAAACAGGACAGAATTCTAGAAACTTGAAGCTTAAGCAGGGCGAGTTGGAGTAGGCAAAGCACCAGGAACGTCCTTGCTACCTGGAAGGGAAAGAAAACTTGAAAACATAAGCTAATTGCCTAGTGAGTGACTAATTTTTAAACAAACTAATTTAGTTTGAAAATCATTAGGATTTTAACAAATTCTGACAGCATGAGTAAAACATAGAATCATCTCATTTCCATTGATTAAATCACGTTTAAATGCCCTTATCAAATCATACATGGTTTTTCAGCAATTCGTAAATAAAACAGTACGGTTACAATATTTCTCCTTAGTTGAGGCGAAGCAAAACTCAACACCCCAACGTCGAAAACAAATAAGGCTCGATACGGAGCAGAACTCAACGCACCAGCATATAACCTCTATGTGCACATAGGAATATGGCAGGTTGCCCAAATACCTTCTCCATGTCCTTCAGTACTGGGTCCCGGGAAAACTCACGTGCCTTCTCCATGTCCATCAATACTGAGTCTCCTCTAAAACATTTTTCCTTTAAATTAATGCAATACTTTATACAAAACAGTTCATAGTCAAATCTTTCATAAGAAAATAGGGCACTTCATAAATCAATAACATTCCATAAACATACTTTTCAATATCGTTTAGCAAAACATAAATAAATAAGAAAACCAAACTGACATGTACAATGAAATCATTGAAACAAGAAAAAAAGTGTCACTCATAGCTCTTTTTTAGGCCTTGAGTGGATTATACGCCTTTCTTATCTCCTCTTGGCCTGAAATAAACATTTTTCCTTACATTACGCTTTTTTTCCTTGATCATTTAGTTTGCATAATTAAACTCAAATCATGATTCATCACCGAGCCTCCCATTTATCCAAAGTGAACTTATTAAGCAAGGCTACTAACGAAACCCCCACATTCCAACGAGATTACTAGCGATACTACCAACAGGACACGATACTAACGACACCAGGATAAGCGAGATTAACGTGATTTACCTGACGAGCGATACCTAGCGAGAGACAGCGAGATTTGAGAGACAAAAAGCTCTGCAATACCACCAGCGAGATTTGTCTCGCTACTCACTCTCCAATTCTCCGGGATATCAGCTTTCTAGCGACACCCGATAGCAGAGTTTCCTCCTTTCCTTTTGTTCTTCACTTCTATCGATTCAAAGTCATATTTCCAGGCAAAATTATAACTTCTTTCCTTCTATAAACTTGTAGAGAAATATGTTTTCTAGCTTACCTCAAATTTTTGTAGCTTAACTTGTCCTTGTTTGTTAGACATTGCAAGATTTCTCTGTACTACTACAGATTGCACAGAAATTCCTTGTCAGTCACTTCCAGCTAAAAGTTTACATGTTTCTATTCCATTTCAACTCAAATATTCTTCATAAAAGTTGTTCAGAATTGAGTTAACTTACAAACCTTAGAATTTCAGCCTTAGACTCGATCTCCTCGTTTCGTTTCACTCCAAACATTCGATACTGTCCAGCTTGTGCGTCCACAAATAACGTGCTGTTTCAGCTTAGATTTCGATACCAAAACTAGTAGAGTTCTACCCGAAATCCACAAGAACACCTTCTTCTTCTTCTCTTATAGTTTGTCTGAAAAATGGAACCGACTTACGCTCTCGAAAATGTCTAAAAATGATCAAATATTCAATCTACTCACCTATATATATTGCCGACTTAACTCTCTTATGCAAGCTGGCGCGCGGGGTTTTCCTTTCTCAATTCAAAGTAAGGCATTCAACACAGCCTACTATCAACATCCTCAGCAAACAACCACCCTTAACGCATGGTGCCCTCAATGCCTCCTACCTTTAACGCATACAACTCAATCAGTTATATTCGTCTCCAACGCATGGAGACCTTAATGCATGCAACCTCACCAACGCATGGTTGTTCAAAAACATTTCCTTCCCCGCCAATGATCAATTTCTCTTCCAACACAAGTGACTGCTTCAGCTCATAACTCTTCGTGATTTTCACCTTCAACGCATGGTCACTCAAAAGAACAATGCTCTTCTCTGCTTTCGTCAACGCATAGTCCTGGCCCATGCTTAACTCTTCCACTCTCAGCTACTTTTCTCTAATAACGCATGGCCACATTTCACTTGCCTTGTCCCAACACTTAGTATTATAAGCCAGTGCTTACAGATTTACGAATCAAGAAGGTTTTTATCTTAAAAATTAGAGTTAGGGTTTGGATACAATTATTTTGAGATTATGAAGATGTGTTCTAGATTGACTGATGCTCTATAGTGTGTCCAAGGACTTCAAAAACCTTATTATGAAAGAGATTTCCAGACTCGTTCGTAACAGGGTCTAAATAGTGATATGTGATTGTTTTAAGACTAATGAGTAACATAAGGTTTGGCAAGTAAGTTTTATAGCCCTAGGTAGTATAAAACTTCACGCTAGGCGTTGGATGGGCATCTCAATTAATGCTTCTAAAGTAGAAACGGATTCCAATGGACCAGATTTTTCTTGCTACGCATCTTAGAGCTATGTTGTCTTGAGTATGGTTAATTGTTTGGTCAATTCAGATACATGTTTCTAAAGAGAAGGATTTCTTGAGCCCACAAAGGTTCTCAAAGTGAGTAAGTTAAAGTATTGTTGATTTTCATCATTTTAAGTTTCCTAGTTTTATATGAAAGCGGTTGTCACACTTTGTGGGGTACCAATTTTAGTTATGCCAGTTAGAAACCCTCACTTAATATCCAATTTTTGGAAGTGTCTCCAAAAAGTGTTAGGTTTTCAATTGGAAATCAGTTCAGCTTTACACCCATAGAATGATGGTCAAGCCGAGCATTGAACCAGACTTTAGAGGACATGTTGCACACTTGCGCATTAAATTTTTTGGGAAGTTGGGACTTTCAATTGCATTATATGGAGTTTGCTTATAATACCAATTACCAAACCATTAGTGGCATAGCGTCATTTGAAGCTTTGTATGGGAAGAGTTGCAGATCTCTAGTTTACTAGGATGAAGTTGGAGAACGAAAATTGTTAGGACTTGAGTGTGCAAACTACGAATGAGGCTACCTAGAAGTTTAGAGCATGCATGCAAACATCATAAAGCAGATAGAAAAGTTACGCTAATGTGAGACGACAAGACCTGGAGTTTGTGGTGAGGGATAAAATGTTCCTAAAAGTGGCATCTATGAAAGGTGTTCTCTGTTTTGGAAGGAAGAGGAAGTTAAGTCTATGTTTCATTGGGGCCATCTGGGATTCTATAGTGGATTGGCCCTATGGCTTATCGGTTGTCATTGTCGCCATCTCTTTCTGCAGTTCACAATGCTTTTTATGTCTCAATGTTGAAGGCATACGTGAAAAATCCATCTCATATAGTACACTATGAGCCCTTGCAATTGAATGAGAATCTGAGTTATGAGGAGACGCCTATTCAAATTTTGGCAAGGGAAGTGAAGACTTTGCGCAGCAAGGAGATAGCACTAGTAATGGTTTTATGCCAAAATCATGAATTCAAGGATGCAACGTGGGAATGAGAGGATGAGATGAGGTTGAGGTACCTTGAGCTTTTCCAAGATTAGAACTTTCGAGGACAAAAGTTTCTTAAGGAGAGAAGAATATGACATCCCAAATTTTCAGATAATTTTTTTTAAAAAATTAATTATCTTGAATTATTTGGGTAATTGTTTGAATTTTGATGCTTAATTAGATTATGTTGAGAAAATAATTCAATTCAAAGTAATCATGATAAAAGATTGGGTTAATTCAATTGGTGGAGAATTGAATTTGGCTTGGTGATTTAAAGGTTGGATTCAATTTGAAAATTTAGAATTTGTTGGGTTATTGTGAAATTAGTTTGAAAATTTGGGTTAAGTTGGTGGAATTGTTGGTTAGGAAATAATTTAAATAAGTTATTTTGGTAGATGAGGAAGGATTTGATTTGATGGGAAAAATTAAATTAAGTAAGTTTTATATTATGTTTTGAGAAGGGGAAAATGAAAAGTGTATATATATATTAGGGTGGCCTCAAAGTACATGCAAGTAAAAAAAAAACGGAAAGGGCTTTTTCTCTTCTTCTTTAGTTAACGGGTTCTCTCTCTCTCAAGCTGGTCGTCTTCTCTCTGTCCTGTCAAACTGGCTCGAATGCAGGCGTGCACCACTCCTCTGCTCAGCCGACCACCACTCGATCCACACCACTGTCATTGTTTCCACCCAGTCGCTGTCGTCAAGCTTCAGACAATGGTCGAGCAGCTGCTCGCCTTGCCGTTTAAGTCCACCGTTCAATCGCCACCGTCACTACCATTGGGGGTCGTTGTTGTTGCATTTTCGTGTGGGGTAAGTTGGACGAGTTTTGTTGTGGGTTTTACTTATCTATTCAGTGCTATGTTGGGTGTTGAACTCTAATTGTTAAACTTAGATGGCTTAAGGTTGCATTGATTTTGAGGATTGGGAGCAATTCTGAGTTAAGCTAAGCTTGAGTAAAACTAATTGGGTTAAATTTTGATATAATGTGATTGAAATTAAGTTTAGAAGTTTAATTTTAGTTGGGATTTATGCTCGAGGTTTTAATTCAAAGATTTTGCGAGAATTGGTTGTTTGGTTGCTATTGGAATTTAATCTTAAGGTAAGTAAGATCTATTCGAACCGCCTATGTGCCGAGCAATTTAGTTATTAAAATATTGTTGGCTTCTTTCGCTCATCTATGAGTTATTTCGTTTGCATGTAATTCTTATGACTATGAGGATATATGAGCATGATGATGTTTGTATGAGAGGCACTATGAATCTATGTTGTGGGGTTTTTACGTATTTTACCAGTTATGTATGTTAGTGATAGTTACCCTCTTATGTTGTTTGTGTGTCCCTGGAGGTTTTGTGTTCCTTCGGGATCACCAGAGCTTTCGTGTTCCTTCGGGATACACCATAGGCAAGTGTCTCCTATAGGATTCACTAGAGGTTCATGGACACAATTCGCCAACGGTAGGACAGGTCTACCTAATCACTCAGAATAAGTGAAGTGTGAAAAGTTGAAATATGAATATCCCACTAGCATGTTGCATCTATTGAGCATAAATGCATAGCCTGACTCTGGTAGTGGGGTTACTTATGGAATATTTTATATACTCTCCCTTTTCTTCATGATTTTTTTTTCCAAGGAAGGAAAAGAACACCTCAACGAATGACGAAAGAAAATCTTGACAGTGCCATTGGGATTAGACTAATGTGCTTTCGCACGAGTTTTCATGTTTTCCTTTCGTTTTAATACTTCGATTTGTTATTGAAACTAAAAGTATGTTTTTCTTTATTTATTTCTTTACCCAAAATTTCCTATTTTAATACATTAACGTTTTAGGGGTATCTCGATTTAAAAGCTTTTGGTTTAAATGTTGGCAAATTTATTTACCTTAATGATGTTTCCTCAATTTTTAGTAAAATTATGAAAAAGAGTCGTTTGAGATGTATGCATGCATATAGTAACGACCTAGTTCAAGTTGTAGGAAGTCGGTTTGTTACACAACAATTCTTAAATGGGCCTAAATTTAAAAATTGACTTTGGTTATGATGATGTGACACTTTATTATTGGTTGATATTTCTTCTTCAAAGTGTCCTCTGCCAAAAAAAAAAAAAAATACACACATTTTCTCAAATTTTTTTTAAAATACATTAATTTTAGGAAAATTATCGTAAATGGCAAAACTATAGAAAATATTTACAACTAATAGCACAATCTATCTGCGATACACCGCGATCGATCGCAATAGATTACTACCTATGTCTATCGTGACACAGATAGTAGTCTATCGCGGTCTATAACAGATAGATTGTGAGCTTTCGCTATATTTGAAAATATGTTGGTTCCTTTTGCTACATTTGAAAAGACTCTTTAATTTTATTCATATTTTCCAATAATTTTAACTTTGAATTTTGAGATTGTTTAAAAAAGTTTATAAGATATTATTTTGTCAAATAAAAAAATGAGAATTTAGAAATCGAGGAATTGAACCTAGGCACAGGGAATGCAAACAACAACCAAAACCATAAGAGAACAGCATATTTCAGTTGAATAATGCATCATGTCGATTTGAAGGAAATTTTGCACAAACTACAGAATAAAGCTTTTAATTTGATCAATCATCCCTTGATGTATGTAATTTGTTACAAATAATCCTTAAAATTTGAATTTGATTAATTAGCTCCATGTAATTTGTTAATTGTTGCAATCAACACCCTACATTAGTATTGATATTGATATATTTGTAAAATTAAATTTCATCGATTGTTACTTCACTTTAAAAAAAAAAAAAAAAATTAAAAGTAAATATATAAAACTCATGAACAAAGGGTAAATATAAAAGTTTAACAAACTATAAGAGGTTGATTGCAACAATTAACAAATTAAAGGGGGTTAATTGATCAAATTACAAGTCCAAAGGTATAATTGCAACAAATATCATAGTTGTGCAATTTTTCATAATTTAAATAGAAACTAGCGCGTGGTTTCAAAAATGAAAACACATTTTAATTCGTTTTCAAAATTTTCTTAACCTTTTTTAAAACATTTTCAAAATTTGAAAAATAGAAAACTCAATTGGATACAATCCATTTACCAAAAACCAAAAACCAATTAATTCTATCCCAATTTTTGCATTTTCATAGAACCAACAATGGGTTTTCTTCCTCTTTCCAAGATGTCAATTATTTGAATTATGTTATCATTCTTTTAAAAATTAATGTGATTTGTTTCGAAAAATTTACTAAAGAATCTTGTTATAGATTTTTAGGGAGTTGATCACATGACCTAACGCTATAAAATCATTATGTGTTTATATATATATATGGAGTTCTGTGGACTTCCATAGTTTACTTAAATGGTCTTTTGAACATGTTGTATGGTAATCTTAACATGGTTTTATTTTGCTCTTAGATATTATGAGATTATGAGCAAGTTTCCTGGAATGGGACTAATTATTTAGAGCCTGTTGGGGTTAACTTAAAAAAATAAATATTTTTTAAAAATGTATTTTCATTTAAACACTTTGGTAAGAACGGTTTAAAATAAAAACATTGATCACTTTCAAAATCCACTTTAAGTGGTTGTCAAACACTTAACTTTCTTTCAAAATAACTTGTTTTTTAAATTAAACACTTCAAAAGTTATTCCAAACACACCCTTAAGTTCAAACAGGTGTGTGAGGTTTGACTCTTTGGAGTGATATTAAGGTAATCATTCAACTCCTATTAAATATTTTATGGTATAATAATTTCCATTAATATTGGTTTTCTTATTACATTGGTTGAAATTTGTACGTATAGTATGTGTTCAACAACTAAGTTATATAGAATTGAGTACTATGTAATGACGTCTATATGAGATATAGTAACCTATAGGAGCACGATGAATTATTATCACATCCCGCTCTAGATTACCCTACCTAATTTAGGACGTGACATGCCGACAATAGATCCAAACTAAAATGATTTAAACACATCGTGAAACTTTAAAAAAGTTTTTGAAAATAAGTGGATAAGTGGATAGCAAAAAAACTTTTTTCATGGTAAAACTTATTATAAATGAACTTTATTAAATCATGATCCATAAAAATTTCGGCAAAATTTCCTTGAAAATCAGATAAAACATGCCTGAAAAGAAGTCCTGTGTATACACTCCCAAATAATATATGTTTGAAATTCGATTAAAAAATCAGCTCAGAATTAAATCAACTATTGCAACACAACCAAACTAATGAAAAATGAAAAGTATAAACTTTGAGTTTCAAACAAACCTATAAAACTAAATATAATATCTTCAAATCATGCTAGCCACTCTCATTATAAAACCAAATGTCAATACCCTATATTTACATGTAATTGTAGACATAATTGGTGGCAAAATCTCGACCTTGATAGACTTGTTGGAAACTCAAGTGTTGTGGGTTGAAAATTTTAAAAGGAAAGAGTGAACTATTAAACACAGTGGGTGGTGAGAGTTTATAGAAAAACGTTTTTTCGAAATATTATTAGAGGACTATTCGTAATTAAATACTAACAAAACACTTGCATGTAAAACCTTCGAGATACTCAATATCTTCCGGTGCATTTCACAACACTTCAAATAGTTTGAAAACCATGAAATCTTCCACACGCCTAACTTTTAAAAGACTAATCTTTGAACATACCCTTTTCAAGAACATAATCATTAATGATTAACCCAACATAGTTTGTCAAAACACACACATAATCTTAAAAACATAGCTCTCAGTAACGTAAACTTTAAAACTATAGGCCTCTTTTAGTAACTATTTTGTTTATAGTGTATGTTTTTGAAAATTTAGTAGACATTACTTCAACACCTCCAAATTTCTTTTTTTTTTATCTACTTTTTACAAATAGTTTAAAAAACTAAATCAAATTTTAAAAACTAAAAAAATATAGCTTTTAATTTTTTTTTTTTTTTTTTTTTTTGAGTTGGATAAGAATTGGAGTAAGAAAACATGTCAGAATAAGAAAGAAGAAACAAAAATCAATCAAGCTTCAAATGGAAGAAATAATTATTCTTTTCTTTACATATCTTTTCCAGTTTAGAAATCTTTGGGACTATTCAGCAAGAATAACACACCCAGATCAAATCTCAAAGATCCACTTTGCATTTGGTGTTATCAAAAGTTGTAGAACCATTGATCTTAAGCAAGAGGCGATTACAATAGATTTCCAGTAAACGGGGTTTCGATGTCCATCTCTCGACACTGTAACTGATAGGGGACAAAGACAAAGAGGAAAAAAAAAAAGATTAGAGCAAGAAAGAATTTAAAATACAACTTTTTTGGGGTTAAAAAATAGGTTTAGATTTTTGAAACACTCCTAAAAAGTAAATAACAAAAGAAAGAAATTTATGTTTGGACATACTATCCACAAGGTTAGACCCTATTTGGTAACTGTTTAGTTTTTGAAAATTAAACCTAAATATAAACACTTATTCTACTCCTAAAATTCTTGAATTGTTATACACTTTTTTACCAAGATTTTAAAAACTCAAGTCAAATTTTGAAAACTAAAAAAAATAGTTTTTAAAATTTAGAATTTGGTTAAGAAATCAATTCTTATATTTAAAAGGTGCAAATTAAAAGTAGACTTAATTTTCAAAAACCAATAACTAATAACGGAATGGTTTACCCAACAAGGTTAGTAATTAATTTTCAAAATCTAAATACATAAAGTTAAAAGGGTCATGATGTTAGTAATTGAGGTTAAAGCTAACGTAAATCCAACCAATTTATTTGTTGAACTCCTAACCAAAGTATAATTTTGAAGTGAAAAAAAGAAAAAAAAAAAAAAAAAATTGGCGTCAACAAAACCTAACAACATTTGTATGTTATATACATTTGTCTCAAAAGTCAAATACTGTTTATACCTGACTTCAGCTGAGAAGTGAAGCTCTGGATCTATCTCTTCCCTGTACCCAAACGGGTATTCGAAGTTGACTAGGGCAGAGGAGGACAAGGCGGTCTGGTTTCCGGGCGTGAGCGTGAACGTGGGGATGGCGGAGGAAAACCTCTGGCCCATGCTAGTGACTATCATCCTCATAGAAGCCATGTGAATGGAGGCTCTTTTGTTGGGGTTATAGGTTTTGAAAGTGAAAGCTATGGTGGCATTGAGCAAATTATGAGTTGAAGTATGGGGTGTGACTTTGCCAGTTTCCACAACGAGACGTGGGGTTTTAGGGAAAACAACAAGCCAACATATGATAATTGCAAGAGCAACAAGGAATATTACACTCAACAAGCTTCTTCCTATGATTCTTATGAGTCTTGTGCGTTTTGCTGTCCCATTTTGTTGCCTATAGGAGCTTTGTTTTGATGATGCTTCTCCTTGTGTAGTAGTGCTCCTCATTGTTCTTCACAAATTTCTTCTTTTGGTTTTTGATATTTGTTCTCATCTATAAGAAGTGTGTGTGTATTTTGGTTTGCTTAATGAAGGGGTACAGGAATATATGCTCACTATTACAATTGGGTTTTGTGTCTACTTGTAGTTCAAGATTTGGGATGTCTTCATTGTGTTGGAAAAAAATAAAAGAAAAAAGTAGTCTATACATTGAAACCCACGTGGTGAGAGGAGGGAAAAACACGTGGGATTGTAGGGATTTTTCGTGAAGGCACTTGGAGGTGGGTGAAAAACTTATATTTTATAAAGTAGGGAAACTTTAGTTTGAGTAAGGTGTACATGTGTTTGTGTAAAGTAAAAGTTGTTGTAGGCAAACATGTGTTTGACAAGTTTATCAAAATAGACATTCTTAAAACATATATATATATATATAAATGACTTTTAGGTCTCTAAGTTTGTGATATAGTTTTCATTTGGTATTTATGTTTCAAAATGGATTTTTTTAAAAAAAACATAATGTTATTTTAATATTTAATAACAAAAATAGGATTGGAAGAAAAGAAATGACAATTTTAGGGTAATGAAATCGTAGACCTGGTCCACGAGTATGTGTAATCGTGGACCCGATCCATAATTATGACAAAAAACATATACCCGGTCCACAAGATTCGCCTGCCACATCTGCCAGATTTCTCTGTTCACCCATTGACCACAGACGTGTTGTCATCTAATACTCGTGGACGAGGTCCATGATTACCATACTCATAGACTCGATCCATGACTTCGTGGTCCCAAATACCCCCCTCCTCTTTTCCTCAGTTCTCCTCTCTTATACTTTCTGATTCTCTCTAGTCATCGCTGCCTGCTTCTGCCCCTGCCCTCCCTCCGCCGCTGTCACTCGCCTTCTGCTGTTAGGCCAACGGTAGGTCTTTTCTATTTTTTTTCTTTTCAATATATAATATTGTGGTTATTTTGGTTTAGATCTAGTTTTTTTTTTTTTTTCAAACATGTGGATGAATAGATCTAAGAGTTGTAGATTTAAAGTATTTATTTATGTTGTTTTTGGATGTTTGAGTTTGGACTTCAGTATTATACTTTTTTTTTTTTTTTTTTTTTTG
>QLSR01000295.1:484427-516452 GCA_031780015.1 Citrullus colocynthis
TTTTTTTTTTTTTTTCAAACATGTGGATGAATAGATCTAAGAGTTGTAGATTTAAAGTATTTATTTATGTTGTTTTTGGATGTTTGAGTTTGGACTTCAGTATTATACTTTTTTTTTTTTTTTTCTTTTGACTATTTGAGTTTGGACTTGAAACTTGAATTGATATTAGATCTAGATTATTGTTAGTTTTGGACTAATGTTGAAATGGGTTATAGTTGTTTTTTTTTTCTAGATTTTTTAAAGATTTTTGACTAAAATATTAGTTTGGACTATTTTTAGTTTTGGACAAATGTTAAATTAGGTTTGGACTAATTTTGGGCTTTTAATCTGAACTTAAATTTGGACTAATATTTTCTTTACTTTAATAGTTGTAAACAAATTGGTTAAATATATCGATGTGTCTAGAAATTTAGTCATTCTTGAACCTGAAAATGGTGGGGACAGTGATATTATGGTAGAAATTGATGAATTATTTGGAGAAAAGTCAAATGCAGAAAATGAAAATGAGTGGGTGCCTTTAGAGTTATTCACACAAATAGATTGGAAAATTACTAATTCAATTTGTGAAGATGGTTTAATATTGGAGGAAAGAGGAATATGTGTAGATAACTCTAGACTAATACAAAAAGGAATGTTAGTTGAAACCAAAGAAGACCTACAACTAGTTGTAAAAAAATATTGTGTGAAAGAAGTGATAGCACTTAAAATGTGCTATCTTCCTCAGCTTAACTCGGGATCGTTGTGCTATTTAATGTGTCAATTATAATATTTTGTACGCTTCAAGCACTTAACAAGTAGAGCAGGGCGTTAGCAATAAATTGGAGCTAAAACGAACAAAAATGGAGTTCCATGACATCAACCGAGAAAGAGAACTCCAAAATGACCAAAATGCCTCTGTAATTCCAACGCAACAGCATTACCTAGGCATTGTCGCGACACTTTTTCCCGAAAACAAATCAGCTGGTGAAAAGTAGGAGCACCACGGTGCTTCGAAGTCGAAGCACAGAAGAAATTAGGGTCAACGTCTTAGCGCTCCGACTGTTTTACAAAAAAGAAGCTCGATTTTTAGGTCAACATCAGCCACCCAGCCGACTCCTCTGCTTCACTCTCCCTATTTTCTTCTCCATTTTCATTATTTCATGTACAAAACCTGATCCTTGGATGCTTGTTTCGATGTATCAAGGCTAAGGTAACAATTTTCTAGCTTGGGTATTAGGGATTTTGCTTTGTAACTAATGTTCTTAAGAGGTTTCGAACTAAATTCTTTGAATGCATGATTTAATTCTGAAATTTACATCATTATGATCAAATTGTGACGCTGATGCTCGCTTTGACTGTTGCTTTGATTGAATTACGACTCATGACACTTGGTTGTATGTCGATCGTAGAAGCAATAGGTTAGGTTAGCTTGCAAACCCAATTTGTTGGTGAGTATTGTTCTAATCAACCTAGGATTAAATCTAGGCCTTTCCAGTTGAATGTTCCACCTAATTTTTCCTAAAATTTAATGCAATTAGAGTTAATACAAATTTTGCATGTTTTTCATCGGTTTGTTTTAATTCTAATTTATCGATTAGGACAATTTAATTTTAGGTTTTCCAATTAAATTGATTAGGTGCCAAGTATAACGAATTTAGTATTGACAAACCAATGAATAAGAACATTGAACAAAGAAAATCCTGTGTAACCCAAGCTAGAGCTTTCTCAACTTGAACTTTACTCCATTTTTAATTTCTGCAATTTATTTTATTCCATTTTAATTAAAGTTTTTGGTGATTGGGAGAAATCATATGCAGAGCTTCCATATTGGTTGAGTGTTGTTGTGCACTACAATTCTGGAGCACAAGTGGATTGGCAGTTTATTTCATCTGATATGCTTGGTAAGACTATTTTTTGTTAGGTTTTTTGGTCATTTGGTCTTGCACGAGAAGGTTTCCAATATTGTAGGCCATTGATTCAAATAGATGGAACTCATCTATACAACAAGTATAAAGGGAAATTGTTAACTGTCTTATCTATTGACTCAAATAGGCATATATTTCCACTTGCTTTTACTATTATGAAGGGGAAAACGCGTCTAGTTGGTCATGTTTTTTGTGGGCATTGCGAGAATATGTTACCAAACGAGATGGAATTTGCATAATTTCTGATAGACATAAAGGTATTATTGCTGCTATTAACAATGAGGAAATTGGTTGGAGTGAACCTAGGGCATACCATCGTTATTATTTGCATCATATTGCTAGTAATTTCAATATAAAATACAAATCCAAGCAACTAAAAGATTTGATGTTTAAGACTGGAAATCAACACTAAAGGCGCAAGTTCATCAAATGTATGAAAGAGTTGAAGCAATTAATTTCTGAGTGTCTTGAATATTTTCTGATATAGATTTAGAAAAATGGACACAATCACATGACAATAGATAGCGTTATGGCTAGATGACAACCAATGCAGCTGAATGTATGAATAGGGTTTTTAAAGAAGCTAGAATTTACAAATTACGTCTTTGGTTAGGCTAACATTCTATCACACAATCCTATATTTTGAACTTCATAGACAAGAAATAAATGAAGCACTTGATCGTGGGGATATACATAGAATATGCGATGAAAAAACTTAAAAGGTGGGAAAAAAGAGCATCTGCCCATATTGTGACGTCCATTGATAGGGAGACCCAGAGTTTTGAAGTTCAAACTGGAATAAGCATGATCTCTCCCTACAAAGGGCAACATACACTGGTTGTGAGCTTGAAAGAGGAGACTTATTATTGTAACAAATGACAGTCATTCAAATTTAAGTATATCGTTTTGAATGATATGCTTTATATTTTGTATATCAACAATATTGTCCATATGTCTTCTTTCTCTCTTAATTTGGTATATCAGCAATTGAGATATACGAAAAATTAAGTATATACTAATACAGTTGATATATCAAATTAAATGCAACTTATATGTCATCTAAATCATATAAAGTTTTCAAAATTAGAGCAAATTAATTGATATATTTTATATTTGATATAGTAGTGAACAAAATTAATGCAATTAAGATTTACCATCAAAAGTAGATACTTCTTTTCAGAGAAAGCTAACATCAAAACCTAAAAATCAAACCATCAAAATCAAACTAACGAAATGAAAACAACTCAATATCAAAACAAAAATAAAAATAAAAAATAAATAAACAATTCCCACTATGATACAATTAGAATCATAATATATCAATTATGGCAAAAATGATATAATTTATATAAAGTATATTAGTTTACTAATATACCAAAATTAAAGTATATTAGTTGATTGATATATATACCAAATATACTAGGTGATACACAAATAAGAGTAAAATTAAAAGTCAAGGTGAGTTTAGCTCTATTTGGCATGAACTTCCATTCTAGAAGCTAGAAGTTCAATCTTTATCCCCACAATTATTGTATAAAATTAAAATAATAAAAACAATGAAAAACATATTTATTTCTTTATTTTATTTTATTTCTATACTTACAGTTCTAAAAAATGATTGCTAAATTTATAGATACTCTTGTATATGTCTTTTTTTACCCATTACACAATATTCCCTTTTTTTCATTTTTCTTTTTCGGTCAGTATAAGGTAGTAGGAAAAGTCCACAAAGGAGAAAGAGGAAACAAAAAAACCAATAAAGCTTCAAAGGAAGAAAGAATTATTCTTTTCTTTATATAAATTTTCTTTATTAAAAAATGACTTTCTTTGCCCTTTCTTCTTAAACAAGCTCACAATTATATATATACATATCTTTTCATTTTTCTTCACAAACTACAACAGATTATATAATCTGTAATTTCACCTCATTTTTTTCTGTCAACTCTCCCCAAAGCAAATTGCTCTCAACCTCTCTCAAATCTCCATGCCATTCTTCTTCATTAGTCTAAAAAACAATTGTGTAAGAACTCTCTGTTCATAAAGACACGATTAAACTAAAGAAAATGAAACTTTCAGTTACAAATCTTTTGGAAATATTCAGCAAGAATAACACACCCATATCAAATCTCTCAAAGATCCACTTTGCATTTGGTATTATCAAAATTAGGTGTAGAATCATTGATCTTAAGCCACAAGTGATCGCAATAGATCTCAAGCAACCGAGGCCTCGACGTCCATCTGTTGAGAATGTAGCTGATACGAACAGAGCCATAAAGTTTTAGAGAGACAAGTTTTGGCTTAGATTTTGAAAAACAAAAAACCCTTAGAATTAAAGAAGACATAACAAAAGGAAACTTAAGAATCTAAAAACAAAAAAATAAAATGGTTCCATGTTAGTAACTTTGGTTAAAACTGATGTAAATCCAACGAATTTATTCTTTCACGTCAACAAAACCTATCAACAAAACCTAACACCATTTGTATGTTTTTAATATATCTGTCTTAAGGCATGTTTGGATAATTAACTTAAACACTTTTGATGACAACTATTTAAAACAAAAACTCTAATGGTCTTCAAAATCCATTTAAATGGTTGCCAAACATTTGTATTTTTTTCTAAAATAACTTATCGTTTAAATTAAATAGTTCATAAAGTATTCCAAACACTTCCTTAAAAAGTTAAATGTTTATACCTGATTTTAGCTAAGAAGCGAAGCTCCAGACGTATCCAGTCCGGAGGCACCGGGCGCCCAAATGGGTATATGAAGTTGACATCGACGACGGGGTTCAAGATGGTCTCATTTCGGGGCATCAATATGAAGGTGGGAATGGTGGAGGAAAACGGCTTGCCCATATTGCAATTGACTATCATCTTCATAGAATCCATATGAAGGGAGGCTCTTTTGTTAGGGTTGGAGGTTTTGATAGAGAAAGCTATGGTGGCATTGAGCATATTATGAGTTGAACCAGTGGGTGTGACTTTGCCAGTTTCCACCATGAGACGTGGGGTTTTAGGGAAGACAACAAGCCAACATGTGAGAATTGCAAGAGCAACAAGGAATATTACACACAACAAGCTTCTTCCTATGATTCTTATGACCTTTGTGCGTTTTGCTGTCGCCCCATGTTGTTGTCTATAGCATCTTTGTGCTGCTGATGATGATGTTACTCCTTGTGTAGTAGCTATAGTGCTTCTCATTATTCTTCACCAAATTTTTACTTCTTTTGGGTTTTGTATATTTGTTTCTCAAATTTACAAGTGAAAAGGGATTATATATTGATATGAGTAGTAAAAGAAGTGTGTTTGTGTGTGTTTTGGTTTGCTTAATGAAGGGGTAGAGGAATATATGCCCCTATTTAATAATTTGGTTTTTGTGGTTACTTGTAGTTCTAGATTTGAAAAGACATAACCCAATTGGGTTATGTCTTTTCATTGTGTTTAGGCATGTGGATAAGGCTAAAATAATCAAGTATATATATATATTTTGAAGCCCATGTACCAAAACAAGGTGCATGGTAGGGCTTGGTGTAGACATGAAAGTAGAAGAAAAGAGACACTTTAGCTCGAGTAAGGGTGTACATGGGTGTAAAGTGAAAATTATTGTAGGTAGACATTTAAAAGCTGTCGAATTTAGAATTTGTGACAGTTATTTTCAATCATAGTATCACTAGTAAAGGGTGAAGTTTCAATGACATTTGTTGAAAAAAATCATAATTAGTCTTTTTATGACAATAATTGATTGTCAACAATGAAAAAATTACTGACAATCATTATTTATCATTTTTAAGCATATTATGACTTGTCACCAATTGACTCAAGATTTCGTATTTTCTGTATTGTTATGGATATTGACGACAATTATTAAATGACAACAAAAAAAATATAACGACGTTTTTCTATTGTCAATAATATCTAAACCATGACTCAAGATTTAGTATTTTCTATATTGTTATGGATACTGACAACAATTATTAAATGTCAAAAAAAAAAAATTAACAACATTTTTCTATTGTCAATAATATCTAAACCATGACATTTTTTGTCAATAATATCTAAACAATTACATTTATTGACACTTTTATATTGTCAATGAAATACATTTTTTCTTCTTGTTCTTTCATTGAATCCTGTCATTACACATATATTCTTCATAGTAAATGTTGCGTTTTATATGTGTATGATGCGTTAAGATCGTAATGATCTAATGTCGCGTGAAGAATCAAGAAAGATGTATATGTTAAAAGCAAGTTTTCCTATAAAAAACTCAAGTATAAGTTTAAATAGGTTTTCTTGGAGAGTCTAAGGTCGAACACAGGGATTTGTTGAGATTCATTCATGATCTGATGCATTTAGAACTATACAATAATTACAATTGTGTTGTTTTCTATACTAACTACCAAATAATATTTTTGTACAAGAATAAATTAATGGATGAACATATGGGATGACGACGCGGACTGGATGATGGATGAAGTTAGTCAGGTATAAACAAGATCAGATAGCGAATATAAAATGAATGAAACCATGAAAAAAGGGTAAGTCAAGTAAATAGTATTTTCCTACGCAACAAGTGATTTTTCATGCTTACAAACTCAAAGTTGAGAACGCATCTCTCGATGCTTCGGCGCCACATGAATCTTATTTCTAAGACGCATGGTGAGCTCTTAGAGCAAAAGAAAAACATTATCTCTAAAACCTACTATTTTCTTGTTGAATGCTGAAAGTACTCACCGACTCTCTCAAGCATGTGAATATACTCATTTAGACCTATTTGTTCGATAGATTCAAGCAAGTTTGAAGTACCCATTTAATCAAGATGAAAGTAACTTAATCACATTTGGAAATACTAAAACGTATGCTTAACTCGTGAAACATTTAACATTCATGGTGTAAGATGTTGCAAATGAGAATAAATGGATGCATAATGTCAATCAAACTTGTATTAAGTAAATAATCAAATCTCTTGAAAGATATCAACAAAATACAAATAAGAAAGGTGTTCATAATGAAGAAAAGAAAAGGAAATTCGTCAAACCGCCACTAGATGTCTTACTTCATGGAGGCTTGAGATGGTGGCTATCTAATACATTATTTATACAAGGGTGGATTCTCACTCTATAAGAGGTGACTCTGAACACTCTCAGAATCTTCTCACAAAAGAGCTCGACATGGAGGATGGCTATAGAGATTGAGCGGGAATTTGCGCAGAACTTTCGCTGAGTGTTTTCTCTCTACTTGAACGTGAAGTGCAATGGGCTATTTATAAGCGTCGAAAAAGTGATATCATGATGACCTGACACCTTTGTTTTTAATTCCATGCCTTGCTGTGCCGACTTATTCGCGTCTTCAATTCATTAAATCTGTCATGATCTAGTAAAATTAGTTTTCCACTTGCATATTGACATGACAATTGCCGGTTAAGCACTTGTATTGTTTATCTTTTGGACACATGGTTCTCGACGCGTTGGTCTTTTCTGGTAGTGTCCTCTTCCTTTATATTTCAGACTCCTTCTTGTTCTATCATGCGTTCAAAAAGGAAGAATTTCATAATTTCCAGTATAGATTCTTTTGTAAGCATAGTAAACGCAGACTTATTCATATAATACAATTCAAGTGTTAAAATCATACTTTTATCATCAATTCTGTCTCGATTACTCCAAATAATGAATATAATAACTTGTATTTCTACAAGTTATCAATAAACTAATCATACTTATACACAGCAATAGATTCCCAGTATACAACAATTTTACATATATATAAATTGATTATAAGGTTGATAATACAAATAGATCGACTAATAACCATTAATGGTATATTGGTATATAGGTTTTACAAGAAACCACAAATGAGCACATTTCAATCAAATTTTTGCCACTAACTCTACAAAAAAACCTATAAACATATTTATTGTTTTATGGCTTCATCCCTTCAATGGATTCTTGCAAAACTTGGTAAGAAAACAAAAATAACCCAATCCAATTGAAAATAATTATAATATAAGGTTTTACCTTTTCAATGTCAAAGATTTTTCTAATTCGTCGATATCAATCTTCCTGAAAACATTGATGTTGTAACCTACACCCACAAAATTAGAACATACGTAATCAAATTGCGCAAATACTTTACTTACAGAGCAATGATGTCATAACATATAACCACAATGTATCCATGTAAACGAGCATCCAACAATATTTAAATCTTCTAATATCATAGACTTGGTTACTTACATATCAAAATTTTATTGTCATTTATGACACTTTTTTTTTTTCCTCAATTTTCATCCCAATTTTATGCCCTCTTATGTCCTAGAAACCAACTTTTCTTGTAGTGTGTGTTTGACAAGTTTATCAAAATACACATGTTTTTAAATATGTAAACTTTTTACGCAACAAATACTTGTATTGTGCTTTCAAATGTCAAATACATGTCCACAATATTTTTAAGAAAATTATTTTAAATGAAAAAATTGTTGAAAATATTTATAAATAATAGCAAAGTGTCACAATCTATCTACGATAGAATGAGATAGATTATTATCTGTGTTTGTCGCGACATATAGTAGTCTATCACAGTTTATCACAGATACAATTTTGCTATATTTGTAAATATTTTTGTTCATTTTACTATATTTGAAAACAACCCATATTTTTATTAGAACAAAAGAATATTACTTATTTAGACTTTATATGGACAAACTTATTTTGAAAGTTGTACTACCTTATCTTATTAACATAAAGTAAGACAATTTTATTTTTCAATATCTATGAATTATTAGGTGTATTTTCTAATATACACTACTTATCCTAGGTTAATTATCATTGTAACTAGTGATATTTATCTAGGTGCATTTTACAATATATACAACTCATCCTAAATCATCATTCTATTCAGTGTTAGTATCCATCCATATAATTTCAGTGTTCTAATTTTTTCAATTCATAATGTGACGATACACAGTTATTACTAAACTAGATTTTTATATTTATAAAAAACTAGAAACAGGTTTTCTCATATTTTTTTCTCAAGTTCTTATGTTTTGTCCAAGGATAAAACTCTCTTTCTGTACTACAATTTTTATCACCATACTGTATCATAATATTGTGCAAAAAATTGAACTTAACTACTTTGAATGTGAGATTTAACCCCTGTTGAATTGGAATAAAGAGGTATCTTATAGCCTAAGGTTAAGGCACAAACGAATTTAAAATACAACCAAAAGAGTTATTAAAATGAAACATAAGGACAAAAGCACAATGAAATGTACAAAAGAAAAAGCTTCACATAACTCAAGGAAAAAGGATCCTAAAGAGAAAAAAAAGTCTAGCTACTTGAAGTCCCCTCAATAGAAGTTACACAAGTCACTTAATTAGAGCAATAGCCAAAATCATTTTAGCCCTATGGTAGTTGGCATGACGACCTTCGTTCACTAAAAGTCGGAGGTTCAATTTCAATCTCTACCTTCACAATTGTTGTACTAAATAAAAAAAAAAAAAAAAAAAAAAACAAAAAAACAAAACACAAAAAAAAAATAAAAAAAAAAAAAAAAAAAAAAAATCCCTTAGAACAATAGAGGACAAAGCACACAATCTGACTGTGTCCACCTGAAAAGGATGTAGGTAACTCCATGAACACAAAGATTAATGTGAAATTAATTTTTGTCTTAATTAATATCTTTCATCTTGTTTTGTTTAGGAAAATATGTATATTTTGTTGATTAGCGAATTCAAGAAACTACGTCTTCTTTGATAACCATTTCGTTTTTTATTTTTTATTTTTGAAATTAAGTCTAATTTCTCTCATTTTTTTTATCCTACTTTGTATAAATAAATTTTTAAAACTTTTTTTTTTATTTTCAAAATTTGACTTGATTTCTTAAAACCAAGATAAAAAATAGATATCAAAACAAGAAATTTAGAGATGGAAAAGATGTTTATAGGCTTCATTTTTTAAAACTAAAAACTAAAAACCAAATAGTTACTTAACAGAACTTGCATTTTTCAACAGACAAGAAGGTAAATATTTAATGATTTTTAATTTAAAAACAAAAATGGGCCCCATCCCATTTCACCTTTTTTTATTATTATTACTTTGCCTACACAGTTGGTTTTTAAGTCCAATTTAATAGGTAGTGGCCATTTTTAAGGTTGATTAAAAGTACACGAACCTAAATAAAACAATCCTTAGAGAACATAATATTTTAACCTATATAATTAATAACCAACTAAAGAATTTAACTAAAACAAATGCCAAAATAAGGATAGTTCTACAGAGTATAGTATTATGTGTGCGATAACGATAAAGAAAAAGTTTTTGGTTCTGAATAAAGTAAAATTAAAAGTAAACAAAACAAATTATAACACACCAAATATAATTCATGCAACCTGAAAAGTTAATGCTATAAATGTGTATCAATGCTTATAAGTACTTGTATATAATGCTAGGAGAGCAACTTAATCCATCTTTCCCTCAAAAAAGGAAAAATAATATCAACAATGAGATTTACAAATCCACATAAAATAACCTTGAAGAACTCTCATACAAAATTGTTTGAACTTCCAATATAGAAAACAATACCCATAAAAATTTTCAATTATTTAAATCAAATCAAATTACAAATGGTTGCACTTATTTGTTAAAGAATGGAATGACATTTATACTGAACAAAAAAAAAAAAAAAAAAAANAGCAACTTAATCCATCTTTCCCTCAAAAAAGGAAAAATAATATCAACAATGAGATTTACAAATCCACATAAAATAACCTTGAAGAACTCTCATACAAAATTGTTTGAACTTCCAATATAGAAAACAATACCCATAAAAATTTTCAATTATTTAAATCAAATCAAATTACAAATGGTTGCACTTATTTGTTAAAGAATGGAATGACATTTATACTGAAAAAAAAAAAAAAAAAAAAAAAGATCAAAAAGAGCATAAACATAAATACAAATCCAAGCAACAACCACAGCTCACAAATTCAACACTTAAAAAAAATATTAAACCAACAACCACACCAGCAATACAATTTTGAAAAAGTAAGGAAAAAAAACAGTTTTGATAAAGCTTAAGCAAAACCAGATTCCATAGCCTTAGACTTCTGTAAAGCAAGTAGTCTTCTTGAAAGTCTTGGATTTAGACAAGTAAACAATCACTGGCGAACACCGGATTCGAAGGGTCCTATGCGCGGACTTCCATACCCCGACCTTAAACCTAATTCTTGCCTTGATCCAAAGATCCAAATCCATCTCTCCCGCCGCCTTTTCGAGCGCCAAGTCCTTCGACACAGAGTCATGCAATAGAAAGTTCTGAGCGTTGAGGTTGATGTTCAACCATTGCTCGTTTTTGTGAGGTTGGTAGAAGGGATTGAGCACGCCAAATGCCAAGTCTTGATCGCCGAAGCCAACGGTGGCGGTGATGGAATCATAGTAAACCGAGACTCGTTTATTGGGATTATATGCTCTTACCCCAAAGCTAAAGGAGGCGTTGAGTTGAGTGTTGGTCATGTCGAAGTTGTGGACCGAAGCACTTTCCACTGTGTAGCTTAGTCGTTTCGGCCTAATCGTCAGCCAAATAATGAGCACGGCAAGCCCAACGAGTACTATCAATGCCACTATGAACAATGCGACGAAGCGCAATATCCTCGAGGGGCCAGCTCGCGACGGTGGCTGTGGAGGACCTGCCATGCTCAAGGATGGATAGTTCTCTACTCAGGAAAAGAAGCCAACTTTGATGAAGAGGCTTTGCTTTAAGAAAGAGTACTACAAAAAGATGGAAATGAGAGTGGATTAATATATAAGAGAGGTTTTGCAAGTTTTGAATGGAATTATAACTAAAAAACTTCCCTTGTATTCTCTTTTCTCTCATTATTACAACACTTATTAATTTCCTCTCTCTCTTTTTGATTTCTTGCATGAAACTCAAGACATCAAAAGGGATTCAGGTTCTTTTCTTGGACTATTAATGGAAGCATTTGAATGCCTTTTTAGCACTATGTAAGAATTTTGCCAACCATTAAATATGGAATTATAAATGAAAGACAGAGATCAATAGAGGATTGATTTGGTATTTGCCCTCTCTTTTGTTTTAAATGAACCAAATGTTGCTTTGCCTGCAAGATATGCCAAGTCCAAAACTTCTAACTCTCCCTTTCGTTTTTTTATTCAATTATATGCTATGACTTTCTAAGGTTCCAACTATACCTTTAAGAATGCTAAGAATATTTTGAGTGATTGGTTATTGTTATGAAACAAAATTTACATACCCCATCTTTTAATTTTTTTTTTTCTTTTGGTCTTTTTAATAATGGGACCCACACTATTTGGATAAACCTAGAGGGATCACTTTTGTTTATTGGAGGTTGAGTGAGAATTATATCTATCAAGTGATAGCTTTACCTCCTTATAATATAATCAATTGTGTTGTCATTTATGCACTATATGTGATATATTTGCAAATTTCAACATCAAAAGTAAGGAAAAATTGATATCTCATATAAATATTCACAATATAGATAAAATAATCTACTATCAATTTCGAGGTTAGATGTTCTATTTTCTTGCTCCACATATTATTAAGGGAGCCAAAAAGAACTTATTTCTCTTTAATCTAGTTAACATTTATAGTTATTGTAAACTACGCTTTTGGTCCTTGAAGTTTTGACTTAATTTTTATTTGATTTTTAAGGTTCAAAAGGGACAATTTATTCTCTGAAATTTAAGAAAGTTTTAAATGGTTTCTACAGTTAATTACTTAACCGAAAAGTGACATGGCAGTTGAATGTTGATAGTGTACAATTTTAGATGGTGTAGCATAAAAATTGATTAGTTTGACATCAAATTTACTTATGTGTTGCTTTTACCACGGATTGAAACTTTGAGGTAATTTGAACGAAAGTCGAAGAGAAGCCAAATTAAGAGCAATGCCACATCTTGATTAAAAAAACCCTTGTTTTAAGGCCAAAGGGTTTTGTGCAGATTGAGAGAGGTTGAGAAAGTAGAGGGAAAAAAAAAAGAGGAGGAAGAAGAATGGAGAGAGAGAGAGATAAAAAAAGGAAAAAAAATAAAATAAAAGAAAAGGAGGAAAAGAAAGGAGAAATGGAAAGAAAAAGGGAGAGGAGGGGAATATTGCAAGGGAGAGAGAAAAATCCACATGAGGAAAGTATAACGTTGAATTTTATGTCACGTCATGTAAAATTATACGTATCAGCAAAAGGTTTACTCTCGAATCGTTGTAGAATTTTAAATAATTGGTAGCAACGATGCTTTTAGACAAATTAATTGTAGTATGAAGTAAATTAGTGTTGGGTAAATTTGAGCTTTATTTGATAAAGTTGGTTGTAGTGTTTGATATATATGTAAATACTATATTATTCGTTTTACATATAATAACTAAATAAATCTACTGTTAAAATTAGAATGTTTAATAATTTATAATATCTGTAATTTTTTTAATAATTTAAAATATTTAAATAATTTTTAAAAATGCTATGCTTTCTCTAGATTAATTGTTAAGTATTAAGAGAAAAAACTTTAATTTTTCTTTTAAAAAAATCAATATGGTATGATTTAAATCTTGATTTTGAAGGATAAAATTGAAAAGGGAAAATTAAAAATTTATTAAAAAGTAAAATATGATTTTAAAAGCCACGAGAAATGAACATGGGTTGCAAAAATGATTTTTATGAATTAAATCAAAAATTATTTTACCAACTACAAAATACAGTTAAGGTTCTTTTAAAATCACTTCTAACCTTCTTAAAATGAATTCTAAACGCACCCTAAATCTACAATTTATTGCCATATCACTTTTTTGTTAGACTAATAAACCGTCAACTTGTTTTTAGAACCCTTTAGAATTATTTCTTAAATTTCAAGAATTAAATGGTCATTTTTAAAATTTTATAGACCAAAATAAAAACTAAGGCGGCCTAAAATTCTTACTTTTTCCTTTTGTTTTTAAGAATATTCATTAATATTTAAACTCACATGCGAGCTAGCGGAGCACTAGATCATCGAGACTTCACAAGAACTATAGTCTATAACCACATGGATCTAAAATGGATTAGTTAAGTTCGTTTAGATTATTAAGGACATGTTTGGAAGAGAATCTGAAGATAAAAATTTGAAAACAAAGGATTCAATGAAAATAGAGTTGTACTTCATGTTTTTAAATATATGTTTGGTAACATATTCAAAAATTGGATTCTAATTTAAACAATTGTTTAAAATTTGCTTGATACTATATATTTATAAATCATAAAACTAATTGTTGTTATCCACTAATATTTAGTTAACAATAAACTATTACTAATTTATTTATGAATATGTTTACATTAAAAAAAAATTATATAATTATTATTTTGAAATATTGTATAATTTGTAATACATTACATAATACATATTATGTTTTTTAAAAATGAATTGAGTTTATAACATGACATATTGTATTTCTAAATGTTTTAGTATTTATTTAATATAATTTTGCATCTTAAAATTTAAGGCTCAAAATTTAAATACAATGAAAACATAAAAAAGTTGCTTTCAGAATTTGAACTATTTGGATCACAGAATCTGAAAATAGTTTTCAAAAACAAAATTCGAGTTGTCTGTCAAACACATATTTCCTGCACTCAATAAATCTGAAAATATAAAATAGAATCTGAATTTTCTACCAAATAGGCTCTAAACTCTTTTATTAATAATTTATAATATAAATGAATCGTTTATATATTTTTCTAACTGGAGTAAAATTTCATTGGTTAAGACATGATTAAAAAAAAAATAAAAATTAGAGATTCAAGTCTTTTATCCCTAAGAAGAAGAAAAATAATATAATAAACACAGTTTGTTTTTTTAAAGCAATCATTAGGCAAGTTAGAGGGTGAGACTCCAACTATTCAATTATTTTTTTTAATAAGTAGCACTTTATTAAGAACCATTTCTCTATTTTCCCTAGTATTTAATGAAGTGAAGCTTCCTCTTTTTCCACTATATATTTCAACTTTATCATTTAGTTCCTATTTAGTTCCTTTTGAGTTTGTTTTCAATTTAACTTTTAAATTTTAAAATATTTTAAGTTTTGTTTTAATTTAGTCCCTATATTTTAAAATTTATACTTTTAACCTTAATTTTTACTAAAACTCACTTTCAATTTTAGTATTAATGTCGATTAATTGATTTAAAAAATTATGAATTGAAAGTTTGAAATTAATTTTAACAGTCGATACTTAATTTATTTATTTTTTTTAATTTTTTAAAATTAATTAGTAAACATTATCACTAAATTCTAGAGACAAAAAGTGAGTATTTGGTAAAAAATCGAAGCTAAAAGGGTAAAACTTAAAACCAAGAAATCAAATTGAAACAAAATTAAAGTCTCAAAGATAAACTTATGGCATTATGAAATCTAAAGACAAAATTGAAATCAACCTGAAAATTTAAGGACTAAAAATCTAATCTTTTGAAACTTAGAGGCGAAATACAAACTAAACCGAACAAAAAGAAACATTTTCCCCTTGAAACAAAGTATTAAGAAAAAGGAAATTACAAAACTTAACTTTGTTAAAATGAAAAGTTATTTATTTTTAATTTAAAGGTTAAATTATAAAAAATGTCCCTTAACTATGCACTTCAGGTAAAAAATACCCTTGAATTTTCAAAAATTTCAAAAACACTCTTAAAAAAGTAAAAAAAATAATAATTAAAAAATAATTAAAAAAAAACCTTCACTTGTATATGAATAGAAATTGTTAATACCTTGTGCAAAAATAACTTTAAAAGTAAAAAAAATTAAAATTGCCCCTAATATTAATATGGTGATCAATTTGTTTGAAGTTTTATCAAGTTCAAACAAAATGAACTTTAAAACAAATTATATAGATATACTTCTTTTTTTATATAAATACTCTCATTTTTTTCTTAATCTTTTAATTCTTAGCTTACACCAATTTTCTCATCAACCAACATTTTAAGTTAAAACATAAGATCTCATAAAATCTCACAAAATTCTAAAATCAAAATCTCCTCTTAAACATACCAAAAAAAGATAATAGCCAAATAAAAAAAATATATATTTGTTTGTTAACACACACTCAATTACTAACATTTATTTTTATCATTTTGGTATGTCTAAGAGGAGATTTTGATTTTAGAAATTTGTGAGATTTTATGTTTTAACTTAAAATTTTGGTCATTGAGAAAATTGGCGTAAGTTAAGCATTGAAAAGCTAAAGAGAAATATGAGAGTATCTATATGAAAAAAAAAAATTAAGATATCTATATAATTTTTTAAAAAATTCATTCTTTTCGATGGCCAACTCCAACGACCACCTCCATGCCCAATTTTAACAACCACCTCCGATGGCCAACTTAGGCAACCACCTCTGGTGGACAATTTTGGTGTCCAACTCCAACGACCACTTTTGACAACTAACTCTAGTGACCACCTTCGACTTCCAACTCCGGCAACCACTTTAACGTCGAATTTCGGCGACCACCTCGATAACCACCTCTAACAGCCACCGCATGCGACCAACTCCAACAACATCCAACCCACCGTTTTGTTGGGTTTTATGTCCTAAAACTCTTTATTTGTAATTTTTTGGAACTTATTCTCAGTAAAGTCGTTATCGAGATTTATTCAATAAAGTTATTATTGAATATATGAATTGCATTTATTAAATCTAATAAACTAAGATTCCTTGGATATAGGTTGTATGCTTATACTTTATGTGTAGACATAAAAGTGGATCAAGTTTAAGTAATAGCTAAAATAGTTTATAGTATAATGATAAGCTAGGTACCTAGGGACATGATGGATGCGGCTCACTTTGTATTTGATACAAGCGATGTAATCCTATATCGTATATGTAGAGACATGTGAGTGGGGGCATTCTATGCAATGAGTTTGCATAAGATCGGACTATGAAATAATCACTTTTACTTTATAACAACGTTTATTGTTAAAATTGATTATTTCAAACTTGATGACCTAGGTAACTTGATCTTAATTCTGACCTAACTATGAACTCCTGTCTGTTTGAGATTATCCTTTAATCTACATAAGTGAGAATGGTCCGAGTTCGCCGACTCAATATGCCTCCCATTTTAGGGATAAGACCAAATAGATAGTTGGGGACATAGTTTTGCAAGATGGAATTCACTCCTACCTATTTTTAGGTTAGTAGATAAGTTGTTCCCTTAAGTACTAACTTCGAGACTTGAACAAGGGGCCCTATCCTCTCATTGGCTTGAGAGAGACTAGGTTTGTTGGTTGGATCACGAACTAATTGTTCATTAGAGGATCAGCGGGACTTAAGGAACGAGATGTAATTATAAGGGAAAAACGGTAATTTTGACCTAGCTGTAATTACAAACAACTTGTGAAGAATCGACTTACTTATTATGGTTATATCAAGTGAACAAAAATATGTCTACAGAGAGGAGAATGCAACTTCTGGGCTTTAGTAGAGTGTCCCAGTAGTTAATGAATATTAGTTAACTAGGTTAAAGAGTTTAGCTGGTTAATTTCAGATTGTTGGAGCTCATGATCTGTACGCCCATTAGGCCCCATTGTTAGCTCATGGACTAAACCTTTGAACAGTATATTGAGTGAATTTGAATGTTCAAATTCAGTTGAGGAGCAATTTATATGGTTTGTTCGTTTAATTATGAATTAGACGAAATTGGAGAGTTAGAAATATTTAAATGTGATTTAAATATTTTTAGGAGAATAAAGATTAATTGGAGTGGAAATTGCCGAGAAAAAGTGAAAAAATAATTAATTTATATTTAATATTAATATAAATAAATAAATAAATAAATAAATTAATTATTTAAATCAATTATATATTAAATTCATTTTAAGAATTAAATCAATTTATGAAATTGAATTACAAATTCAATTTTGTGCATGGAAGTAGGAGGTGAGGTTCATGCAAGTCTTTCTTCACCTTCTTCCACCTCCTTTTTAATTTCCTTATTCACTAAAATTGGTGTCAAAACTATGGGAAATCTATTTTGCATGATGTCTTTTTTAAATAGAAGAAAGAAATTAAGGAAATGGTTAATGTTGGTGGTAGAATTTTGCTGAAAATTCTCTCCTACTCTAATCTCTCCAAACATGTGTGTTCTTCACATTTCAGCTCCAAATTCAACTCAATTTGGATCCCACAATCCGTTCTAAGGCCTGAGGATAACAAGGAAGACACTAGAGGTTGTCCACGAAGTGTTCATAATAAGAATTTCATAGGAATTTGATTCAATTTTGAACTACAACAAGTAAATGTTCTTCCTCTGTTTTTTTGGTTTTAGAACAAGCATGTTTAATCTTCAAAATTGATGTAATTAGAGTGTTTTAGATCTTAATTGCCTCTATTTTTATGTTGCTAACTCCTTCACCTGCCAACCTCTAATGATGTAGCTCCATCAACTCCAACAACTATTATTTTAAATTATGACTACTACAAATTTGGGCTTTGTTGACACACGAGTCTTTTGTTTTGTTGACGCTCGTGACATAAAACCGTCAATAAAACCATAATTTACAGCTTGAAAATAACTATTAATTAAAAAATACATATAAATGTCAATGGATGTTTATATTAAGTTAAAGTATAAAATTGTCAATAAAAACACCTTTTTGACCTAAAAGTATGTAAGTTCTATCAAAATATTGAATTCCCAATTTTTTTATTAGTTCATAATATTTTATAGTTGTTCATTACAATAATTTAACATTAATAAGATCACTTTTATCATGTAAGAAATCAAACAAACTTGTATATAAAAACACTTTTGAGCAAAAAATTGTTAAACATGTGAGTATTTTGATTTTAAAAAGTTTTTATCAAAAGTGTTAAAATAAAAATGACTTAACTAAAAACCAAACCTCACATGCATAAATTTTGTAAAATGATTGCTTAAATGAAAAAAAATTGAAATATCCAAAAGTAAACCTTAAACTCATTTATGAAATTTCCCAACAATACATGTGTGCTTAAAAAACAATACAATAAATTACAATTTATAGTTTATTAGAAAATATATATACTTAGGATTATTGAATAAAAAAATTGAAACAAAAATAATTATCATAAAAACAGATTATTTATATAAAAAAAGTACACTAGATACTTTGACATATAAACTCAACACCCTAAATACTAAAAACATAAACATATAAACTCCAAACATATGAATTTAATCCAAAGCATCAAACAACTCCTAATAGTTTCCCTTTAAAACTAACGACATTAGTATTTTTCTAATACATTTTAAAAATTTAAGAATATTTTTGAGTTTAAGAGTATTTTTGAGATAAAATGCTTCGCAATATTTTTATAATTGAGTCTAATTTAAATGAAGAGGCATTTAATTTACGGATAGTATAATGGTAATTTTAGCATTCATCTTCATCGAGTTAGGGCTGAAAATCACGATGGTCAGAGCGTGAGAGAAAAACAACACGAAAACGCTGGAAGTTTAGAACGGAGAAGAAGAATCGCATAGCAGCGGCGTGGGTTTAGGGTTTAGAGTACTTGAGCCTTCTTCATACCAGCTGTATGGTTCGAGCCACTTTTCCATTTACTTGCTTTTTCGATTTCAGTTCTGGCAGGTCATGTCAGTTTATGAACTTGCTATCTACCAGGAATCTTCTGTATTACTCGTACGCTGTAAGTCGAACCTCTAAATTTCTTCTGTTCTTGTTTGTTTCTGTAATAGTCCTCTGGAAAATTGATTGTTTTGACACGAACTGTGTTTGTTATCAATTAGATTCGACCCAAAAATTCATTCATTTCTCTAGGCGTGCTGTCATTATCAAAACGATAGTTTTCCGATTGGTTTTGAATTGAGCATTATCTGAACGTTTATGCCTTTGTGGTGTCCACACAGTTTTGTATTACTGGGGTGGTTTGAAGGTTTCTTTTCATTCATTTTTTAAATGTTCTTACTCCCGGTTTTGTTGTATTTCTAAGTTTTGAAGTTGATGGATACGTAAAAGTATCCAAGTTAGAGTAGTAGTCGTAGTGATGATAAGGATATCCTTTTAGAATTTTTGATCAAGTGAAAATTGTGGGGTTAGAAATTTGTTTTTACACTTTTATATGACTATTATGTTTATCAGTTATTGGTCATACCATTTAGGATTTATGAACTGTTTTTAATTCATTATTTGAGGCTTCTACCTCATATTGTCTCAAGGATTATGCCTCGCCTCTCCCAGAGGAAAAAAAAAAAAGGCTCAAAGGCCGTTTTTAATCTTTTAGAATATTGATTAGAGTTCATGGCAATAGAGCTTTTGCTTCTGGCCTGTTGATGATTCAATCAACACTGCTGAGGATTGTCCGTAGATGTTGTTGATAGGTGGAATCCAGCTTATTTCTCAACGTCTCTTCTAGGTTTCCATTACCAAGACTTTGTATCTCTTTCTTTAAAGAAAATCTGTCATTGGCAGACTTTGTAATAGATCGTCTTTTTCTAGAGCTTATAACCAATGTTTATTCACTAACTTAATTTACCAAATTTTTGTTCCTTCATATCAATTATTGGAAACCTGGATTCTGGAAGCCCAATAGTCAATTGGTAACTCATCGATGCCATTTATCTTTCTTAATTCAACTTAGGTTAAGAACTACATCTTATACACCTTCACATCTTACCTGCATTCTGCATATATCTTTTAAATGATTTGCGAATTAAATATTTAATTTTGTCTTTACATGTCTAATACAGAATAGCATTGCATGTATCCCTGTTAGTAACTCTCAAATCTGGCCACTTTATGCCATCAAACGCCTTAGCCATCAGTCATCTACTACAAATATATCTCCTGATGAAGTGAAAGTAGGGGATGAAGTCTTGAATCAGATTATTACCCCAAGGGAAAATGTCTCAAGGTGTAGCCATGAAACCTTTGATACTTGCATTGATAAGATGTGTCAATCTGGAAATGTTGCAGCTGCTGCTCAACTTAAATCTTTGTGCGATAGGAAAATATCTCTTAGCCCCTCCAAGGCATATGATATGGTTTTTCTTGCAGCAAGTGAAAGGGGAGACATTACCCTTTTATGTCAAGTTTTTAAAGATTACCTGGTTTCCTGTAAATCATTGAGTTCAACCGCTTACATGAATTTTGCCAAGGCCTTTACCACGACAAATGATAGTAGCAAGCTACTGGAATTTGTCAAAGAAATAATTGAGATGAGATTTCCAAACTGCATAGTTATAAACAGAATTATATTTGCCTTCTCCAAATGTAGGGAGATTGATAAAGCCCTTCAGATATTTAATCAGATGAAGCTTCTGTCATGTAGACCAGATTTGTATACGTATAACATCATTTTGGATATGCTAGGCCGTGCAGGTCGCTTGAATGAACTTCTTCATATATTTGTTTCCATGAAAGAAGATGGCATTGCCCCAGATATTGTGTCCTATAATACATTGATAAATAGCTTAAGGAAGGTGGGTAGACTAGATATGTGCTTGATTTACTTCAGGGAAATGGTTGCAATGAGAGTGGAACCTGATTTGCTTACTTATACTGCTTTGATAGAGAGTTTTGGTCGATCTGGAAACATTGAGGAAGCTTTGACACTCCTCAGGGAGATGAAGCTTAGGAATATCTGTCCTTCAAGCTATATCTACAAATCCCTTATCGGAAATTCAAAGAAGATGGGGAAGGTGGAATTGGCTATGAACCTTCTCAAGGAAATGAAATTAAGTGATTCAAAACTTGCAGGTCTGAAGGATTTCAAACGAAGAAAAAGGTAACCAATTACAAGGTTTCATAGTGACTCTGAGGTTGATAAACCTGTGAATGGCATGACTTTAATCTTCAAACTGAGATCTGCCAGAGTGATTCCATCTACAGGTAATATTTGTACCCATTTATCTACCTCTCTAATGTCTGACATGAAAGACAAAAGTTGTAATAGAATTCTTACCATGAAAATTGGAGATTCATTCTAGGACTAATATATTTAACTTGAGATGAATATTTAGTTTGGTCAATTGTCTGTCATTTAAGGTGTAAGTGTGTAACTGTCATTTTGAGTAAAAGGATAGGTAGAAAAGTTGCATGTTTCCACAGTGTTTCATTCTTTCTTTATCATGTATCTCTAGAGAATTATAGTGATTTGGGTGGAGTTTATTCAGAGTGAAGAGCCAGAGAAAAATCTGTAACTAGTGGTAGGATACCTTGGGAAACATGAGTGATCTTTTGTTTGTTTTGTATAGTAGACTCGAACCAAGGTTTTGTGGGGATCAGAGGAATCACCATGCCAAACCAGTCAGTTTGACTTGTATCGGTCTATTAGATTCTCTGAGTGACTATGATTTTCCATGCTTGTGAATTCTTTGGCTACTGCTTCATTAACCATCTTTCAAGCAATTGGAAATTTGGAATAGAGAAGTTTCGTTTGTCTATCAAGGCAAATTTGTAAATGTGGGATGGGTTGATTTCACGTCAAATTAGTGTTGATGGTGATGAAAATGTCAAATTAGTGTTGATGTTGATGAAAATGTCGAGATGTCAATTTTGTGGTTTGGAAAATGTTGAGTTTTCGTTTGTCATTAAATCTTTAATACTCTTTTAGGTTATTTTAATAAGAAATTATCTTAAAGGACAAAATTGTTGAAAATATTTACAATTAATAGTAAAATATATCGTAAATAGTAAAATTTTGCTATGTTTGTAAATATTTTTATTCCTTTTAATATATTGAAAGGAGTTTTATTTTAGCTTTTTAAATTATTATTATTATTATAATATAATGTAACATTTATCTATGTTCTTAAACCTTTTTTTAGAAAAAATTAAGTCTATTTTAAAATTTTAAAATTTCTTTTAAGGTTAAAAATGTCTCTAAACTTTCATAAAAGTAACAATTTTATTTATGAATTTTGGTTCAGATGTAGTGTCTATCGTAGAAATTCTTGTTAAGATTTAATGAGAATTTTTGCACCAATAAATTGAAAATTAGACCTTGTCACGTCATCGCGACACGGAGCGATCAACGTCTTTCTTTAAGGGTCTCTTTTGAGGTGAAAGATTTGGAGCCGCCACCGTCAATAATTAATGGGTGTGACCGAGTCTTTTTAGAGTTGAAAGATTTGGAGTCGCCACCAATAATTGTAAGTGTATTGATCACCTATTTTAAAAGGAAAAGATAGGTATTCACTTAGGGTCAACTTAAGAACCCAACTTAGACAGAAAACTGTTGCTTATAGTAAATTTTGTTTAAAATTCATAGTCAAACTTTATTTTTATATTATAAATTCAATTGAAATAGAGAAAATTAATTAACTCCTAAATGTTAAAATTGAATTTGAACAATGTCTCACATCTCACTCTAACTTTATAACTCAAGTAGAGTCTCATTTTGTGAGCAAACGAGCTTCCATCAATTTATTATCATGTTAATGTTTGAAATCCTTAGTTTGAGAAAACATTTACCTCAAGAATTTGAAACATTCACTCAGCCATAGGATCATAACAATATAAAAAATGTCTCATGTGAATCAAATCACATTTTAGAAATAAAATATGAATTAAACCCTTATGAGTAGTGTAAGCTCCAAAGTAAGATTGAAATTCATTTTGTAAATCAAGGTGAAAACGAAATTGAAATTTTATTTATAATACTCAAATTTGAAGGGGATTGAAATTTACTTGAAAACTTTGAATTAAAACCAAGTTTACAATCTAATCATGAAAATTTCAAACTAGAATTGAAATTGAGATGCTTTTAAGAAATTCAAAATCAAAATGATTCAAATTTTAGTTAAATCAAATTGTTGACACCATTATTGATGTTGGAATTCCTTTTCTAAAGCTTCAAATTGAAGATTAAATGAAAAACTTGAAAAACTTGTATTAAAGCTAATTGAAAATTTCAAATTAAAGCCAAATTAAGTTTCAGTTAAAAAAATCTAAATGAGAAATCAAATCAAAATTTATTTGAACAACTCCATTAAAGACTAATTGGAGAAAGGATTTGCAAAAATAAATAAAATCCTTTTTTTTTAGTTTAAATAAAATGAGGGAGAAAAATAGAAAAAAGCAAAACTCATAATTCAAAACAATAATAAAATAATAAAAAGGTAAATGGTTGGCCACCAACTTTACCAAATTTCCAATCGTCTTCCCCTCTTCTATGATTTTTGCCTTTCATTTCCCTTTTCCTCTTTGAAAAATTGCACGAAATGACCCAAAAACTAAAAACTTATCTATGGATGACCTACTCCCAAAAACTTTATCATTAGTGATCTTTTGGCCACGTGAAATACCAATTTTATCCCCCAAAATTAAATGAGCCCAAAACTCTCTCTCCCTCGAAATTGATTGCATTGAATGCTGAAGCCTTCATCACCAACATTTTACAGAATCATTCAATGTCAACTACTGTTATACCAACAAAATTGAATGCAAGGGTACTAATGGACGGTCGCTTTCACACATTCTTCCATTATTCCATTGTGTTCTGCGAGTATCATGAACTTCTTCTTCCATTTTTCTTTGCGAGTTACAACGTCTGTCGCTTTTTTCATCTTCGTCCAGTGTTCATTTTAGCAACATTGTGGGTTAGAATCAGAAACACAGAGAATGTAAGCATTTCTCTTCGTATATCGTATAGTTCTATATAGACGGTAGCTTATGTAGAAGTAAATGATCGATTATCTTCATACTATAATCAATTATAGTTAACTAAACGATCGCCTACACTATTCTCAGCGATCGCATACACGATATTAGGCGATTGCTTACACACCATGTATGTGATCACTCATTATGATACTAGGCAATTGCTTAATTCATCACCAGGTGATCACATACATGATACTAGGCGATTGCTTAATCCATCATCAGGCGATCGCATACATGACACTGGGCGATCGTTTACATTTGCCTACGTGATCGCTTACATTTGCCTGAAGAACATTTCTAACCAAAAACCTTAACTTCTCTGCAGGTCAATGAATCTACTTCGCATCTTTGTACGATTTAGTGGGGAATGAGATCAGTCCGGATGCAACTATGTTGGAGGTCAAATGAAAGGTCTGAAAATTAGAAAAGATATAACATGTAGTGAATTAGTTAGCATACTGCATGAAAGACTGAACATTTATCCCTACCTGTTCGATATACACCTCAAGTGCTGCTATAATTTGTTGGTCCAAGTTCCTCCAATTGACATAGTAGACAATGAAGATCTTAATTTTTTTCTAGAAGGAAGTGATGCATCTCAGATGCCATTGTTTGTATCACTTACACCTCAAGGCATGGAGTACTTGACATGCACCAAGAATGCAATCCAACGGCTGAAGCAATTCCAAGTATTTCAACATATGATTTTTCCACCACGTCATCATTGGAGGAGAATGTTGAGGCATGCAATCTGGGGGATGAGAGAAGTGAAGAATGGGCTGGTCAAAGTATTCCAACGTATGACATGTACAGACAGTGGTCAATACCATAGACAATCCCAACCCCACCTGTGGCAATGCCATCCGTCCAAGTGTCCTCTACTGTCCCAACCCAACCATTTGTAGACATAGCCGGACCATCAAATGGTCCATTATACGACGACCTTATCACAATCCAATCACAATTGTTTGAGGGACGAAGATATAAGGGAAGGTCAAATTTTCTTCTCTAAATATGACCTGTTAATTAAACTATCATACTCGCTATAAAGAAGAACTTTGGATACCGTGTAAAGAAGTCTACGAAGAGTTTGCTGACAGTGCGGTGTTTGGTTGAGAGATGTAAGTGGAGAGTCCGTGCAAAAAAGTTGGAAGGAAGAGGTTCTTTTAAAGTGACGAAGTATCCGAGTGCCCATACATGTTCCCTTGAGATGAAGACGGGTAATCACCAACAAGCCAAGAGTTAGGTTATTGTACACTTAATCAAGTCAAAGTACAATCAAGTAGGCCGAACATACCGTCCAAGGAATATAATTGAAGATGTCCGACAGGATTATGGTGTGAATAAGCTATGGGCGAGCTTACCGTGCAAGGGAGTACGCCCTGGTATTTGTAAGAGGGTCGCCAAAAGAATCATATGCTCTTGTCAATTCATATGGTGAGACACTGAAACTTACAAATTCAGGCACGGTGTTTGAGGTTGAAGTAGAAGTACAACAGTACTTTAAGTACGTCTACATGGCGTTTGGTCTGTGCATTAGGGGATTCTTGAATTGTATCCGTCCTGTCATTGTTGTCGACGGTACTCATTTGCACGAGAAATATAAAGGTATGTTGTTGATAGCAACATGTATTGATGGCAACAACAACATATATTCAATTGCTTTTGGTATCGTAGACGGCGAGAATAATGCATCCTGGCTTTGGTTCATGATCCACTTGAAGTCCTCGATTGGAGACATCCCTAACTTGGTGATTATATCAGATCGTCACATATCCATCGGGAAGGTTGTATCAAGCGTATTCCAAAAGACATTCCATGCACTGTGTATATACCACATTCGGAATAACTTAATGAATAAGTTCAAAAATAAGGATATAATTCTGCATTTCTACCTAGCAACCAAGGCCTACAGGATGTCTGAGTTTCAAATATATTAGTCTAAGCTTCAAAGATATCCCGGGTGTACCAAGTCCATTGTAGGTATGACAAGATGACAACGAATATAGTAGAATGCCTCAATGGAGTCTTAAAAGACGCAAGGGAACTGCCTATTACGAAGCTTCTTGAGCATATTCAAGGTTGGTTACAGAGTTGGTTCTATGTCCGACATACACATGCCATAGCATGCACAAACCTTGTAACCGACTATGCAATGACTATCCTAAAAGAGGCTGAATCAGTGTCCAGAACGTATCGTATATCTATAGTGGACATGTATGTGCTAAATGTTGACGATGGGCATCTTGGTGGGCTGGTTGATCTTCCTTCACGCACATGTATGTGTATGGAGTTCAGTTACATGGAGATTCCATGCTCACACACAGTAGCTGCAGCAGCCATGCGGAACATTAACGTCCAAATGTTGTGCTCAAAGTGGTTCACAGTAAAGTGTGTGCTTGCCGCTTATGCCAAACCGATATACCCAATTGGCCATCGACAAGAGTGGAGACAAAGACCTGATTTGGATGACTTTGAATCTTTCCACCACAAAAGGTGCCAAGCGTAGGTCGACGGCAGACCGTTAGAATACCGTCTACTAGTGAGGAGCCACGACAAGTACATAAGTGTATAGGATGCGGTCAGGGAGGACACAACAGAAAAACATGCTGGCAGCCACTGATAACGCCTGCCATGGGAAGCATGGGATGCATGAAATTTGAATATAAGCCACAGGACGCATGAGATGCATGAAATGTGAATATAAGCCCCTGGGACGCATGGGATGCATGAAATGTGCATATAAGCCCCTGGACGCATGGGATGCATGAAACGTGAATATAAGTCCCTGGACGCATGAGATGCATGGAATGTGAATATAAGCCACTAGGACACATAGGATGCATGGGACACATAGGATGCATGAAATGTGAATATAAGCCACTGGGACGCATGGATGTTATTGTAGATAATTTTGATGCATGAAATGTGAATATAAGCCTAGATAATCTAAACGATCGCGTATATCGTACTAAGCGATCGCAAACTTATACTAGGCGATCGCATAAACTATACGATCACTTATTATAAACTCATCGATCGTTTAGCTAATCTATACGATTGTTGATATATATCTATGATTGTGTAGACGTATATCAATGATTGTTTAGATTATCTAAGCGATCGCTTAGAATTACTAAACGATGAGTTACCTTTTTGGGTTGGAAGACATTCATTTCCAACGACTTATACGATGGAGGCTGAGAACATGTCCACCTCAGAATTCGTGGAATGGCAGTTTTGCTTGATTTGGTAGCCACGAACTTGCTGGAAGTGGATAATATCTCGTATGCCCACACCTATAACACAACATAAACAGATCAGGCTATGAATTACGCTAAATAAGGAAGTATAATTGAAGTATAAATTGGACTAAATCGTACCTGGAATGCAAGCACATATCTTTTGATGCAATAATATTTAGTGTGCTTGGGGTTGTTTGCCTTCTTGATATCATGCACCTCTTACTTTCCGCGCATGACCAGTCGTAGTTGGCAAAGACTTCAGAGTCATCCACAATCCCAAGAGTCTTCATGTCGAATTGTGTTTTCTTGTCTTTGCCCATTATAACCGTCTCGATATACAGGGCGAGGGCTACCTTGAGGAGTGGGAAAAAGCTATCCACTCCCTTGATCAATGATGAAGATGATGAGCCTCCACAAGAAGATGATGAACCTCCACAAGAAGAGGATATTCCACAAAAAGAGAGTGCATCTAAGGAAAAGGAGAAAGCAAAGTCCAACATAGGGAGTACTTCTAACTCTACTTTTATTCCTAACACTTTACCTTTTCCTCAAAGATTTTGAAAGAAAAAGATTGATGCTCAATTTTCTAAGCTCTTAGACATATCCAAAAAGTCAGAAATTAACCTTCCTTTTGCAGAGGCATTAAAACAAATGCCTAAGTATGCCAAGTTCATGAAGGATGTGTTGTCTAAGAAGAAAAGGTATGGAGACTATGAAATGGTTGCACTACCCAAAGAATGTAGTGCGACACTATAAAGGAAATTGCCTCCAAAACTAACGGATCCAGGGAGTTTCTCTATCCCTTGTCATTTAGGCAATAATAAGGCTATTAAAGCACTTTGTGATCTTGGAGCTTCTATTAACTTAATGCCTTTATCCATATTTAGGAAGCTCAATGGTGGAGAGGTGCAACTAACTACCATATCTTTGCTTTTTGCCGATCAATCATTTGTCCACCCCTACGGCATTGTGGAGGACGTCTTAGTCAAGGTAGACAAGTTTATCTTTCTGGAGGAAGATGCCGAAGTCCCCATAATCCTTGGGAGACCATTCTTGGCCACCGAAAGGGCCCTCATCGATTTGCAAGATGGAAAGCTCACATTCTGCCTTAACGATGAGGTGGTAACATTCGACATTTATAAAACCCTTAAGCATTCGGATGTAGAAAGGTATGAGCATTATGAGCCAAGCACAAAGGTAACATCGCCTCTATCTTCGAATAAAAACTCTATGCATGATGAGCCTCCTTTGAATGGTAAGACTAATAGCATGCTTGATGTTAAATTAGAAAATCCTATAAAGTATGTTTCTAGTTGTGATAATTCTCCTAGTTCTTTTTGTATGTCTCCCGAACCTATAATGAATTATGAGCAAATTAAGGAGAAGCATGTTAAAAATGAAGTGGTGAGTCCGGTAAAATCTAAGAATAATGACTCCTTAATGAGTCTTAACTACATTAGAAACAATGATGTCTAACTTGATAATGATTTGTTGACTAACTCACTAAATGCTAATGAATATGTTTGTGAGTGTCAATGTGGGTGATGGGCACTTTGAGTGTTAACCGCAAGTGTACGGGTCAAGTTATAATATAAGACGGTGAAGTCTGAATATCGTTCCATTGGAGATCCAATTTGTGAAGGTTTATGTTACTCAGCTATTCTAGAATCGAATTAATTTTATTTGAGGATTGGAATGGAAGTTGTTAATTATGGAAAATATAAACCAAATAAGGAAAGTAATAAAGTGAGAAACACAAGAGTCAAAGAGAGTTTAGGGTAATGAATCCTTGTTTATTTCATCATGCAATATTATAGATTTGATGGATTTTATTGTAATTCATATGCCTAAGTCTAGAAACTTAATTCCAAGTTATTTTCTCTAAAAAACAACCCTTTCTCATGCAACTCCATTGATTACTAATCTCTTGAAACCAATACAAATTACATGGCATTAAGAATAGTCTTTAGCAACTTTTCTTGCAAACCTAACTACTCTCGTGATAGATTAACAACAATTCATTGTTATAGATCAAGTTAAACATACAATCTCTCAATCATACATCTGACCTAACATGTGAGGATATACAATGTTAGGCCATTAACATGTTAGGTCAGATGTATGATTGAGAGATTGTATGTTTAACTTGATCTATAACAATGAATTGTTGTTAATCTATCACGAGAGTAGTTAGGTTTGCAAGAAAAGTTGCTAAAGACTATTCTTAATGCCATGTAATTTGTATTGGTTTCAAGAGATTAGTAATCAATGGAGTTGCATGAGAAAGGGTTGTTTTTTAGAGAAAATAACTTGGAACTAAGTTTCTAGATTTAGGCATATGAATGATAATAAAATCCATGAAATCTATAATATTGTGATGAAATAAACAAGGATTCATTACCCTAGAACTCTCTTTGACTCTTGTGTTTCTCACTTTATTACTTTCCTTATTTGGTTTATGTTTTCCATAAATCACAAATTCTCAATCCTCAAATAAAATTGATTCAACTCTAGAATCGCTAAGTAACTTAAACCTTCACAATTAGATCTCCATTTTGGAACGATATTCGGACTTCACCGTCTTATATTATAACTTGATCCGTACACTTGCAGTTAACACTAAAAGTGAGCATCAAATCGCTTAGTAATCTAAACGATCCCTTAGTCGTATAACCGAGACTGGGCGATTGTTTATTCTATACCAAGAGATCATTTCATCGAAGCTCAACGATCTCTTGATCTATGCTAAGCGATTGTTAAGCCTGTTGTGAGCGATCTTGAACCTAGTATGGGCCTACCTTTCAAATGAAGCAGAAGATGACGACGAGGAAGAAGGAAAGAAGACGAAGACGAACTGTCCGGGAAAAGCGAAAGGTCGATAGAGAAAGCGAAAGCGAAAAGGTTGAAAGGGAAAATGGGGAAGTTCAGAGAGAAAGCGGGAGATGTTGAGAGAGACGACTTTTAAAGAAAAAATGGAAAGGCACATTTTGGGCTGTTTTAATTTCGGGGGGTAAAATTGGTATTTCACATGGCCAAAAGGTCACTTATGATAAAGTTTTTGGAAGTGGGTCATCCATAGATAAGTTTTTAGTTTTTGGGTCAGTTCGTGCAATTTTCCTTCCTCTTTCTCTTCTTCTTTTTCTTATTCTTTCTCTCTCTTCTTCTCACTTCAATGCTGCAAGTGGATGGATACTCGCGTGTAGTTGTTGCTGGGCTGCGCTGCTCGCCGGAAGTCAGATCGGAGCCGTCTATTTCTTGGATTCACCGAAAACTGATGGGTTTCGTCCGTGGGTTTGTGCAGTGGGCCTTCAAATCTGATGCGTGGGTCTCCAATGGAGTTTTTCGACTGCGTAGTGGGCTACCGGAATGGTTGCTGGGCTGCAGTATTCGTCGGAGATCACCAGTGCTGGAAGTCGCGTTGGATGTGGGCCTTTGCCGGTGGCTTTAGTGTCACATAGGACTTCGCCGGAATGGGCTGCTTGGGTCTTCTCTCTACATTTTCATTCCCTAATCTTTCAATCTCTATTTTTTAATCTCTTGCCCATCTTTAATTTTTTCCTATCGCTTTTTTTTTCCTCCCTGTATATAATCATCTCCATTCTCTTTCGAGGAGAGTTTACCATTAATTTATAAGGGAAAAAGGTTTGGAGTTGAACTTTGTAAGGAAATTTGAAATGAGTGAATGGAGTAAATGTACAAATTTGAAATGAGTGAATGGAGTAAATGGAGTAAGAAGTTTGAAAAAGGCTAGAAAATTAGGGAGGAAGAATAATTAAATATGGGAGGAGAATAAAAATAATAATAAAATAAAAAATGTAAAAAATAAAATAACAAATAAGAATAATAGAGAATAGGAAAAAACTAATAGTAAAAAAATGAAATAAAAAATAGAAAATAAAAAAAAATTAAAGTTAAAATAATAAAACAATTAAATGGATAACTAACTAATGTAAACTTCAAAAATAAATAAGTAAATAAAATTAAAAATTAAAATTAGGAAGAAATTGAATTCAATTAAAATAAATGTATAGCAACATTTTAAACAATTGTAAATATAGCAAAATCTATAAATAATAGACTATAACACGGATAGATTTCTATCAGTAATATGATCTATCACTGATAGACCCAGCTATCAATATGGCCTATCACTGATAGATTTTACAAGCAAAATCTAAATTTTGTTATATTCGTTTTTTTTTTTTTTTTTTTTTTTTTTTTTTT
>QLSR01000295.1:517015-627155 GCA_031780015.1 Citrullus colocynthis
TTTTTTTGCATTGTGTTATATTTGCAAATACTTTGAACTTGGTTGCTATATTTGCAATTGCCCCTAACATTAAATAAAAAAAATATGTCAAACTAAATACAGTGTCTGCCCATTTTGTGTATCCATGAAGGATTGAAAGGGTGAGAAGACAAAGTATTTGGAAGGCGAAAACTCGAAATGGTTTTGGAGTTCCAGTGGAAGACTATCAAATGTTGTAGGGTTTGATTTCAGCATCATAATACATGGACCTGACTCGACCTCATCTAAATAGCAAGCTGGTTCGATTTAACCAACACTAAAGAAAATAAACATGGCCTAACAAGGCTTCAACCTCAATTAAACAACAAGGTTTAATTTGACAAATAATAAAATAAACGGATTTGACTCAACCAGGCTTCGACCTTAGCTAATTAGTAAGCTAGTTCGATTTAACCAACATTAAAGAAAACAGACATGGCCTAACAAGGGTCTCTTTCGAACGTCATAGTGAAAACTAATTAGTAAATTAACGAACTTGACTTGACCAGGCTTTGATTTGACTCGACTAGGCTTCGAAAACTAATTAAACATCAAGGTTTAATTTGACAAATAGTAAAGTAAATGGACCTAATTCAACCAGGCTTCGACCTCAGCTAATTAGCAAGCTAGTTTGATTTAACCAACATTGACCCTTGATCATTTGTACCCAAGGCCTTGATGTTCACCCTAAACTCATCACACCAACCCTTGACCATTTGTACCCAAGGCCTCAATGTTCATGCTACCATAATTCAGAAGTCCCGCCTACTAACTTACGTTACATCATCCACATATCGCACATAACCTACATGCTTAACATACTAGCAAATCACCTATTATGCACACATGGATTACACATCACAATTCACATTCATACATACTAATACAAAAATAAAGATAAAGCAAGTAACATGCACGCACACAAGCCAAAATAGCCTCAATCGGTGGAAGTCTATTTACCTAAGCGCTCTCAGGGCTTCTAACGAATACACGAGTTCCCAAGCGGCCTTAAACCTCGATCCGAACGCTTCAAATTAACACAAAACCACAATCACCAAATACCCATAAGTTATTTACTATATCCTAGCATCTAAAACGACATCGAATGAACCTAACTATGCTATAACGCCTAATACTCACCCAAAATAGGTTGATTCCTTTACTGCAACGTATTCAAATCATTCCGAATCTCTGTCGAATCTACAATTAAATATTTTCTAGCATTAGAGGCTCGCCTAAGTAACTTTAATCTAGTTCGAAAAGGGATTCTGAGCGTTCTTACCCACTAAAACTTAGTCAAACGTCCAAAAACCTAGCCGATTGGTGCCAGAACGCCTCGAATCCTACAGATTTGGGGTTAGTACATAATGGGTGCCACCAATCTAATGTGGAATTCAGTTGGGTAAGTGCCGAAACTTACTGTGTTAGAGAGACGCCATTGAAATCTACCCCAAAACGCGTGAGGGTTCTCTGTCGTGACTTCTACACGCTGGGGGAACGAGAGTCGCAGATCTCTTCTCGAATTGTGCGGCGCAGCTGAGTTACCGTCGTGCACGTCGAATGCCACATAGCCGAACAACCGAATGGCCATTAAGTCGCCGTCGGTCAGGTCGCACACCGAAGTCGTCGGTCTCGTTGCCTGGGTTTTTGTCGGTCGGACACCACGCGCAGAGAGTGAAGGGGCGGCGGGGAAGTTTAGTGTGCGTGGAAAGGAGGAGGGAGAAAGAGGGAGAGAAAAAAAGAAGGAGGGAAAAGAGAAAATAATAAAAGATGTGGTTTAGGTTTTTTTTTTTCTTTTTGTTCCTTTCTTTAAAAAGCAAAAGGGTCTCATAATAAAGGAAGGTGAATTAATTTCACCAAAATTAATTTAGTATAAGTTTCCTTTTAACCAAAGCAAGAAAAAAAAAACAAAATAAAGATAAAAATAAAATGATATAGAATAAATAAATACCAACTCGAAACGGATTTATTGGTAGAAATAATTCATGCCAGTAATAATGAGGAGCTACAATAAATAATTATCAGGAAGAGAAAACTGTATTGGCACGGTTCACACCACACTAGCCTTATTTTAGTGCAGGGCGTTACATACTTCCCCCCTTTAAAGACTTTCGTCCCCGAAAGTTGCTACTTGAATAGTTCAGGGTACCTGGCCTTCATCTCGTCCTTCCTCTCCCAGGTTGCTTCTTCCAGTTTCTGATTCCTCCATAGAACCCTTACCAAGTTGATAACTCGGTTCCTTAAAACCTTTGACTCGCTGGCTAGGATCTTTATGGGCTTCTCTTCAAACACCAGGTTTTCATTGAGGTGTAATGGCTCAGGGTTCAACACGTGTGACGGGTCATTAACATACTTTCTTAGCATGGACACATGGAACACGTTGTGCACCTTAGACAATGTTGCGGCAATGACAACCTATATGCAACAGGACCAAAACACAGGACTCAGGACTCCCTACATGGGTGCTACCTTAAGGAAGACATGCTCCCCACACCAAACTCTAACTCCCTTCGCCTCACATCTAGGTAGCTCTTCTACCTACTCTGTGCGGACTGCATCCTTGTCCGGATCTTCTGAATTGCATCATTGGTCATTTGAACAAGCTCCGGCCCCAACAGGGCCCTTTCACCTACTTCGTCCCAATGAACTGGGGATCGACACTTCCTCCCGTGAACAAGCTCCGGCCCCAACAGGGCCCTTTCACCTACTTCGTCCCAATGAACTGGGGATCGACACTTCCTCCCGTAAAGGGCCTCATAAGGTGGCATCCTGATGGTCACTTGGTAACTATTATTGTAGACAAACTATATCAAGGGTAGGTAGCCATCCCAATTACCCCCAATATCCATGACACAAGCTCTAAGCATGTCCTCCAAAACCTGATTCAACTGTTCAGTTTGGCCATCGATCTGGGGGTGGAAAGCGATGCTGAAGTCCAACTGGGTTCCAAGTGCCTTTTGTAGCCCTTGCCAGAAATTTGACGTGAACCGAGGGTCTCTATCTGACACAATAGACACTGGTACGTCATGTAATCTTACTATCGCTTCCACGTACAACTCCACCCACTTCTCCACTGGGTACATTGATTTTCCCAGAATGAAATGCGCAGACTTTGTCAAGTAATCCACTACAACCCAAATCACTGTGTAACCCTTCACAGTTTGAGGTAACCCGGTGATAAAGTCCATGGCAATATTTTCCCACTTCCAGCAGGGACGCTTAAATGCTGCAATAAGCCCCGGGCCTTTGTCTCTCGGCTTGGACTTGCTGGCATGTCAGACACTGACTGTACGAATTGGGCAATCTCTCTCTTCGTATTATGCCACCAAGAGCGTTTCTTAAGGTCCTCGTACATCTTCGTGCTACTTGGATATAGCGAGAAGGGCGTGTTGTGAGCCTCCTCCATGAGTTCCCTCTTCAAGGAGAGGTCCCCTGGCACACACAACCTCCCATGATACAACAGAGCTGAATCTGCAGTTAGGGTAAAGTCTCCACGACCCACTTCACTCTGCCACTTAATCAAAACTGGGTCTTCTTGCTAGGCATTCATGATTCTTTGCCTTAAATTGGGCACCACTGAAAGTTGTGCTAACATTGCAGCAACGTCCTCTACGGCCAACTCGACCCCCGAACGGTTCAACTCTTTGAGTAACGGGCCCTGCGAGACCACAAATGCTGCCACACTCGCCGCTCGTCGGCTAAGTGCGTTCACGACCACGTTAGCCTTACCCGCGTGATAAGTTAACCTCACAGTCATAGTCTTTTACCAACTCTAACCACCTCCTCTGCCTCAGGTTAAGTTCCTTTTGGGTGAAGAAATACTTTAGGCTTTGGTGGTCAGTAAAAATCTGGATCCTTTCCCCGTACAAGTAGTGTCTCCAAATCTTTAGAGCAAAAACCACAGTTGCAAGCTCCAAGTCGTGGGTGAGGTAGTTATGCTCGTGATTCTTCAATTGGCATGAGGCATATCGACAACTTTTGCATGCTGCATTAGCACATAGCCCAGCCCCTTCCTTGAAGCATCACTGTATACCACCAATCCACCTGCACCATCAGGAATGATCAGAATCGATGCCTAGGTTAGTCGGGCCTTTAACTCATTAATGCTCTTCTCACAATCTTTGGTCCAAATGAAGCTGGTATGTTTGCGCATCAACTGGGTTAGAGGCACTGCTATGCTTGAAAAGTCCCGAACAAACTTCCAGTAGTAGCCTGTTAATCCCAGAAAACTGTGACCCTCGGTAACAGAATTTGATCTAGGCCAACTGCGAACAGCCTCCACCTTAGAAGGACCCACTGTAATGTCGTCTTGCGATACTACGTGCCCATGAAAGGCAACTTTGCCCAACCAGAACTCATAGTTAGAAAACTTGGCATAAAGTTTGCTTTCCCTCAAAGCGGTTAAGACCCGATAAGTATATCGTCTATGAACACTATCACCAAACAGTCTAAAACATCCCTAAAGACTCTATTCATGAGGTCCATAAAAGCTGCAGGAGCATTGGTGAGTCCAAAATGTTGGACCGGTATGGCAACCTTAGAGGGGTGAATAGGGTTTAATTAAACTTATTCCTAAATATGCTCAAATTAAACTAATTGAATTAATTTTTTAATTAAATTAATAAAAACCTTAATTGATGCTAAATATCAAGATTGATAAAAATATATAAAACACAAGATTCAATTAATCTCAACAAAGAAGGATAGTAATCTATAGCATGCTACTAAAAATTGAATGCAAAATTAATTGAGAAAAAGTTGGAGAAGAAGACATCGTGATTTTTATAGTGATTCGATCAAACTCGACCTACATCCACTTTTCCGAGCGCCTCTTGGGATTTCGATTAAAAAATCTCCTTTGACTCTTTCAACGGTTGAGAGTCGAACCACTATCTTGCTTTTTTTTTTTTCGGGTTCAAAAGCAAATCCGATCCTTTCCACAGGTTAGGATCCAACCATTACAATATTCTTGAAGCTTTAAATCACACACTAAAACTCTCTAAAAAGAGTAGATATACAAATTTGAACTCACAATACTCAATCCTCACAATACAATGAAAGTATCTCTCTAGAATAAAATGAAAAGAAAAAAATTTGAAAGCTTGGAAAGAGAGCAACAATGATGACCTTTTTCAATTTTTGAGGATTATAAAGTTATAAAAGTTGGAAAAACTTTTTGGAGAAGATGAAGTGTTTAAAAAGAAATGAAAGTGGGTGAAAACCAAATTAATTTGGACCATTAGATCTTTGTAAAAGAAAATTGAATGGTGGAGATTTAAACTCAACTAGCCGTTAGACACAAACATATAATAATATTAAATTAATCTTTTTAAAAAGCAACTAGCCGTTAGACACAAATATATATAATAATATTAAATTCATCTTCTTTTTTTAAATTCATTTTCTTTTTAACATCAATCCAAAAATAAAAAACCACAAATTGTCACTTCTCCATTGCTCCAAGTGACACCTTTCAATTTGTCCACTTTGATTAAAATAATCTACCACGTCATCAGCTCGAGATTTTTCTATTAAGTTTGTTTCAGTCATATCTTCTTCGTTTGAACTCCGATTTGAGTGATTCAAATTGCATTAGAACCGTTGTTCCAAGCTCCACATAACAGACACTTCAAAACACTCAAATGATTAATAAATAAAATCAGGTTTGTTATCATCAAGCACTAATTAATCAATCCATTAAAATTAATTAATTTAAGATTAAGGGCCAAAAAGCCAACACAAAAGACATCACGGTGAATTCATAGTGCTCATACCTAGTTCTAAAGGTAGTTTTGGGAATATCAGTGTCCTTGATTCGTAACTGGTGATACCTCGATCGCAAGTCTATTTTAGAGAACCCCCTTGCTCTTTGGAGTTGATCGAACAGGTCGTCAATGCGAGGGAGAGGATATTTATTTTTAACCATTACCTTGTTCAACTCCTAGTAGTCTCTGCAAAGCCTCAATGAGCCATCCTTTTCTTCACAAACAACACTAGAGAGACGCTAGGGCGAATGAATCCTTTGTCCAATAGCTCTTCCAACTGTACCTTGAGTTCCTTTAGTTCCGTTGGCGCCATTCTGTAAGGTGCTTTGGATAACGGCACTGTTCCTGGTAATAGGTCTATGCTAAAGTCCATGTCTCTCACTAGAGGCATGCTTGGGAGATCCTCGAGAAACACATCAGGAAACTCCCGTACAATTGGTACCGACTCTAAACTAGGCAACTCTTTGTTGACATCCGTCACATTAGCTAAGTAGGCCCACGCACCATGCTGTAAGAGTCATTTCGCCTTAAGGGCGGATACTACCTTTAGGCTCCCGTCTTTGGTTCCCTTGAACTTGAAACTTGGTCCAGATAACAGTTTGAAGTGCACTTCTTTCTTAGCGCAATCGATGGTAGCCTGATTAGCAGCCAGCCAGTCCATGCCTAAGATCACATCAAAATCTTGCATGCTCAAGCTGATCAACTTAGCGCTAATGGTTGGGCCTGAGGCCGACAGCTTCCCTGCCTTCACTACCTGGCTGGCTATCATAACCAAACTGAATGATCTTTACACCGAAAGCAAGAAGCCTAAAGGCTCTAATTTTAAATTCGCTTGTTGAACAAAAGTCAAGGAAATAAACAAGTGACTCGACCCCGAATCAAACAGGGCAAAAGTAGGGACACTAAATACCAATATAGTTCCTATAACCAGGAAGGAAAATATAACAAATAAACATAACATACACGTAATGAGATGACAAAAGAGAGAGTCTAGAAGGAACAGACCTGTAACCACTGCATCCGTATCCTCAGCCTCCTCTTTGGTCAGTGCAAAGATGTTTCTTTTGTTTTCCTTATTGAGTAGCTGTTGGTAGGGCTTTTGGGGTCGGCTTGTCTATGTTTGTCTCCCTTTTACTTGGGCACATCCTTGCAAAGTGACCTTCCTTTCCACACTTGAAGCGAATCCTCTGGTCTACCCAGCACTGCCCTAAGTGATGCTTGTTGCATGAGCTGCACAATGGGAGGTTGATAGCTTGCCTCGAGGTCAGATGATGGGCCTTGAAAGTTTGATTTGACAGAGTTGGGGGAGACTTCCTTTTAAATTTAGATGAGGCGCTAGCCTCCCAACGTGAGTGTGTCGCCTGAGGTTTCTTGGCCGCATTTTTGTCCATGATCAGGGCGGCCTTAAGCGCTACAACAAAAGTCGTCGACTCCTTTAAGGCGACCACACCTCTAATTTCCTCACTTAGGCCCCTGATGAACCTCTTAATCCTCCTCTCTGACGTACTCACCAGGTCGGGTGCAAAACGAGATAGCTCGATGAACTTCCTTTCATATTGGATCACCTACATGCTACCCTGGGTTAGATGCAGGAACTCTATTTCCTTGTCGTCCTTCACTGTGTCGGGAAAGTAGTAGTCGTATAGAAGGTCTTTAAACCTTGCCCAAGTCATGGGTCCTTTAGCACGATCTTATGAGGCTTCAATGGATCTCCACCACATTCACACCTTGTTTCGGAGCATGAAAACTGCTCCTCTGGCCTTAAGATGATCCTTGCAATTCAGGTAGTCAACACAATAACTCCAGCTCTACAATCCACTGCTCAGCTGCCGTAGCTTTCTCTGACCCACCGTTGAAGGTCGAAGGCCCATAGCGCTTGAAATTCCTTATAAACTGACCTTCGTCTGGAGGGATTGGACCTCGATGTGGGTTGCGAGGTTGCCCGTCATTTCTCTGGGTCAAGTTATTGAAAAGAGCCTGGAAAGCACCGGGCGTTAGATGATTGGGGGAACTTTTGGAGGGATGGGAGGGTTCGCCCTTTCTGCCTGTTTGCTCCGTCGGAAGGAAGCGAAAGATGCCTAAGCCTCCTCTAGGTCTCCGTCCACGTGGCGGCATCATCTACATAATGACACTAAAGTTACTTAACAAGTTTAAAGATGGCTACGAATCAAAGCAATATCTTATCATTAAGGCAACGTCCTAATCCTACTACTACAACACAGACACAAAATAATTTACACGTTACATAACTGGTCATGGTAGTATTCTATGCCTACAAGCAACTAATTGTAAACGAACATGTGATTTCATCATGATCATAGAACGTCTCAATAAAACAATCAAACATTAAATCCAGATAAGGGTTGCATACCTAATGATGGAGAGGAGACTAAGGAAGACCATTAACTCTAAGCAACTTAACCACATATCTAACGACCTAGACTCTAGGTCAGTCTACAAGAACAACTCCGCTCTGATACCAACTGTGAAAACCCCAAATTTCTAAACTAGACTAGGTCATCACCCTACGTTAATTACCGTTTACGTTAATAATTCTTTTTAAAAAAAAAATTTCGGCAGCATAACGACGTTACCACAACAAATCCCAAATTCTTCCTGTAACCTGTTTCAAAGGAGCACTCCCAATAACATTGAACTCAACCATTCTTCCACAGACTCATTCAGCACACTACAAAGAATCAGAGCCCGACACAGAATTATTCAAATACCATCGTCTCTTAACTAGCAGAATGGCAACTCAACGATGAAAAGGTAAACAACTCTATAGAAATCTAAACTCAGTCCTAACTCAATTGGTAAAAGGGGCCGCACCCTCTCACTTGCCCGAGAGGGACTTAGTCTATGGTTGGATCATAAACAAATTGTTCATTAGAGAAACCAGTGGTTCTCAAGGATAAAAGGTAGTTATAGGGGTAGAACGGACATTTGACCTAGTTGTAATTATGAACAACTCGTGAAGGATCGACTTGCTTATACTGATTATATCTATGGACACAACTTGTCCTATAGTGCATAAGAGTTCAACTATGGGTCTATGGTGGTTTGCCTTGTAGTTAATAAATGAAGATTAATTAATTAAAGAGTTTAATTAATTAATCTTGGATCATTGGAGATTATAATCTGTAGGTCCATAAGGACCCCTTGTTAGCTCACCGCGAACCAACAAGGATCAACTATGTTGAAAGAAGAATTTGAGATGTTCAAATTTATGAGGAAAAATATTAATTGTATTGGATATAGTTAATTACATGATTTATTATAAAGTTTATTTGAATAAGATTCAAATTATAACTTTATAATATGGAGAATTTATTTATTTGGATATGATTCAAATAATTAATTATTTATTTGGATGAAATCCATATAAATAAATAGATGAAGAATTAATTAATTAATTTGAATTGGATTCAAATAATTGATTATTTAATTTGGATGCGATCTAAATTAAAGATTCTGCAGAAAATAAATATTTAAATAAGATTTAAATATTCTAAACCATTTAATATGATATATTATTTGGGTGGATATTTATTAATATTAGATATTACTAAATATTTAATTTAAAATCTCTGCAGATGGGTTATCCTAATAGGATTAGGAGTAACCCATAGAGTTCTATAAATAAGGCCCTTCGGAGTCCTCATAGAACGCACTTTACAAGAATTATCTTGACAATTACACTAAAACTCTTCCTCTAGAAATTCTCCCAATTTTCTTAGAAAAGTTTTAATAAAATTCTTCTCATTCTTTCAAGAAGTGGTTTCCACAAACCGGATCCTTGTCAGAGTCATAGCAAGGAAGATCTATTGGAAAAGGAAGACTACGAGGAGAAGACTATCAGTTCGAGGAGAAAATTTTGATGAAATTATAGATCGGCAAAGGTATGTTGCTTAACCTTTTCATAACTTTTTGTATTTTTAATTCTTTCAAGAAATCAAAGAACGCGATCACACACTTCCGCCAAGATTCAACTCCCTTCATTATGCACTTAGTAATGTATGAGACACATGTGCTATATTCCTTCTGGCTTGATCAACATTTGACATGTGATACAATGATGTACTATATAAGTCTCTTGAATTTGGTAAGTAAACAAAGACATTTTATTGATATGCTCAAATATCTTACGTGATTATCAATGTAGGAGCTCCTTTTCAATAGTTGTGTAATTGCACTATGCTGGATTTAGTGCCCTGGAAGTATAGTAAATGTCATGGTGTTTCTTTTTCACCCTTTGGCCCAAGGCAACTGCCACAGCATAGTTGCTCGCGTTGCACATAATCTTAAATGGGAAATCCCACCTAGGAGCTTGCACAATTGGAGCATTATTCAGGGTCGTCTTAATTTTGCCAAATGCTTGCTTGAATTCATCATTGAAACTAAACTCTATATCTTTTTGCAGCAAGGTGGTCATCGGCAATGCAATCTTACTGAAATGTTTAATGAACCTATGGTAAAATCCTACATGGCTAAAAAAAGAATGAATTTCTCTCGCATTTGTGGAGTATGAGAGGTTAAGAATAACATCAATCTTTGCTTAATCAACTTCAATTCCCTGTTCAGAAATAACATGTCCTAGCACTATTCCACTAGATGCCATGAAATGACATGTTTCAAAATTTAACAAAAGGTTAGACTCGAAACACCTTTCTAGAACTTTAGACAAGTTATTTAGACTGTCATTAAATGAGTCCCCATAGACGTTGAAATCATCCATAAATACCTCGATGCAGTTTTTAATGAAATCAGAAAAAAAAAATACTCATCATACATCTCTGAAATGTGCCTGGGGCATTGCATAGAACGAAAGGAATCCATTTGAATGCAAAAGTTCCAAATGGACAAGTGAAGGTCGTCTTTTCCTAATCATCCCGATAAATTGGAATTTGGTAAAATCTTGAAAAACCATCAAAGAAACAGGAAAAGGGCTTCCTTGCAAGATGCTCAAGCTTTTTGTCAATAAACGGGATAAGAAAATGGTCCTTTTTAGTTACACTATTCAACTTCCAAAAATCAATACACATTCTCCACCCGTTTTGAAACTTAACACGAACATCTACCCACTTTTCATTTCTAACTACAGGGATACCTATTTTCTTAGGCACCACGTGAGTGGGGTTTACCCATTCACTGTCAGGAATAAGATAGATACTACCTGCTTTCTGCAACTTAAAGATCTTTTTCATCACGACCTCCCTCAAGGCTAGGTTTAAACGCCTTTGGGACTGATGGCATGGCTCGGACCCATCTTCTAATGCTATCCTCTGCATGCAAACAACATGATTGATTTCTCTTATGTCAATTAGGGTCCACCCAATGGCCAATTTGTGCTTTTTTAGCACATTTACCAACTGTTCTTCTTGCAAGGTAGTTAGATCCTTTGCAATGATGAATGGCAGGGTTTACTCCTCTCTAAGATAAGCACTCTTCAAGTGCTCAAGGAGTTGTTTTAATTCTAGCTTAGGAGCCTATACAATATATGGTAACATTCGATTAGAAGAATTTAAAGAAGAGTTAGAGTTTCTTACTAGATGTGACAATGTGACGGAAGCAATCTCATCCCATAACATTGTGCATTCTCCATAATTTTCATCCTCATCCTCATCATCATAAGGGGGGTGTGTGTTCTGTGAGGGCCTTCATAACATAAAAAATATTAAACTTAACAATCTCCCTGTCAAACTCGACCAATAACGTTCCTTCATCAACATCTATTTTTGTTTTGGTCGTCTTCATGAAGGGGCGACCAAGCAAAATGGATGCAGATGAAGGAGAACTAGACTCTTCCATTTTTAGCATGTAAAAATCTTTAGGAAATATTAGCTCATTTACTTGCACTAAAACGTCTTCTATTACACCTAAAGGATGAATAAACGAACATTCATCCAACTGAATTATTACTCCGGTTTCATGAATATCATTCAATTTAATCTTGGTACACGAAGTAGGGATTACATTAGCCAAGGGTTCTTAGTTTATTGGATTTAATAAAGTTTATTGGATTTAATAACAACTTTATTGAGAATAAGTTCCAAAGTTTACAAACCACAAGTTTTAGGACATAAAACCCAACACCAACTGGATACTTCAGTGAGCAATTTAGAAAGGCAAGATGGAAAGCTTCCTTCTCAACCTGAGGCAAACCCTAAAGAAAACGTGAGTGCTAACGTTGAGGAGTGGAAAAGAGTTACAACCACCATTTACGCCTGATGTAGTTCAGTGATCATACTCCACTTGAGCCCACTTCCAAAGGAGGACCACCTCCTAAATCTACAAAAGGAGTAAAATTTGACCCTCCTGTTTCTCTGAACTCTAATGTGTCTAAAGCTTCTTTTCCTTCCAGGTTGACAAAACCCAAAGTGGATGAAGTTGACAGAGAACTTCTTGGGTCATGCTTCATTCAGGTGCCTCCTGGTTTGTGCTAAAGAAATTCAAAATAAAGATTGAAAGAAGGAAAGAAAAGAGACTTATTAGTGAAAAATCTCTTAAAATGAAGGGAAAATAATAAAAGAAATATTATGCATTAACTTAATAGCAATTGAAATACATAAATTAAAAAAAAAAAACAGTCAAAATTCAAAATGAGATAAATAAAGAAAAAATAATTTATACATTGAATTAATAGTGAAAATGTTAAATTGATCTAAAATTAATGTTAAAAGCTCTCATGAAAATAATTCAAAATCCATGACAATTATGAAATATATGGTGTATTTGATTATCCTTGTAATTAAAAATCTCTTTTCGAAATATATGGTTCGTTTGAGATTGCTTTGAAGGGTGTAAAAGTGATTTTAAAACAACTTTAACCATTTTAAATGTTTGATAAATTGATTGTATATTAATTTTTGTCACTTTTTTATTTACTTATATGAGGAAAATGAGGTAATTAGTAGCTTTTGAGAAAAGATTCCCTAAAAATTTGCCCCCGTGACAAAATTTTGCATATACACGCATAACCTTCAACTTGTTTTAGGTTATAAATTATTATTATTATTTTTTTTAGTATTTTCGAATGTAAAATTAATTTTGTATCAATGTATGATTTTTGAAATATGATTTTTTTTTTTTTTGTAAGAGCTCTACTTACAATATTGTTGCACAACAATATGATAAAAGCAATCCTCATGTTGAGAGAAATTAGAATGTTGATAATTATTACTTTAATGAAAAATAGAGAAAAACTTCAAAATTCAAAATTGTTATAGTGAATCACAATAATATTATTATTTTCACATTCATAAATTTAAAATGAAGAGTATAGTGTTATAAATTTGATATAAAAAAATTTACCAAATGAGCTTCTTTTTTATTATTATATGCTTTTATTATAATTGAAATAATATTTGGTTAGATATTATTTATTTCAATAATTGCTTCTCCTAATATTTTATTAAACAAAAGAAATAGTAATTATAGTATTAAAAAGTGCTTAAAATAATAATACATCTATTTTGTCATTATAGTTAAAACAACAATTTAGTATTGCTTTAAACTACTTTTTTATTTTTAAAATTAAAATTTACCAAACATTAATTTACTTAATTTAAAACTGATTATTCTAAAATCATAGTTGATAACAATCTTTTAAAAGCTACCGAAATCCCAGACTATGTCATACAAACCCTGTATGTATAGATAAAAAATAAATTACGAGGAATAGTGATATGAACCGTCTAGCCATCAAATTATTAATTATATTTTATTTAATAATTTTGATGTAATTTTTTTGTTTTTCAACTTTATCCTTTCTAAAACATATTAAATAAAGTTTTTTTTTTTTTTTTTCGCATTTTATAAAGTTTTATGATGTGGTATACATTAGGATTTTGGGAGAATATATAAAGTTTGTTCATTAGATTGTATAGGGCACCTTTTGGATTTCTAATTTTGAGAATGATAGTTGTTCTCTAAGTTGATAACGGAGATTCATCACCAACCTTTGCAATTCTTGATTCAAGGCTACATGCCAAAAACATTCAGGTAAGTTTGGTCTCCTTGTTCTTGGAGTGAGGAACTAGTTCTCCTTATCTCTTAGTCTTCAGTCAAAAGGTAATCCAATTCTAATTTTTTCCTTGAATTGACATCGATTGATTTGGGGGTTTTGGAATTTGTTCATTATGAATTCATCAAAAAGGTGATTGAGCTACAATTTCTAGGGTTTTCATATCATTTGGTATTAGAGACGAGGCTCTAGATTTAGTATATGTTTTATTCAATTGTTTTCTTTATTGGGTTTTTTTTTTTTTTTTTTTTAAATTTTTGGTTTTTTTTTTTTTTTTTTTTTGAAATATTAGGGTTCTTATTGTGTTATTGTTGTGAAAAAAGAAAAAAATTTTGACATGAACATTTCTATTGCTATCTCATCTGTGTTAGGGTATTGCAATGAAATTTGGAATTGAAGTCGGAAAAAGAATTGGGGCTATGGTCTTGGAAATCAAAACTAAAAGATTGATAGTAAAAAAAAAAAAAAAGAAAAAAAAAGAAGAACAAGAATTTGCTTGTTGTGTGGTTTGTGTTGCAGTAGAAAGAAGGAAAAAAGAAACTGTATATGGTTGCAATCTTGGAAATCAAATATCGAAAGAAACTTCGGTTGCAATCTTGGATGTTGAAAAAAAGAGAGAATATGAAAAAGTGGCTGAGGGTAGAGTCGGATAAGAGGAAAAAGAAAAAAAAAGAGATGAAAGCAGGCACGTCTAACAAGTACGTCAATTCATGAGTTTTAAGGAGCGGAAATTCAGAAGCAAAGATTAATTGTTTCAAAAGAAAAGTGTATTTGCTGACTGAGATTCAATTGTTTGAAAGCATGTGATGGACACTCACAAATAAATATTCAACAAAGAGTATTTGAGAGAAAACAAAACACTTATAATTGAAAAAACTCTTCTAACTTGATTTTCACTTTTATTTGAACTCTGTTTGTGTATTCTTTTCTACTTGCATAAATATTACAAATGTCAATCTTATTTATAGGATTTTTCATGACAAATCTACATCCATAATTTTCACTTTGATTAAATACATAAAATATTTAAAGTCCTATACTTAATTTATTAACGTATTTAACTCTCTTCAATACATGACTTTACCAACTCTCATCAATCAATATTCTTAACTAATGTCTTAATTCATGTATAACTTATCCTTGAAATTAAAACATGATTTAACTTTCAACATCCTCCCTTAAACATATTTTCTGAGAACTGCAAGCAAAGTTCTGAACTTGTTACATAGATCAACTTTGAATGGTTTCGTGAGAATATCTGCAATTTGATCTTCAGTCTTCACATATTCAACTTGAACCTCCTTTCTGGAAATGCAATCTCTAATAAAGTGAAATCTTGTATCAATGTGTTTGCTACGATTATGAAATACTGGATTCTTCGCAAGAGCAATTGTTGACTTATTATCTATGTGGATTATAGTTGCATCATCTTGCAAAAATTTCAATTGTCTTCAACAAATTCCTTAACCAAACTGCGTGGCAAACACATGAAGCTGCAACAACATATTCTGCCTCATATGTAGATAATGTCACAATAAGTTGCTTCTTAGAACTCCAAGTAAGAGCAATATTACCAACAAAGAAAACATATCCACTTATACTTTTTCGGTCATTAATATCTCTAGCCCAGTCACTATCGCAATAACCTTCAAGCTTGAATTCTTTAGATGAAGAATAAAATAATCCATAGTCAAGCATACCTTTGAGGTAATGAAGAATTCTCTTTGCAACTTTCAAATGAGTAGTTGTAGGAGATTCCATAAATTGACTCACCAATCCAACACTGAAATGAATATCTGGTCGTGTGCAAGTCAAATATCTCAAACTCCCAATTAAGCTTTTGAAATATGAAGGATCAACAACATCTCCTTCTTCATATTTGGACAATTGTGTCCCAATTTCTATTGGAGTTGTGATAGGTTTAGAATTAATCATCTTGAACTTCTCTAGAATTTCTTTAATATATCGTTCTTGAGAGATGAAAATTCCTTCTTTTGACTAATTCACTTCAATGCCAAGATAGTATGACATTAACCCAATATCTGTCATTTCAAATTCTTAGGTCATTGCCTTCTTCAGATCTTCAAACATACTTGCACAGTTTCCTATAAAAATTAAATCATCCACATACAGACAAACCAACAAAATATCTCCACGACCATTAGTTTTGATATAAAGAAAATGTTCATAAGGGCATCTCAAATACCCATTGTCAAGGAAATATTTGTTGATTTTGCTATTCCACATTATTGGCGCTTGTTTCAATTCGTACAACGGCTTCTTCAATTTAATAACTTTTTCTTATTGACCTTTCACAGCATTACCAAGAGGTTGTTCTAAGCAGACTTCTTCTTCTAGATATCCATTCAAGAATGTTGATTTGACATCCATTTGAAAGATCTTCCATTTACTTTGAGCAGCAAGTGCAACTAACAACCTTATAGTTTCCAAGCCAGCAACGGGTACAAATACTTTATCGTAATCAATGTCTTTTCTTTGAGAATAGTCTTTTGCAACTAATCTTGCCTTCTAACTTGAGTATTTGAAAATGTTCAGTCTCAAATAAACATTCAACAAAGAGTATTTGAGAGAAAATAGAACACTTATTGTAACGACCTGACCTTTTGAACTAACAGGACGCTACGCTATACATGACCAATGTATAAATACGTTGGAACTTAAGAGACTCGGCATTACATGCTTTAATTAAACTCTGCCAAATTTGTAAAACAACTTAAACACTGATATTTTATTAAATCAAACATAGAGAAATCAAAATGCTTTAGCGGGGTACCCCTTAAACAGTTAGGCAAAACCTCAAGTAGAACAAAATCGAACACGAAAGTACAAAAACAAATAAACAAATGGTCAAATGAATAAACAAATGTTGCTACCCTATATGTTTAATACTTTATACCCTAGGCTAAGATGCGGAAGCGACGACGACGATCCCATGGCACGATCATGGATTCCCTCGGTCATATGCCTGGCCACCCCGTCCTTTACTTGGAGAAAAAAAAAACATAGGAAAGGGTGAGTAGTCATACTCAATAAGAGAACCACTACTAGGCCTAATTGTTATCCTTTTGTCATGTGCGCCCGTGTACCCAGCATAGGCATAGGCATAGACATAAGCATAGGAAGCGACTCAAGGGTACGCAGTGATCACATTTGTAAACATAAGCAAAGGTGATGATCTCGAGGGACACTTGTTGTAGGCATAGTACGTTTAGGGGTACAGGGCACGACAAATAGGATAACCTGCAGTAACATGTCATGGCATAACTAGTTCGTCGCAGAGAATCACAATGTCACAGGCACGTAAGCATAACCACATCGCATTCAAGTTAAATGACTTGGCATAACCGAAACAATTTAGGCAACAGTCAACCAGGGCAACAGTCATACAATGACACAATAATAATCAGTGACATAACTGGGCATTAGGCGTCACTAGACCCGGTAGTAAGTCCCTTACCTGCAAGAGTGAAACTGTCTAGCGAGAGCAAGATTGCGAGACAGCGATAGCGAGACTGACTGTGCGAAGCCGCGACTTCCCTACACTGCGGCAATGTGATATGAGGGCTGTGACGATGCGGCGCGATGAGGGCTGTGACCCTGCGGCGCGATGAGGCTGTGACGATGCGACGCGATGAGGTTGTGAGGATGCTGGAGGATGGCGGCTGTGACAGTGGCGGAGGATGGCAGGCTCACGGAGAGGGAGAGAGAGAGAGATTTGACTTTTCCTTCTTCCCCCTCTTTTTTTTTTGTTTTACCATGCAACCCAAAATCATTAAATAACCCACCAATAAAATCTTTCCCCAAAACTAATTTCCTTTTCCTTTTAATGACCAAATAAACCCAATCTCCCTTAATGCTTCCTTCCACCTATTTATTTATTTACTATTATTATATTTATTTATTTATTATTATTATTATTGTTTCATCTTTCTAATTCCTCCAAATGCCTTATTGAAAGAACGATGCACAATAAAGAGGAAAGGAGGATATAATTACCTAAAATTTTGGGGTCATTACACTCTCCTCTCCTTAAGAAAACTTTCATCCTCGAAAGTCCTAATCCTAAAAGAGCTAAGGATACTTCGATCTCATTTCATCCTCCCGCTCCCACGTTGCTTCCTTGAAACCATGGTTCTGTCATAATACCATCACTAGTGCTATTTCCTTGTTGCGCAAGGTTTTCACTTCCTTCACCAGAATTTCGATGGGTTCCTCCTCGTAGCTCAGGTCTTCCATCAATTGTAGGGGTTCATAAACCACTATGTGAGAGGGGTCGGTGACATACTTCCTCAACATGGAGACATGAAACACATTGTGGACTGCATCGAGAGACAGTGGTAACGCCAACCGATAAGTCATGGGGCCAATATGTTCCAAAATCTCGAACGGCCCTATGAAACGGGGACGTAGCTTCCCCTTCGTCCCAAACCTCAAGACATCCTTCATAGGAACCACCTTTAAAAACATGTTATCTCCCACGTCGAACTCCAGATCCTTGCGTCTAGTGTCAGCGTAACTCTTCTGCCTGCTCTGTGTTGTCTGCATACGAGTTCTGATTTTCTAGATAGCCTCATTCGACATTAGCACCAACTCCAGTCCTAACAATCTCCTCTCTCCAACTTCATCCCAACAAACTGGAGATCTGTAACATTTTCCATACAAGGCTTCAAATGGCGCTATGCCAATAGTAGCCTGGTAGCGGTTGTTTTAAGCGAATTCTATAAGGTGCAGGTAAAAGTCCCAACTTCCTAGGAAATCCAAGGCACAAGCGCGCAGCATGTCCTCCAATGTTTGCTTCAATCGTTCCATCTGGCCATCGGTCTGTGGGTGGAAGGCAATACCGAAATCCAACCTAGTGCTCAAAGCTGACCGGAGGCTTTTCCAGGTCCCTGTCTGATACTCCAGAAACTGGCACCCCGTGCAACCTTACCACTTCTTTCAAGTAGATCTGTGCCTACTTACTCACTGAAAAGGTAGGCTTGCCTGGAAAGAAGTGTGCGGACTTGGTAAGTCTGTCAATTATGACCCAGATCACTGTATGGCCCAACACCATCCGTGGTAACCCTCCAACGAAATCCATAGATATGTTCTCCCATTTCCACTCTGGAATGCTTAGGGGTTGCACTACACCCAGCTGGCTTCTGCCTAAGGGCTTTCACTTGCTGGCGCACCAAGCATTTATTACATAGTTTGCCACCTTATTTTTCATGTTATGCCACCACTAGCAACGTTTCAAATCCGGTACATCTTAGTGTTGCCAAGATGAATCGAGAAAGGGGAGTTGTGAGCTTCTGACAACAGTTCGTTAAGTTTGCTGCTTGCAGGCACACACAAACGTCCCTGGTAAAACAGATCATTTTTCGATGATATCGAGAATTCACCACCTTGCCCCGCCACTACCTGGTTAAGCTTCTCAATGAGGTAGGGGTCACTCTGCTATGCATTGATGAGCTTCTGTCTTAGAGTTGGTTGGACGGTCAACTGGGACAATTGTAAGGTGATTTCTTCGATAGAGACTGCAATACCCGCCTGCTTAAATTCCCTGCATAACGGAGTCTGCCTAGTGATCAGAGCTGCCGAATGAACTGCTTTTCTACTAAGGGCATATGCTACCACATTTTCCTTGCCGTGGTGATACAAAATGTCCACATCATAATCCTTTACCAGTTCCAACTATCTTCGCTGTCTCATGTTCAACTCCTTCTAGATGAAGAAGTACTTTAGGCTCTTATGGTCCGTGAAGATTTGTATCTTCTCATCGTATAAATAATATCTCCAAATCTTCAGAGCAAAAACCACCGCCGCTAACTCCAAATCGTGAGTGAGGTACTTTTGTTCATGGGTTTTTAGTTGGCGGGAGGCATAAGCCACCACCTTACCATGCTGCATCAACATGCAACCCAACCCCTTCTTGGAGGCATCACTGTAAACCATGAAACCTCCTAGCCCATCTAGTACTGTAAGCACTGGTGCAGAAACTAACTTCTGTTTAAGATCTTGGAAGCTTTCCTCACAAGCCTTACTCCACACAAAAGGAGCACCCTTCCTTGTCAACTGGGTCAACGGTGTGGTGATGTGCGAGAAGTCCTTAATGAAACGACGGGAATAGCCTGCCAAGCCCATGAAACTGCGCACCTCAATGACTGTAGTAGGACGGGGCCAGGTAGTAACCGCCTCGATCTTTGCATGGTCGACAGAGACTCCACCCCTCGATACCACGTGTCCCAAAAAGGACACCTGCTTTAGCCAAAATTCACACTTTAAAAACTTGGCATACAACTTGTTAGCTCGCAAAGTTTCCAACACTCGATGCAAATGCACTCCGTGCTTAGCCTCGGTCCGAGAATACACCAAAATGTAGTCAATGAATACTATTACGAAGGTGTCAGGGAAGTCCTTGAACACCCAATTCATTAAGTCTATGAATACTGTCGAGGCATTTGTCAAGCCAAACGACATCACCATGAACTCATAATGTCCATATCTAGAATGGAAGGCTGTCTTCGAGATGTCGTTATCTTTGATTCTCAGTTGGTGATAACCTGACCGAAGATCAATTTTTGAGAAAACTGTGGCTCTCTGCAACTGGTCGAATAAGTTATCAATCCTTGGAAGCAAGTACTTGTTCTTGATAGTGACTTTATTCAACTCTCTGTAGTCGATGCAAAGACGCATTGTCCTGTCCTTCTTCTTCACAAACAGAACAGGTGCGCCCCACGGTGACACGCTGGGGTGAATAAACCCTTTATCTAGCAATTCCTGCAATTGAGTCTTGAGCTTCTTCAACTCTGATGGAGCCATTCTATAAAGAGCCTTCGAGATAGGCGTTGTACCCGGCTCCAACTCGATTGCAAAGTCTATTTCCCAGTGTGGAGGCAGGCCTGGGAGATCCTCTGGGAAAACATCAGGGTAGTCTCTCACTACTGACTCTAAAGTCAAGGAAACCTCTGCTTCTCTAGTGTCCACTATACTGGCTAAAATACTTCAGGTCCTCTGGTTCAGTAGCTTACTGGCTTTCAAGGCTGAGATTATCTTAGGCAAGACCACGGTCCATGCCCCTTTAAATTTAAAGCTAGTTGCAGAAGGAGGACTGAAAACCACCTCCTTACTGGAACAGTCAATGTTGGCGTGATTAGCAGCCAGCTAGTCCATACCCAAAATGACGTCAAAATCCCGCATATTTAAGACTAGCAAGGTCATCGCAAGAGCACGGTTTGCTATCTCTATCTGACATGCCCTCACCTTTTCATTTGCTAACATGATCTCCCCAGACGGGGTAGACACTGACAATACATAATGCAATGGCTCTACCTCTAACATGGCATGTTTCACAAATACAGACGATATAAAAGAATGGGAAGAGCCAGAATCAAATAACACCAAAGCATGGTGCCCCAGAATGGGGAGTGTACTTGTCACCACCGTGCCAGACTTCTCTGCCTCCTAGGCAATGCTCCGCAGTATGGCTCCCCTGCTTACACTTGAAACAAGTTTCCGTGCCAATCAGACAACGCCCCCAATGGCGCTTTCTACAGTTCTTACATATGAGCCGGTCTCTCCAGATTTCTCCTGCCTCAGTCGCCAGCTGTTTATAATGACCGAAGGGTCTATCTGAATGCGAACCCTTTCGCAGGGGCTCAGGTGCCTTCTGATCTGCCTTTCGCTTCTAACCCACCGAGATCCCTACCATCAAAGACCTCCAGTACTCCTCCCCTTCCTGGGCATCCGCGTCAATTCTGACTGCTGCTCGAAGTGCTACGTCATAAGTCTTGGGGTCCTGAGAATAGACCAAGCCTTGCAACCCGACCTTCAGGCCCTGAACAAACCTCTGCACTCTGGTTTTCTCAGTGGTCACCATCTCTGGTGCAAAATGGGACAACTTGTCATATTCTTTCTTGTACTCTTCCACTGTCATAGCCCCTTACTTCAGGGTTAGAAACTCAACTTGCTTGTTGAATCGTGTATTCGCGGAAAAGTACTTCTCATAAAATCGCTCCTTGAACTAGTCCTAAGTTGCTAGACCACCTCGGGTGTCTATCATTCTCTCTGCTGAGCGCCACCGTATCTCAGTATTATCTGTCAGCACAAAAATGGCACACTGGAGCTTCTGTTCCTCTAGGCATCTCATGTAACGAAAAATTGTCTCAATCGAGGACAACCACATTTTTGCTTTCGTAGGGTCCTTCAGCGACCCATTAAAAGTACGAGAGTTAAATTTTCGGAAGTCCCTCAGATGCTTAGTTTCTATTGACCAATCATGAGCATTCTAGTTCTGGGGCTGAGGCAGAGGTACTGCTGCTTATGGGGTTGGTGCCTGCTGGGATCGTGCAAATTGAGCAAAACGCTCATCCATTATATCGTTCATCCGACCCAATATTGCGGTTGTGACTGCTTCTCCAATTGTCGCTACCAGAGCTGTAAACTCAAATGAAACAACAGAAAGATTCGCTGTCTGGTTAGCCTCAACCGTGTTCTCTACCCGACTCCTTGCCTGAGTCCTCTGCCACCCCACATTGGAAGGATCCCCCACTTGAGGGTTCTTGGACCTCGGGGCCCTGCTCCTTCAGCGGCACTAGGAGGTCCTCAAGCTCGACCTTTTCTTTTCTCTTTCCTTTGTCCTTCGATGCCATAACCTACCATACACACCATCAGTCATGTCATGACCCCTTTCCAAGAGAGACTTGACAATTATACCCATAAATCCATCTAATTTTTATTCAATACATTTTGATACATATACAGGCATATGTTGTTGTTGTTGTTATTATTATTATTATTATTATTGTTATTACTATTATTATTATTATTATATATATATATATGGAGGGCATACCTGGCGATGACGAAGAATCCGTTACTACCATAGGACATTCTTGACTTATATAATAAGTCAGTCTACAGAACCTATAACCGGCTCTGATACCAATTGTATCGACTTGACCTTTTGAACTAACAGCATGCTACATTATGCATGACCATTTTATAAATACGTTGGAACTTAAGAGACTCGGCATTACATGCTTTAATTAAACTCTGCCAAATTTGTAAAACAACTTAAACTCTGATATTTCATTAAATCAAACATAGAGAAATCAAAATGCTTTAGCGGGCCTAATTGTTCTCCTTTTGTCCTGTGCGCCCGTGACCCTGCATAGGCATAGGCATAAGCATAGGCATAAGCATAGGAATTGACCCGAGGGTACGCAGTGATCACATTTGTAAACATAAGCATAGGTGGTGATCCCGAGAGACACCTGTCGTAGGCATAGTACGTTTAGGGGTACAGGCATGACAAATAGGATAACCTGCAGTAACATGTCATGGCATAACTAGTTCGTCGCAGAGAATCACAATATCACAGACACATAAGCATAACCACATCCATTCAAGTTACATGACTTGGCATAACCGATACAGTTTAGGCAACAATCAACCAGGGCAATAGCCATACATCGGCACAATAATAATCAGTGACATAATTGGGCATTAGGCATCACTAGACCCGGTAATAAGTCCTTTACCTGCGAGAGCGAGACTGCAAGACAACGAGACAGCGAGACTGAGCGAGATTGACTATGCGAAGCCGCGACTTCCCTACATTGAGGCAATATGATATGAGGGCTGTGACGATGAGGCGCTATGTGGCTGTGACGATGCGACGCGATGAGGCTGTGACAATGTGGGAGGATAGGGATGTGACAGTGGCGAAGGATGACGGCTTGATAGTGGCGAAGGATGGCAGGCTCATAGAGAGGGAGAGAGAGAGAGATTTGACTTTTCTTTCTTTCCCTTTTTTTTTTCTTGTTTTTGTTTTACCTAGTACGCAACCCAAGATCATTAAATAACCCACCAATAAAATCTTTACCAAAACTAATTCCCTTTTCCTTTTATTGACCAAATAAACCCAATCTCCCTTAATGCTTTCTTCCACCTATTTATTTATTTATTTATTATTATTGTTATTATTATATTTATTTATTTATTATTATTATTTTTTCATCTTTCTAATTCCTCCAAATGCCTTATTAAAAGAACGATGCACAATAAAGAGGAAAGGAGGATATAATTACTTGAAATTTTGGGGTTGTTACATTTATAATTGAAAAAACTCTTCTAACTTAATTCTCACTTTTATTTGAATTCTCTTTGTGTATTCTTTTCTACACACTTGGTTGCATACACATTACAAATGTCAATCTTATTTATAGCATTTCTCATGACAAATCTAGATCCATAACTTTCACTTTAATTAAATACATAAAACATTTAAAGTCCTATACTTAATATATTAACGTATCTAACTCTCTCCAATACATTACTTTACCAACTCTCATTAATTGATATTCTTAACTCTCAAATATCTTAATTCGAGTATAACTTATCCTTGAAATTACAACATGATTTAAATTTCAATATCAATTGGGGCTTCAGTAAAATTAGTGCCTTTAGTTTTTATTCCTAATTCTTGTTTCCTATTTTATCGTTGATTTGTTTAGTTGTTTGCTTTTTTTTTTTTTCATCTTGCATAACTCCATGAATCTTGAATCTTAAATTCTTGATTCTACATATCTTGTTTCCATTGCTTCCTTGCCTAGTTTGTTGAATCTTGAACATTAGGCTCTTGATTTCTAGTTTTCGTTTTTGTTTAATTCTACTAGTTCTTTGCTTGAGTGTAACACTTTACAATCATTCTTGCTTAGTTTGTTTTTGGCTTGCTCATCTGATCTTGATTGAAAAATTTTGGCTCATCACCCCTTTGAGAGCATTTACTTTTGTCAAAGAGTGCCTACATTAAAGAGTGTAAACATGAGTGGCTATTCATCTTTTAAGTGAAATATGTCACACCCCCTCCTGGATTATCCTTTCTCAACCCGAGAAGAGGTGTGAAGACAGCAACCTTGACTCTTCTGTAAGGTTCACTGTCCAACCATTTCCGTCAAGAACAGCCCAGACGAGGTTTCCGTATAGGCAAAGCATCCCGAACTCGCTTGCTACCTGAAAAATAAAATAAAATAGGAAAACGTGAGCTACAAGCTCCGTGAGTGACTGGCTTTGTAAAAACTATATTCAGTTCGAACAGAGGTATGTCAAAACAATATTCATAAAACAAGGATTAAGCAAAATAGCTTTTCCGCAAAACCTTGTCAATCTTGGGAATCCATTCCAAAACATATAGAATCGTTATCAAATAAATAATTCAGAAAGATCATTTGGCATTTCAATCTTTTCCCTTAGTTGAAGTGGAGCAAAACTCAACACCCCAACGTCGAAAACATATAAGGCTCGATGCGGAGCAAGACTCAATGCACCAGCATATAACCTCTATGTGCACATAGAAATATGGCGGGTTGCCCATGTACCTTCTCATGTTCTTGAGTACTGGGTCCCGAGGAAGTTCACATGCGTTATTAGCATTGATCCTCCTCTTAAACATTTATAGGCGGGTTGCCCAAGTGCTGGGTCCCGGGGAAGTTCACATGCTTATTAGCATTGATCCTCCTTTTAAACATTTTCTCCATCAATTTACATAAATAGTTCATCAAAGACTTGTTAGGAAACAGGGTGTTCCTCGATAAATATATTTTGCAACATGCCTTTCGTTACCATAAAGCATTCAAGTAAATCATGCCTTTTAAACCATAAATTCAAGCATTGCGCTTTTCACAGAACAATTATCTCAAAACCATATCACATAACAATATTTTTAACAAAATTCATTTTAGAAAAAGGAAAGAGTCACTCACAAATCTCTTAAGGAATTTCCCCTTTTTCCTTTCAAATTTTCGTTTCCCGAGCACTTAACGCAAGGCTTCAGCTTCTAGTCCACTAGTTAGCTACTTTCACTTTCGGTAACTTAGTTGGTCACAGCGTTCTAACTCTAGAATGCAAGACTGGCCTCCCTCTATCAGTTTGGCTGGTCACAATACTGCCCTTCAACGCAAGGTTGATGGCTACTGTAAAGTGTAGCCTAACTCCTCTTATTTCTTTCGGATGCGTCAACTTCTCTTGAACGCAAGGTCAATTTGAACGCATCATCTCTTTTCAAACACCACGTTCACCTTAAATGTTGGATTTGTTTCAAACGCAACGTCGACCCCTCTTCAACGCAAGATAACTTTTTTAACACCAGATGACTAAGTTGTCAAGAATGTCTTCTTTCTTGGCCGCAAACCTCCTTTTACAACGCAATGGGGTTCCTTCTTTCTGTCTTCGTTCTCCTTCTCTCAAGGATTTTTACTTCAGAATCATCAGTCGTTACCCTTCCCCCAGGGTCCTATTTAAAGAGATCTTGCCATCCTACTCCTCTCTTGCCACTTGATTTCCATGTCGCTCTGCATATCTGACTAACCATGCATTTGTCCAAGTGTTACCTTGCAGGAAATACTTAACATGCCTTTTTAACACACCCTTATTTTAAGGTGTCAAGTTTATATGAAGCCACCTGACCTTTATAACTTATCTTATTCGTCCATTATTTTCAAATAGACAGCCATTCAATCCATACAGCGCCCTCATGCGTTCATTGAGTTTCCCCTAAAGTTTGAGCTTCCCTACTCACTTGTCTAACTCTTAACTAACCACACCATCGTTTTTGACGCGTAGAGATAATCGTCTCAACGAATAGGGACCTCAATGCATAACAACCTCACCACGCATGGTAAGCCAAATACGTTTCTTCTCCCGTCGACGCGGCGACTACTTCAGCTCACAACAACCATTCGTGATCACTTTCAACGTATAGTCGCGCTATTACAATCCAGTGTTTACACAATACCGCTAAGCGTCAACGACAACAAATCCTTCTCAAGCTCTTCCTCTATGCGTTAGTCCTGTTGCGTTCACTTCCATCCTGCGTCTATAACCATCTTCCTATCCTTAGTCATTCCTTGATTATTTCCAAGGTTATTCTTTTAAATTTTTCCTTATATTAACTATTTTCTTTTTGATAAATTGGCATGCGTCCAACACATGTTCTAGTTCGTATGCCTACTTCACCACCTTCTATTTCCATCACTTAGAAATATCTTATAGTAGAAGTCTATGCATCTTACGTCTTTCCCTTTAGGTGTGTGAGTACTTCCTATACGTCCACTTTTACTATGCGTTACTTCAATCTTGACCATGCGTCCAACATGGTCTTTTATTCCTCTCCTTCGGACTTTTCAACGCATCGGTTGCTAAAAGTTGGGTTGTCACAAAATATGTGAGAGTCATTGTGAGGTCCAATTTTCTTTATGCTAACATCTTTTTGTAGCTATGCTCACACAAAGAAGAGCGCCAAGAAATGACCATCATGTTAACCGAAACAAGCTTCCATTCTTTTTTGGAAGTATTTTAGATCCAAAGGAGTATCTTCTTTGGGAGGAGGAAACTGGTACCATATTTGATCACCAACATTATAGTGAAAAGGGAAAGTTAAAACTTATTATTTTTATGGTAGAAGAGTATGCTCTAACATGGTGGAATAATATGTTATAAAAAAGGAGGAGTAAAAATCAAGGAAAGCCTTCATGGAGAGAGGTTAAGTTTCTTATGAGAAAGCATTTTGTTCCTAAGTCTTTCCATAAATTTGAAACTTTGACACAAGGGACCAAAAGTGTGAAAAGGAGGAGATGACCATATATGAGAATGAGTCTACCATGGATCGATTCTACAGAAGACTTAATGATGAAATTATTGATATGCTTGTTTAACAAGAAGAATTTCGACCTTGTGTGGATTTGCAAGAGATGGTGCACGTTGCCACCAAGATAGGAAAGCACCTCCAAAGAAGATCTTCAAGGTATACTAAATTTAAGCCGAATTCCAATGCCAATACATTAGTGGAAAAAAGTTGATTTACCTATCCTACTTGAGCATTTTAATGAGGTAAATAGTAGTAAAGAAAAATCTGCTAATGTTGTACATATGCATGATAAGGTCATTTTGCCTAGTAGGACATTAAGTAGCAAGGACTTACATGATTGTAATCTTTGTATTACTATTGAACCACTTATACCTAGAGAATATGTGACAGTAGTACTGGAATAGATCAAGTAGATAGTAGTAGTAAACTTGAAACTAGAATATTTTGCCCTAACATTGCTAGTCCATTAGAGGCCAAAGTAACTTTTGATCCTAGGGTTGTATCATTACTTCCAAGAGAAGTAAAACTTGATGTGCTTGAGTTGAAAAACAAAAGGCATGAGATCGAGACAAAAACAATAGAACTATATGAAGGAGAAAAGCATGTGAAGAATACTTGGTCCATAGATCAAAATGGGAGAAAAGCCAAGAATGTGAGTTTCGAAATTTGTGAGGTACAATTCTTCCTGTTTATAAAACAAAACATTCAAGACTTTTTTCACAAAAGAGTTTGTCTCTTGACAGGTGAGCTTCAACCAAGATTGCTTAGTTTTTCTTTTGAGTTTTGCAAGATGCTAAAGTGACCTTGAAGCAAAGCTCAAAGATTGTGTCTCATTCTTTGCAAGGGAGACTGTCTAAGAGAAGTCCACGAAAAGTAATATTATTTTCTTGATTTTAAAATTGCTTTACAAGGCTTTGATTTGGATTTGAGGACAAATTCTTCAAAAGGAGGAGAGGATGATATGAACTGTCCAAGCATCAAATTATTAATTATATTTTATTTAATAATTTTGATGTAATTTTCTTGTTTTCTAATTTTATCCTTTCTAAAACATATTAAATGAGGGTATTTTTTTGCCATTTTACTAAGTTTTATGATGTGGTACACATTAGGTTGTTGGGAGGCTATATAAACTTTGTCCATTAGGTTGTATAGAGTAGATTTTGGATTTAAATTTTGGGAATGATAATTTTCCTTTGAGTTGATAATGGAGATTCATCACCAACCTTTGCAATTCTTGATTTAGGGTTGCATGCCAAAAACATTCAGTTAAGTTTGCTCACCTTGCTTGTGGAGTGTTCGAACTTAGAGTGATGAACTAGTTCTTCTTATCTTTTGGTCTTTGATCAAAAGGTAATCCAATTCTAATTTTTTCCTTGAATTGGTATTGATTGATGTGAAGGTTTTGGAATTTGTTCGTTAGAGGTTCATTGAAAGGGTTCCTAATTTACAATTTCTAGAGTTTTCATGTCAAATAGCTTTAGAAAAATCACGGTAATGAAAGATGCCCAATTTTGAGGCACTATTAAACAGATATCCAAGTACTTTTCAAGAGGGAAGAGTGAATGTAATTGTTTTCATTTATACTCCTAGTATATCTACTTATTTATAGACAAGCCATCCTAAGTAAACTTCTTTTTCCCGTTATAAGAAAATATTGATTGGAATTAAATAATTGAAATTTTATTTTTTGAAAAATAGGAGATCTAGGTTGGGATTCGCAAAGGAGGTGTGTGCAACTATAGTGTCCCATTATACCCCAAGTATATCATGATATTTATAGCCTAATCGGATCTTAAATTAAAATTTATATCTTGTATCTTAAGATATTTTTTTAAAAAAATTCTCTCTCTCTTACTGTTTTCTAATATGTTTATTTTCATTTAACAAAATCTCCAATCATCTTGTTCAAGCCTAATTTCTTCTTTCCTTTTTTATCTTTATTATTGCTAGTTTTAGTTATGCAACATTTGATTAACTCTTGTAACAATCCATCAATGGTCTCTAATATTTCTATTTAATTTATATTTATTATCTATAGTAGGGTTAAAATATCTACATCTTGATTTTTTATTTTTTATTTTTTGTCAATTGTCACACTCTAGTGGAGGATGGGCATAGAATCATCTTCATACTATACCAATAGATATTTTCATCGATTGTAACAAAACCAGACCATAATGGGGTTGATGAGACTGAAGCAATGAGATGAAAATGGGGATGTTAATCTTCTCGTACAGATGTATTCTCTCTAATAAAGTCATGGTGTCTTTGTCAAAAGTTGCAGGTGGTAATTAAAGGTGGAGTCAAGGGTATGTCAAAATCAATGAAGAAGGATGTTGATGAAAAGGGTTTAGGTATTTTCTGTTTTGGAATTTGGAAGGAACAACTTCAAAAGGAGGTTTTTGTTTGGGGATTCAAAACGAAGGATTTCAAGTAATGGTTGTACACTTTATACAAATCTATTGAAGGCATGTGTTACATCAACTTTTAATTTTTGCATGCAAACTCATCATTATTTCTATATTAAAAATGTTGATTTTTTTCTACACTTTCCCATATTAAGCTAGGTCCCATAGAGACCATGCATATACTTAAGAACACCCAAATTTATTTAATTTTAGTATCATGTTACATGTATTTATACATATATACGTCATAAAATTCATCCTTTTGATAAGTTTTGAGTCTTTGAGTTTGGGATAGGTGGAGAATATTAGCAATTGCATATATACTTCCCCATATTTTACATTTAGATGTTTAAGCCACAATCTATGTCCCATAAGTTTCTTGTATATACTCAGAAACACTCATATTTAGTGAAGAATTTACATTTATGTGTATACACATATATAAGTGTATGTGAAGAATTTAGCAATTGTGTATTTTTATTCTATTAATATTTTCTTTTAGATATGACCCCTAAGATTATTTTATATTTGTTTATTAGTTGTCCATATTTATTGAGATTGGGGTAGTTGGAGAAAAAATAGCAACATCTTACATGAGAGATATTTTTTTTCACAAGAAATCTAACAAATCTGTCTAAAATATAAATTTAGGCATTTTTGTAAGTAAAAATTGTTTGAGGCATTTTTGAAACACAACTATTTAAAAGTAGCTATTTTTATTGTTCACCCAACATAAAATCGGAGTGTCAAATTGAAAATTAGCATATATATTGATACATGTCATGAAATGCATGTTTTTAAGACTCGTAATATATTTTCTTATCAAAAGTAGTCTTTTGCATGTTAAAATCCCCAAATTGTGTTCCAAATGGATAAAATGAGTAAATATAGAGTCTTTGTAAGCTAAAGGTGCAAATTTGTCATTTTACGCCTGTTTAGGGAGATTTTACATTGGTTTTGCAGAAACTATCTTCAATGTGCCTGTATCGCCAAAATATGATCATGTGCCCACATTAGAACCCTAATTTTCAGAAACATTAACCAATCATTGGCAGGTGCGAATTACTTGGTCTTCAGCCATTTTCAGTGTCGAAATTGACTAGGTAGCCCTGGATTCATAGATTTCGGCCTTCTCTACCATCCTTGAAGCTTATATAAAAGAGGGAAGCCTTCTCCCCAAGCAATCTAACTCTTCCATCACGAAATACAACCATTCCTAGAAGATTTCTTACTCAAAATCTCAGAACTACTCGAAGAAATGGGAGTTCCTTTGGAGAAGTTAGAGCTAGGACCCCCTACCCCATAAAAGTGTGTGTAAAGAGTAAGGATTGATCCTTGGGAAAGGACAATCTGTTCCTCTAGAGTTAAAGAGAGTGGGAGACTCATTTCAAGCGAGTGCTACTATATTTTCAGCATATACTTTCATTTCTTCTTTTGTTAAGATATGTTCCATTCATATTCATCTTGTAATTATGACTTTGGAAGTAATGAAAGAATTTCATTCATTCTTTAATATGAGCTAAATTCACTAAGGGGTTCAGCTATGTGGATGCTCTAGGGATTGATGGCTTGATCATTGCTTTAAGTGTCATACCATACTTATTTGCTCTTTTCTCTTGTTGATTTTAGAGTTAAATAATGTTAAGTTAAATTGGCCACTTGATTTAGCACTCTAGATGAGTTCTAATGCTAAGAAGGCTAGGATGTAAGCAGAGTTCACAAGAGACTATGAGGTAATGATCTAGGTATAGGAATACCATGTCACCTTACGTATAAGGGACACCAAAGGATAAAGAATAAGTGCATGAATTAATCTAAGTAGTAGCTAACCATAGACATATAGGCTTAGCTCCTTAGGCACCTAAAGGAAAACTTAAAACAAAATCGAATAGGTGAAGATTTTGTCCATGAGTTAGGCAATGTGCTGGTATGATGCAACCGCATCACTTGAGTCATAATGAACTTAGGCAAAAACATAGTTAAAACCCTACTTCCATCATAGTTGAAACTCACAGCAAATTCATCTAGGTTATTTTGGTCACTTAACTGCATTGCTTCAAAACAAACCTAATTAGATTGCTAGTCTCGTGGGATTCGACTCTTGGAGTACTTTGAGATTATTACTTTATTGACAGTATATGCTTGCATGCATGCACACACACACACACACACACACAATGTCACACCCCATCCCGAACTATCCTCCCGTAGCCCAAAACGGAGCGTGAGGACAGCAGTCATCGACTTCTCTGTCGAACTTTCTTCATTTCCCATTTAACCACACTTCCTAGGACGGTGATACCATTAATTCTTTGACAAACCTCGACTTCGACCGACAACGGGAACTGTCATGCTATTTGAAAAATGGAAAACATAGGAAAGTATGAGCTAAATAGCCCAGTGAGTAACAGTTTTGGAAATATTTAACTTTAACTATAAAACCGATCATAATTTTCAACAATGTGTATAAAACATCGATTTCAATCATATTCAATAAAACAGTCTACAATGCATCAAGACTTCTTTTGTTTAAAATTTTTCCTTAGTCAGGGCGGAGCAAGACTCAACGCACCCAACGTTGAAAACAACCTTAGTTGAGGCAAAGCAAAACTCAATGCACCCAACGTCGAAAACAACCTTGAGGTGGAGCAAGACTCAACACACCCAACGTCGAAAACATCGTTAGTTGAGGCAGAACAAAACTCAACGCACCCAACGTCGAAAACAAATATTTACCTTAGTTGGGGTGGAGCAAGACTCAAAACACCCAACATCACAAACTTTATGTGCACATAGAAATATTACAAGTTGCCCAAGTACCTTCACCGAGTCTCTCAGTACTAGGTCCCGGGGAAACTCACATGCCTTCTCACGTCCTTTAGCATTGAGCCTCCTCTAAAACATTTAGAAATCAGTAATTTATTTAAATAGTTCATATGAAAATATTTCATAGAAAATCAGACAGATCTTCAATAAAAAAACATTTCACAAACATGCTTTTCGACATCTTACAGGAAACATATAACATGCCTTGTGAACAACAAAATCAAACATCATGCTTTTTAAAAACAGTTCATCATAATGCCACATTTAATTAGGAAATCGAACTAAACATTTTCAATAAAATCGTTTTTGAAGAAAGAAAGGTGTTACTCACATAATACTTCTTCAAGAGAAGTTCCATTTTCACCCTTTTAATTCTCTTTCTTGAGCTACTTGGACGCAAAGTTATGAGGTCTGAAATGCAAGGCAACTGATTTTTCCTTCTGTCGGCCCGGTTGAACGCAACCCTGCACCTTGAACGCAAGGTTAGTAACTTGAACGCAATGTTCACCTTGAACACAGAGTTTATCTTGAACGCAAGGTTGATCCCTTAAACGCAAAACGACTTGTTGAACGCAAGGTAGCTAGGTTGTTAAAAACACATTATCTCTTGGCCGCAGACTTCCACTACGGACGCAAGGATTCCTCTTTTATGCCTACTCTCTCCTTTCTCTCTAGAACTCAGACTTAATGATCATCACCTGCTCCTTTTCCCTCAAGATCCTATTTATAGTTTGGGGATGAACCTAACTTCTCTTCTCTTTTTGCCACTTGTGTCACACCCCCTCCCAGATTACCTTCCTAACCTAGGAGTAGGTGCAACCTACACACACACACATCATCTTATATCGTGAAACACAATTCAATACTAGATCAAATGTACAAACTTTTATACTAGTGAAATATGATAAGGAAATCATTGGTTTTAGATAAGGTTTCTCAGCTCATAATATATATCATACAAGTGTATTTGTTCAACATACAGTACAAACCCACACTCATTATGCCACAATGATCATATATGACAAAATATGTACTTAGATTGAGTACTTACAACTATCCCAGAGAACTAAAACCAAGTAAGCCCAAACGAGGATCTTCTGTAGATTAGGCGTCCCGGACATGCTCGCTACCTGAAACGAACAACAATGAACAAGAAAGCGTGAGCTTAAAGCCCAGTGAGTGACTAAATTATCAATTACAATTTAATCCTTGAATTATTGTTGATCATAAAACTACTATATAGCTTATTAGTACAAATTACTGGGCCACTCGTGCCATTTAACAAGATAGCATAAACATTTATCTAATGAACAGTGGAGCAGAGCTCAACGCTATTAACCTCATAATTCAATTACTAGTATTCATATATTCATACGCCTTCACATTTCGTCCCTCGGCGTTTCAACTCTCAAGTGCTTTCTCATATTATCCCTCAGCACTAAGTTTCATTATTAATTCACTGCTTAAGTGCCTTCACTCATGGTCCTTCAGCACTGAGCCGTCATATAATGGTTTCCATATGCCTTCTCACGAGGTCCCTCAGCATTAGAAACTATCTCAATCAATTTCTCAAGTGCCTTCACTCATGGTCCCTCAGCACTGAGTATTGTATATCATATTTCCATAGGCCTTCACACATGGTCCTTCGGCCGTGGTTCGCATTTAGATAACACACATACAGGATTTCACATAATATACTCGTTTTCACTTGCACATTGTTAACGATGATCCTTGGATAAATTAGAGAGCCACTCACGATTTGTCTTAGGCCCCAAGCAAATTGTATGCTTTTCCAAGCTCTTCTTGGCCTGTAAAGCACATTTCTCATATTAGGCTTCCTTTGAACTCCTTTTTCATAATCATTAAGTATGCATATCAATAACTAGTGATACTCTATGTCACTAGCAAGACTACCAGCAAAATTCACACTACTGGGTACTGCACTAACGAAACCGGAGTGAACTAGACTAGCGATATCATCTTAAGGAGCGATACCTAGCGAGACTTCAGCGAGAGTTATGAGACGCAATGTAAGACGCTAACTCAGAATTCTTAAGATGGCTTTTTGGCTAGTAAGAAAAGAAGTAAGAAAAGAAGTAAGACTAGTTGAACGCATAATATTAAGAAAAGAATGGATATTCCACTAAGAGTGAGAATGAAGGATTGAAGGCAGATTTTGGGAATTAGTTAAAAATTTAGATGTATTTTTAGCATAGTCTGGTTAATGCATAGATGGTAAAGCGTTAAAGTGTGGTACTTTAATTTGAAGGGAATTTGATATTTAATTTTGAAAAGGAAACAAGAATTAGGAAAAAGAGGAAACGTATGGCTTACACTTAGTCTAGGAAATTAACAAGTTATGATATTGGTCTTGGAGGGTGTTAAGCTAGAAAGAAAAGAGAAGCCAAAGAACCTTAGGGTGTGAGCAGCATATGTTGAAGGTTTATTATGAGTTAGTAAGGATTTTGGTGTTGATTAAAAGGTCTATGCTCAAAGACAAGGACATTTAGTGTTTAAGGTAACCAAGGGTCGTTAAGGCTATGCGTTGAGGAGCTCAATTCCGTGGTAAATGGAAACATAACTTTGATTTCAGGTAAACGCATAGGATGTAACCAAGAGCTTAAAGGGAAGAAAGTTGGACGCATGGTACGATGCGGTAAGGTTGTAGTGTGCGTTTGGGACATTGATGCCTAGTAGTAAGCGGTGGAGAAAACGGGTTCAAAGGTATTATGGCGAAGAGTAAAGAAAGTAAATAATGAAGCTAAAACCTTAACGGAAATTCAGTGGACGCATAGGGCAGTATGATTGAATGAATAGGTTGCATATTAGAATATGTTGGGCATATGAGATAAGCTTATAAAGGCTAGATGGCTTCATATAAACTCGACACCTTATAAGCGAGAGGTATTAGAAGGCATATTAAGTATTGCATGCAAGGTAATGCTTGGATAAATACATGGTTAGTTAAGTTGCAGCGTGACATGTGGAAACAAGTGGCAGAAAGAGAGGAGAAGTAGTATGATCAGCCTTCTACTCCAAAGCTATAAGTAGGACATTGAGAGAAAAGGAGTGACTGATGATGCTAAAGTAAGAATTCTTGAGAGAAAGGAGGAATCCTTGTGTCCGTAATAGAAGTCTGCGGCCAAGGAAGAAGATATTCTTGACAACTTAGCTATATCTTGTGTTAAAGAAATTGTCTTGCGTCTAAAAGGGTCAGCCTTGCGTTTAAGTTTCAAAGTGAACGATGCGTCCAAGTTGGATTTTGCGCAGTCGACGCATCCAAAAAGAGAAGTAAGGAAGAGTTGGGAAGCATCTCGTGTTAGCTATCAACCTTGCATCCCAGGGCAGGGCTTGCGACCAACAAAGCTGCCAGAGGAATATAAGGCCTTGCGTTCCAAGGTTAGAACGCTACATCCAAGAAGCTTGGGAAAGAGGAAATAGCAGGGGAAAGGAGAAACTATCCTTAAACTGTTTTGTGAGTGACACCTTTCTTTCTTTGAAAATGTTTATTTGGAAATATTGTTCTTATTTCATTATGAGCTACGATTTGATGAAAAGTGTTTATTTGAAAAGCATGATGCATGAATATATAGTTCACAAGGCATGTCTTATCTATTTTCTATACATTGTTGAAAAGCATGTTGTGAAATGTAGTTTACCGAGAAAAAATCTTATTTTTCATGAAAGGTTTCACATGAACTAATTATGTGAAATGTTGGTTTCTAAAATGTTTTAGAGGAAACTCAATGCTAAAGAACATGAGAAGGCATGTGAGTTTCCCCGGTACCCAATACTAAGGGACATGGAGAAGCCACTTGGGCAGCCCGCCATATTCCTATGTGCACATAAAGGTTGATATTGCTGGTGCGTCGAATTCTGCTCCGCATCAAGCCAGGAATGATTTCGACGTTGGGTGCGTTGAGTCTTGCTCCACCTTAACTAAGGAAAAATTCTTAAAGAACGAATTGATTTCATGTACAACTATTCTAGAATGTACTTATGTTATTTGATTAAGAAGTTGGAAAGTACGATTGTGCGGTAATGATGATTTGAATTCATGTTTTATGATTATGGTGTACAATATTTTGAACACGCCTCTTTCGAACTAAAGATAGTTTTACAAAATTTGTCACTCATAGCTCACCCTTTCATATGTTTTCCATTTTTTTTCAGGTAGCATGACAGTTCTCGTTGCCGATCGAAGTCGAGGTTTGCCAAGAGTTAATGGTATTGCCGTCCTAGGAAGTGTGGTTAAACGGTCATAAGGGAAGTTCGACATGGAAGTCAATAATAGGGTCGATGACTGCTGTCCTCACGCTTCGTCTCGGGCTACAGGAGGGTAGTTTGAGGTTGGGTGTGACACGCAGAGCTCCTTTGCGTTTATCAGCGACACCCGTTCCGCTGCGCACTTTCCAGCTCCTTAGCGATACCACTGTTTAGCGACACTTGATATCACAGTTTTCCTTCCTTTCTTTCAAACTCTTCCCTTATCCTGCTAAAAACCATATTACAGCCAAAATCAGAACTTCCCTTCTTCTACAATCTTGTAAAGTAGTGAGTTTCCCAGCTTACCTCAAAATTTCAGGCCATGACTCGTCCTCTTTTGAGAATTATTCTCAAATAACTTCGGCTGCCTTGATTTGCTTAGCAGTTCAACTCCGCTGGCTTCTTCCTAGAGATTAACACATTTTTTCTCGCTTTAGGGAAGTTGCTAAGAATTGACTCAACTTACTAACCTCAAAATTTCAGTTCCAGTTTCAACGTCCTCGGTTCACTCTCCTTCAAATACCGATTGATGTCCAAATCTATCAGTAACAATCAAACTTCTGGTTCCAGCTTCAAAATCATCATAAAACTGATCTGATTTCTACTCGAATTCGATATAAGCACCTTCTTCTACCTCTCCTCATTGTTCGTCTGCGAAATGGAGTTAATCTGAGTTCGAAAATATATCCAAAAAGGCTTAATTATTTGATGCACTCCTTTATATGTCAATATAAATCACCGACTTACCAGCTCTAACATCATCCTCATTCTGGAATTTGCCAATGCAACCTTCCGCGCATGGCTTCAGTAACGCTTAGTCTCAACTTACTATGCCCCTGATTGCTCAACGTCGAATAGTCGATTACCGCATGGCCCTCTCAGCCACTTTTCTATGTCCAACGCATAACATCCTTCAATGCATAGGCCATCTCAATGCATAGCGATGCCAACTTCTAGCACATAGTAGCCTTCAACGCATACTTCTACTAACGCATAATGCACCCTTCTCCCTTCACATTTACTTTCCTTTCGCCGAGCTACCCTCTTCAACGCATACTTATCAGCGGCAACTCTTGTCAAGCTTAAGCATACCTTCAACGCATGGTCATTCATCACATGGCCAACACTTAACCATTTTCACTTTCCCACAACTTGGCCAATTTTCTTTATTTGCCTGCCCCATAATTTCTTCTTACTTACCTTCTCTCAATAACAAGTACGGGCTTACAATTACCACCTCCTTATAAAGATTTCGTCCCCAAAATCAGAAATGGTCGATTCTTAAGCAAATAAATGGGGATATTGTTTCATCATCTGCTCCTTTGGTTCCCATGTTGCTTCTTCTATCTCATGATTTCTCCATAAAACTTTAACCAATGGAATTACTTTAGTTCTCAGCACTTGTTTCTTTTCATCTAATATCTGCACAGGTTTCTCTTCATAACTCAAGTCTTCATGAAGCTCCACTAGTTGTATTTTTAACACATGATTAGGATCTGGAACATATTTTCTTAAGACTAAGATATGGAATACGTTGTGTATCCTAGATATTTCCATTGGTAGGGCTAATCGATAGGCCACGGGTCCCACCTTTCCAAGATCTCAAAGGGTCCTATATACCTGGGTATCAGCTTTCCTCTTTTCCCAAATCTTAGGATCCCTTTCCATGGTGATAGTTTTAAGAATACCTTATCACAGATCTCAAATTCAAGGTCCTTCCTCCTTATATCTGCATAACTTTTCTGTCGGTCCTTGGCCGCTTTAAGATTAGCTTTAATCAACTCTACTTTTTTCGTTGTAGATTGCACAATTTCTGGTCCAATTAACTTCTTCTCACCAACTTCTCCCCAACACACCGGGGTTCTGCATGGTCTACCATAGAGTGCTTCGTATGGTGCCATTCCAATGCTCGTTTGGTAGCTATTATTATAAGCAAATTCCATCATAGGCAAATATTCGTCCCAGCTACCCTTAAACTGTAGTACACAGGCTCGTAACATATCTTCTAAAGTCTGTATCGTCCTCTCTGACTGTCCATCAGTTTGAGGATGAAAAGCAGTACTAAATTGCAAGTTAGTCCCTAACGCCTTCTGTAAACTTCCCCAGGACTTGGAAGTAAATCTAGGGTCTCTATCAGATACTACAGTTACTGGTACACCATACTGACTCACAATTCTATCCACATAAAGCTGTGCCAATCTATCCAGGGTAAATCTTGTCTTAACTGGTAGGAACCGAGCTATCTTAGTCAATCGGTCTACTATTACCCATACACCATCCATACCTGCTGGTGTTCTCGGTAATCCATATAAAAAGTCCATAGTAATATGTTCCCATTTCCACTCAGGAATGAGAAACGGATGTAGCAATCCTGCTGGTCTTTGATGTTCGGGTTTGACCTGTTGGCAGATTAAATATTTGTCCACGTACTCAGCTATCTCCTTTTTCATACCCGGCCACCAATAAAATCTCCGCAATGTTCTATACATCTTGGTACTACCAGGATGAATAGTGTATGCCGAACTATGTGCTTCTTCCAAGATTAATTGTTTAATTTCTTCATTCTTTGGCACACAAGTTCTACCTTGCTTCAAAAGCATACCATCAGACCTGAGCTCATAATCTAATCTTCGCTGTGCTCTTACTTCTTCCATCAACTTCTTTATTTCGAGATCTTCTGACTGTTTTCTTATCACCTCATCCACAAGTTTGGGTCTTAACTGGGAATGTGCTAGTAAAGCTCCTGTTCTAGTTACACTCAAGCTAGCTGCATTATCTTTAAATTCTTGTAATACCGCCGCTCTGATTGTATTTACTCTTCTGACTACACTTCTTCTTTTCCTGCTTAAAGCATCAGCTATAACATTTGCTCTTCCTAGGTGATAATTTATGCTGCAATTATAATCTTTGATCAATTCTAACCACCTCCTTTGTCTCATGTTAAGTTCTTTCTGATCAAAGATGTATTTCAAACTTTTGTGATCCGTATAGATATGGCACTTCTCTCCAAACAAATAGTGCCGCCATATTTAGTGCCAACACCACTGCTGTCAGTTCCAGGTCGTGGGTAGGTAGTTAACCTCATGTGGCCTCAACTGTATAACTCTACCTTCTTGCATCAGTACACAACCTAGCCCCTGATGAGAGGCATCACAATACACTTCAAACTCCTTTCCTGTCTCTGGAAGTGTCAAAATAGGTGTCGTTACCAATCTGGTCTTTAGCTCTCGAAAACTTCATTCACAATCCTCATTCCACTCAAATTTAGTATTCTTCTTAGTCAAGTGGGTCATGGGCAATGCTATCTTAGAAAATCCTTGCACAAAATGCCTATAATACCTTGCGAGTCCCAGAAAACTATGAACCTCTGATACAGTCTTTGGTTGTTCCCACTTGGTAATTGCTTTAGTCTTCTAAGGATCTACACATACTCTTGCAGCTGAAACAATATGCCCAAGAAACATTACTTGTTTCAACCAGAACTCGCATTTGCTAAACTTCGCATATAATTTCTTTTCTCGCAGAACCTGCAAGATGGTCCTAAGATGTTCCACATGTTCATCCTTGCTTCTAGAGTATACCAGAATATCATCAATAAATACAATTACAAACTGGTCCAAATAAGGATGGAAAATTCTATTCATTAAGTCCATAAAAACTGCTGGGGCATTCGTCAAACCAAAATGCATCACGAGAAATTCGTAATGTACGTATCTCTTTCTAAAAGCTGTTTTCAGTATATCTATCTCCCTGACCTTTAACTGATGATATCCAGATCTTAAGTCTATTTTTTAGAACACCGATGCCCCTCTGAGTTGATCAAACAAATCATCAATACGAGGTAAAGGATATTTGTTGCGTACAGTTACCTTATTTAATTGACGATAATCAATGCATAGTCTTAGAGTACCATCCTTTTTCTTCACGAACAACACCGATGCACCCCATGGGGATACATTTGGTCTAATGTACCCTTTATCTACTAACTCCTGTAACTGCACCTTCAACTCTTTCAATTCTGATGGTGCCATACGATATAATGCCTGTGAAATAGGTGTTGTTCCAGGAATTGGATCAATAGTAAACTCCACCGCGCTATCAGGTGGTAATCCTGACAATTATTCGGGAAACACATTAAGGAACTCCTGCACTACTGGTACATCTTCTAGTTTCAGCTTTTCTGACTTAGCTTCTGTTACATAAGCTAAATATGCTTCACAGCCTTTACTCAATAATTTTCTGGCCTTTACTGCGGAAATTACACAAGTAGAAAGAATTCGTCTCTTCCCTTTAAAAACTATCTCGATCCCATCAGATTTCACTAACCCCACTTCTTTCTTAAAGCAATCAACCTTCGCATGGTATTTGGATAAAAAATCCATGCCAAGAATAGCATCAAACTCTAGTAATGCTAGAGGTAACAGATTAGTGAACCACACCACATCATCAATCACAACTTCGCACTCAAAATAAGCATGATCTATCACAATAATTTCCCCAATAGGGGTGTGCACTAACAATGTTTCAGGCAAGGGTTCTAGTTTTCTATCTATATGCACAGCAAATTCACGAGACACAAATGAATGGGTAGCCCCTGAATTTATCAATACATGTGCATTTTTAGAGCAAATAGTAAGCATACCCGTGACTACATCTGGTGCCGTCTCGGCCTCCTGCTGTGTCACAGCAAACACCTGTCCCTACTGTCCTGGTCTCCCTACATAACCTCTCTGTCGACCTTCTCTATTCCCTTCTCCCGCTTCCATTTCTCGTCTAGGCTGGTTTACTATCTGTGATACAGTTCTCTGTGTTACTTCTCTTCCCTTCTTAGGTTGAGGACAATCTCTTTTGAAATGCCCTGATTGTCTGCAACTAAAACAAACATCAGACCCTGCAAAACACTGCCCCCAATGGTGGTTACCACAAGAAGTACAGTATGGTTTCTGTGCTGAGCTAGCCCCAGATTCATTGGGTTAACTGGACTGTGATCGTCCTATAGGTACAAATGTCTGAGGAAACCTTCCACGTCCCTTCTGCGAATTCCCTCCTTGTGAGTCCCCCTGGAAAGGATGAACCACTAGATCGGGCTTTAAACCTTCCTCTACCAGAGACTCCTGGTGCAAAATGTCATCCCTCACCTCGGTAAGTCTGCTCCCGAGATGAGTAATAGTTCTGCCCAGTCCTACTTCCACCTCTGCCAGCTCCATCTCCCGCCAAACTCTTCTCTACTCTCATGGCTGCTTCTACTAATTTTGGAAAATCAGTCCATTCTGTGCTTGCCGTCATTCGGATTTCACTGCGCAAGCCCTCCTCGAATCACTTGCACTTATCCACTTCTTCTGCTACTAATGCTAGGGCATACCTGGCAAGCTCGATGAATTTCTTCTCATATTCTGCAACTAACATATTTCCTTGTACTAGATTTAGAAATTCCTTCCTTTTCTCGTCGCAATAAGACTTAGGATAGTACTTTGCCTGAAAAGATTTCTTAAAGTCTACCCATGTTAAAGAGCCCACATTTAAGTTTCGATACTCAGTCAAACGCCACCAATCTTCAGCCCCTTTCTGGAGCATGAAAGTGGCTAAATCAAGTTTCCTGTCTTCTGGGCAATGCATAACTCTGAAACATTTCTCTATCTGATTTAACCATGCTCAGCTTCTGCAAGATCTGTGGTGCCTTCAAACACTTGGGCACCCAAGGCTTTAAGCCGTTCTATCCCAAACTTCCTCTCAGGAACTCCCTGAGCTGATTCCATATTGGTTATCAATCTCTGTGCTATTCTTCTAAAGATTTGTTCTTCCATATTAATACTCGCCTGAGGATTACTAGATTCTCCTTTAAACGTTTGCCTCTCCTCTCCAGTAGCACGCGATGTCTCGGCGCCTTCCCGCCTACCTCGTCTGGTTCCTTTGGGCATGTTCCTATAACATATTATGTAATCAATTTACTATTGCAGGTTCCTAATTACTATCCATGATCTCACAGCCCAAAATCTTATGCTCTGATACCAAAATGTCACACCCCTTCCCAAATTACCTTCCTAACCTAGGAGTAGGTGCAACCTACACGCATACACATCATCTTATATCTTGAAACACAATTCGATACTAGATCAAATGTACGAACTTTTATACTAGTGAAATATGATAAGGAAATCATTGGTTTACATAAGGTTTCTCAGCTCATAATATATATCATACAAGTGTATTTGTTCAACATATAGTACAAACTCACACTCGTTATGCCACAATGATCATATATGACAAAATATGTACTTAGACTGAGTATTTACAACTATCCCAGAGAACTAAAACCAAGTAAGCCCAAACGAGGATCTTCTGTAGGCTAGGCATCCAAGACACGCTCGCTACCTGAAACGAACAACAATGAACAAGAAAACGTGAGCTTAAAGCCCAGTGAGTGACTAAATTATCAATTACAATTTAATCCTTGAATTAATGTTGATCATAAAACTACTATATAGCTTATTAGTACAAATTACTGGGCCACTCGTACCATTTAACAAGATAGCATAAACATTTATCTAATGAGCAGCGGAGAAGAGCTCAACGCTATTAACCTCATAATTCAATTACTAGTATTCATATATTCATACGCCTTCACATTTCATCCCTCGACGTTTCAACTCTCAAGTGCTTTCTCATATTGTCCCTCAGCACTAAGTCTCATTATTAATTCACTGCTCAAGTGCCTTCACTCATGGTCCCTCAGCACTGAGCCGTCATATACTAGTTTCCATATGCCTTCTCACGAGGTCCCTCGGCATTAGAAATTATCTCAATCAATTTCTGAAGTGCCTTCACTCATGGTCCCTCAGCACTAAGTACCGTATATCATATTTTCATAGGCCTTCACACATGGTCCTTCGGCCGTGGTTCGCATTTAGATAACACACATACAGGATTTCACATAATATACTCGTTTTCACTTGCACATTGTTAATGATGATCCTTGGATAAATTAGAGAGCCACTCACGATTTGTCTTAAGGCCCCGAACGGATTGTATGCTTTTCCGAGCTCTTCTTGGCCTGTAAAACACATTTCTCATATTAGGTTTCCTTTGAACTCCTTTTTCATAATCATTAAGTATGCATATCAATAACTAGGGATACTCTATGTCACTAGCAAGACTACCAGCGAAATTCACACTACTGGATACTGCACTAGCGAAACCAGAGTGAACTAAACTAGCGATATCATCTTAAGGAGCGATACCTAGCGAGACTTCAATGAGAGTTGTGAGACGCAGAGCTCCTTTGCGTTTATCAGCGACACCCGTTCCGCTGCGCACTCTCTAGCTCCTTAGCGATACCACCGTCTAGCGACACTTGATATCACAGTTTTCCTTCATTCCCTTCAAACTCTTCCTTTATCCTGCTAAAAACCATATTACAGCCAAAATCAAAACTTCCCTTCTTCTACAATCTTGTAAAGTAGTAAGTTTCTTAGCTTACTTCAAAATTTCAGACCATGACTCGTCCTCGTTTGAGTATTATTCTCAAATAACTTCGGCTGCCTTGATTTGCTTAGCAGTTCAACTCCGCTGGCTTTTTCCTAGAGATTAACACATTTTTGCTCGCTTTAGGGAAGTTGCTAAGAATTGACTCAACTTACTAACCTCAAAATTTCAGTTCCAGCTTCAATGTCCTCGGTTCACTCTCCTTCAAATACCGATTGATGTCCAAATCTATCAGTAACAATCAAGTTTCTGGTTCCAGCTTCAAAATCATCATGAAACTGATCTGATATCTACTCGAATTCGATATAAGCACCTTATTCTACCTCTCCTCGTTGTTCGTCTGCGAAATGGAGTTAATCTGCATTCGAAAATATATCCAAAAAGGCTTAATTATTCGATGCACTCCTTTATATGTCAATAAAAATCACCGACTTACCAGCTCTAACATCATCCTCCTTCTGGAATTTGCCAATGCAACCTTCCGCGCATGGCTTCGGTAACGCTTAGTCTTAATTTACTATGCCTCTGATTGCTCAACACCGAATAGTCGATCACCGCATGGCCCTCTCGGCCACTTTTCTATGTCCGACGCATAACATCCTTCAACGCATAGCATTTCAACGCATAGCAATGCCAACTTCTAGCACATAGTAGCCTTCAACGCATACTTCTACTAACGCATAATGCACCCTTCTCCCTTCACATCTACTTCCCCCGTCGAGCTGTCCTCTTCAACGCATGCTTATCAGTGGTAACTCTTGTCAAGCTTAAACATACCTTCAACACATGGTCATTCATCACATGGCTAACACTTAACCATTTTCACTCTCCCACAACTTGGCCAATTTTCTTTACTTGCCTGCCTCACAATTTCTTCTTACTTACCTTCTCTCAATAACAAGTACAGGGCTTACAACTTGTTTGCCATCTGTCACCTTGCATGACCTCCGACATGCACCCGACACCTACTCCTTATAAAGTGTTAAGTCTAAATGAAACAACATAACCTTTATAAATTTACCTTATGCGTTTGACTTGTTCCGAGATACGAATCATTCTTACATTATAGTGCCCCTATGCGTCCATCTACTTCTCCTTTTTAAGGTTTAGCTTCTTTATTTTCTTTCTTCCTCCTGGCCTTCCTACTTTTAACCAAGTTTCTCCCTCTCATACTACCATGCATCTGTGCCTTAACCGCATACTATCATGCGTCCATCACTTCTTTTCTTATATCTATATCTTAGCCACAAGCCCTTCTCTTTGGTGATAAACATCTGACTATGCTCGTTATTCTGTTAACCAAAATCATCTCAAGATCTTCGTTCATACGTTTGTTCTTTATGCGTTTACCTTTGCTTTGTTATGCGTCCATGACCTTCCTTCCATCCTTAAGGATCCCTTGATTGTCCCTCTATGCGTTTCTGAGTTATAACCCAAGGTTATGCTTCCAACCTCTTCCTTATGCTTAGCCATTTTCTCCACAATAAATCCTAGCATACGTCCATCTTCAGCTTCCTTCCTTTAGGCTTACTTCTCAACCTTCTAAATTATCCAATTCTTCAACAAAATCTTCCTTGATGGAAGTCATGTGTTTACCTTAAATTATAATAGCATCTTTCCTCGATTCCAGTTTATGCGTTTTATCTTTCTTTCCGAGACTTAGATTTCTGTCCAACGCACCACTACTCCACTTTAGTCCTCTTGCTCATACATTCTACTTAAGCCAAGCTTACATTCCCTTCCTTCATAACCTTCTATGTGTTCATTACTTTCCCTCGGGCTCTTGGGTTACCTCCTATGCTTTCACCTCTTTCTCCCGACTCTAGGGTTACCTCCTATGCGTTCACCACTTTCTCCCGAGCTCTTGGGTTTCCTTACAATACTTCAACACCTACCCATTTTCTTTTCCACAATGGTTACCTTTATCATGCGTTTCCTTAATCTTGACTATGCGTCCAACATGGTCTCTTACTTGCAAAATATGCGTCGAACTCAACTCTTAAACACAAACCTTCCTTTCCTTTAAGTTCAACGCATGCTTATTCCTATTTTGGCAATATGTCTCAGCCAACTCCACAAACTTGTGTTCCAATACCATCACTCTTGTCTTACTTCTTTATAAGCTCTTAAACGCATAGGTTCAAGAAGTAGGGTGTTACACACAAGCATCTAATTTTTAGTCAAGTAGTGACATTACATTGTACTTGTCAATTTTATCCCTATAGTAATCGAATCAATTTTTCTCCAAACTTTATTATTTAGGGGTAGTGTATATTTCTATCCATTGATTCACGCCCATTTTCAGCCTTTGGGAGTTCGATGTTGGATTTCTTACAACTCAATATCTGTGACGCCCAAAACCCTAGAAAAGCTTCTATGTGAAGAGTTGAAGTGTGCCTTGTGGAGTTTGGAAAGTTTTGAGGAAGGATAGTAGGTCTAGACGTTGAACTTCCATATGTTGAGTTGAAATGAGCTTTGTGGAGTTAAAAAAAAAGAAAATGGTCTTTTAGTGACACTAGGCGTTGAACTCATAAAGGGAGGAAGTAAGTTTGTCTAAGTTTGAAGTATGAGGTGAAAATTGGTCATAGATGTGGATGGTAGAAAACAACGCTATGAACTTTAAAAGTTGTGGACTATGCTTCGAGAATGGAAGTTAACTATGCTTTGAAAATGGAAACTATGAGGTGAACTTGGTACTATAAATTGAACTTGGAGCCTAGTATGTTGAACACATAGGTTGAGGGCTAGAAAATTTGACTAAGTGTTAGAAGAGAAGGTTGGAAGCATGAGGCAAAATATGAAAAGTTCAACTCATCACCCTTGCAACTAAGGTTGGAAGTACGCCTCAAGGAAATTTTGGGTTGGATGCATGCCAAGCGAAAAGTTTAGGTTGGACGCATAGTAGAGGGAGAGTTGGATGCTTTGGTACATTTGGGTTGATATTTTGGCTAAATGTTGGACAGGTCATGTTAGTTGAAAGGTGGCACACTTAGGCCAAGTTGAACGCATAGGAGAGTTAGATGCATAGCATATGCACGAGGTGAGATTTTGGCTAAGGGTTGGATAGCTTATATTGGTTAAATGGTGACACATTGAATACATACCATATGGAAGGCAAGATGGACGCATGGTAGGGTATAGTTAGGCGCATCATAGGTGGGGAAAGAAGAGATGGACACATGGAAGGTCTTGAGGGAGGCTAGACTATGCGTTCATATAGTTTGTTGGATTAAATTTCAAAGTTGGAGGTGGCCTACTCCGAGGTGAACACTTTAGGAGGTGAAGTGGCAGCATAGTGTGAATTTGACTAGGAGGTGGTGAACTTTGGGAAAAGTTTCATCTTAGTTGGACACTTAGTCATTTGAGGGAGGAGTTGGCAGCATGCATAAAGGGGTGTGTTGGTTGATCTATGTTAAGACCACTTAGGTATTAAGGTGTCATGCTTGGAAGAGAAGTTGGATGACAAGGCTGGTTTTGTGAGCCTATAAATAGGATGTTAAGGGCATGGAAGTTCATTCACACAACTCATTGTAAAAAAAAATTTCCAAAGGAACTTGAGAGGAAAGAAACAGTTTTGCTCGAGAAAGGAGAAAAGACCACCCAAGCTTCCAACTAAGGCAGTTTAGGCATCCAACTAAGCTTCCAGGCGTTCAGAAAAGTTGTCCTAGGCATCTAGAAGGTAGGCTTGGACGTCTAGCTTACAACCTAAAGGTTGTTGCTATTTTTTTTTTTTTTTTTTTTTTTAGCATAAAGCCTAACTGTGTGCACATGAGTGAAGGGAAAGCTAAGTTTTGGAAGAGCAAAGGAACCTAGACGAGGTTAAAGGGGCTTAGAGGCCAACGACCTTACATGTAAACTGTCGGTAGTTCCTTTTAAAAGTTAATGATATTTCCATACATAGTACTAATGTTTGTATGGTGATAAAAGGAATGCCTCACAGGATAGTTAGAAGATCTTTGGATCTAGTTTCTAAGCTTGGGACTGTACTATGCCCAAGATGGTCAGAGGATCTTCAGATCTAGTATCTGAGCCTGTGGCAGAATTTCACAGGATAGTCAGAGGGTCATAGGACCTAGATTCTGAGCTCATGGAAAGAACCTCACGTGGATGGTTAAAGGATCGACAAGTCTAGCTTCTGAGCCCATAAAAGGTAGGTCTATGTGCACATAGAGGAGATGACTATCTACTGCATATAGTAGAGCCAACAGGCAGTGGATATGATGTTGAGATAACTGGTGCCGAGGTTTGAGTAGATAATCTCATTATGATGTGTTGATGTTAAGCTTGTTTTATTGAAAAAGGTCAAGAGGAACCCTACGCCTATATGTTGTTACCAATCACTAGGCTCTATCTTATTCTTTTCTTTTATGTTTTTCTTTCTCAGGTAGCAGATGAGTTCTAGTTGTCGCGTGAAGTTGAGGTCTGCCTCAGGATAGATGTACTTTTCAATAGTTAAAGTTGGGTTATGAAAAGAGTTATAATCTTATTAAAGTATTTATATAAGCATTAAAATGAATTATTTGTTTTCCATACTTGCTTCTTAAGATTTGGTATGGGTGGCTATATGAGAATAGCATGAGACGGGTAGTACGTCTCATGAAAGGGTGATGTTTACTATCTTCACGCCTCCTTTCAGATTAAAGAGGTTAATCTGGGAGGGGGTGTGATAATATCCTTCAAAATACACCATATTAAGCCTATTTTTCTCATGTGGTTATAGTCTTATTTTTCCATATTTACATACAAAGTATTTAATCTTTCTATCCCATAGATTCACATCCAATTTTAGTTGTTAGGTTTCTTAAAACTGAAAATCTTTTACTTTCTTTGAATGTTTCATGTAGATATTTTATTTTTTAAAAACTAACCATTTTTATTTTAGTTTAGATGGTCTCTTCAACACATAACATATAACATAATGATAAAATGGAAAACAACCTGTACCATGATTTTTTTAGTGGCTAATGTATTGTTTTCATGGACTCCATATTATAACACTTTATTGATTACATTTAGAAGAAATTTCTAGTTTTAAGTAATCAAATGATCACTTGCTTGACTATGTACAAAAATGGATTTGATAAGTTGAGCATAATTAGGATCAGTGAAAATAAGGACTTGTTATGTCATCTACCCATTATCTTGGATGACATGTCAATGTTAGAAATTTTCTATTTCTAGTATTGATTCATATAATTTAAGTAAATGATAATTGTTGTTGTTGTACACATAGTGATGATTAGTGTAGTATTGAAGAGGCATTTATCGGGTGTAAGTCCTTACGTCCCATACTGTGAAAAAATGTAAGTTTAAGTAGTGTTACGTGTAGTTGAAAAAGTATAGGGGTTTTCGGTTATTTTGTAAACTTAGAAATCTAATGGGATTAGTTTTTTATGTACATAGTAGACAATTTTACATATACGATTTTTTCTCTCAAAAACAAAAAAGGAGAAAAACACTCTCTACTTTTGGTGTTTAATTCAGTTATTAGGAATTAAGCAAGTCCTTATATCATTAAAGGGCAAATTGAAAATTATACGATGTTGGGATCGGAGAACATTTATCATTGTTTGTGATATTTAATTATCATTATGGAATCATTATCTCAAGTGTATCGATCATGGATAGAATTAAAGAAGGTAGTTCCACTATTCGTCCTATTGTTCTAGATGGAACAAACTACTCATTGTTGTTCCTAATGTTGGGAATGCCTCTAAGCCTAAAGTCGAATGGATTGATGCTGAGGACAAAGCATCCGTAAGAAATTCTTGTGCTTTCAATGCTATCTTTAACAATGTGGATAGAAGTATCTTCCATTTGATTAACATGTGTCTCTGCCAAGTAAGCTTGGGATATTTTGGTTGTTGCTCATAAGGGAACCGTAGGATTGGTATGACAACCCTTGAGCAGGGAGAATAGGGTTTACTATAGCTACTTTAAACTTTTCCTAATGTGGGCCCAATTAAGCAAATTAACAACCTTTTTGCAAATAAGTAATTTAAACAATAATTTTATGCTAATAAAATCACTTTAAATTAAACAAGAAATTAACAATCACACCTTAAAGCACCCTATTTAATTCTTATAAAAAGATTGGTAGTGAATAGAAATTTAAGAACAACCAATCAAAATAAACCAATATGAGCAATTAATTTCAAGAACAAAAATTGCAATTAATTTTAAGCAATAAAATATAATAACAAATTAATTGCAAAATTAAATAGGAGATGGATACAGAAATTAACAGTGGTTCGTCACAACTAGCCTACATCCACTTCCCAAGCTTTTCTTGGGTATGTCACTAGAAATCTTGCCGACTCTTTCCATGGATCAGAGCTCAACGGCTACACCGCTTTTTTTGCGAGTTCAAGAGCAAACTCAATCATTTTTACGGATAATGATCAAACCGTTACAATCGCTCTTGTTATGGGTTCAAGAGAAACCCTTAAAATGGATTTGAAGAGGAAGAACGAGATGTGAAAACTTTGTCAAAGAGTACATTTACAAGTTTGAAATACTCAAAAATAAATCCTCACAATACAATAAATCTATCTCAAGAATAAGATGAAAAGAAGAAAGTGAGAGCTTTGAGAGAATAATAGTGGTGACTTGGTAAATTATGGAGGATTGAAAATAATGAAAGTTATTGTACAGTATGGAGAAGAAGAAGCCTATAAAAGAGATAAGAGTAGGTGAAAACCAAATTCAATTTGGGCCTTTAGATCTTTGTAAAAGAAAATTGAATGATTGAGATTAAAAGACACAAAACATATTTAAAAGGCAACTAGTTGTTAGACACGAACATATATAATATTAAATTCTTTTTCTTTTCAAATCAACTAGTCGTTAGACATAAACATAAAATAATATTAAATTCATTTTCTTGTCAAATTCATTTTCTTTTTAAAACAAATCCAAAAACTCAAAAATGCACTAAGTGTCACTCCTCCATTGCTTCAAGTGGCACCTTTCATGCTGCAGATAATCTATAATGCATTGTCGTCAATCTTCCTCTCTGATCACATAAACAGATATTGTATCGGTTTCTTCATGTTGATCGCTGATTGGCGAAATGATCCACTTTTGAGAAAGGGAGATGTTTATAGGTATGTCATCTAAAATTGTCAAAGCAGTAGCAAGATTTGCGAATGCATTTGCTCTCTTATTCTCTGATCTCGATATATGTTCAAGTATTAGACCCTCGAACTTATCCATCAGTCTTCTAGCATAAATGAAATAAGGCTTAAAATTCTCATGTTTCACATCATATTGGCATGAGAGCTGATTAATAATTAACTTTGAGTCACCATATACCTCCACGTATGTTATTTTGATCTCTAAAGCCATTTGTAAGAAAATGATAATTGCTTGGTATTCAGCAACGTTATTTGAACATAACTCACTGAGCGCGAAGTTATACAACAACATGTGCTTTTTTGGATAAATGAAGACAACGCTGACGCCTGTTCCACTTCTTCGTGTTGCGCCGTCAAAGTACATGGTCCAAAGCTCCATGCTTTCAACGTTAAATACTTCTTCATCGAGAGTCTTCACATAGTTTCCAGTCTGAAGGGATCAGATGATTCGCCAAGAAATTTGCCAATGTTTGAACTTTCACTGCCTTTTGAGATATATACACAATATCATATTGTTGAAGTATAATTGCTCATTTAGCAAGGTGTCCTGAGATGACTGGCCTCGATAGGATATACTTGATTGGGTCGATTTTTACTACCAAGTGTATAGTGAAAGCTTGCATATAGTGCCTCACCTTGTCTTTCGCAAAGAACAAAGTGAGGCACATTTTATCAATTGGAGAATAATTTAGCTTGGCTCCAATTAAAGTTTTACTTAGATAGTAGAGTGTGCATTCCTTACCTTTCTCCTTTTCTTGTGCAAGTAGTGCTCCAATTGATCTTTCTTGCCCAACAATATATAATAATCAATGGCTTTCCAATTGTAGGTGCGCTCAAAATCGGAGGGTTGAGCAAGTACTTCTTTATGCTATCAAATGCATTTTGGCATGCTTGATCTCATTCAAAGACTATATCTTTTTTCATCAATCTCTGAAAAGGTTGATATCAACCTACAAGATTAGATATCATAACGACCCTGAAAACTTCTTAACTCATGTAGATTTTTGGGACTTGGCATTTTCTGGATAGAATCGATTTTAGATTGATCGATTTCTATCTCGCGGTGCCTCACAACAAACCTAAGAAACTTTAGGATCTGATGGAGCTTCTTCCGCATCCTCTTCAAGAACCTTAGGATCTGATGTTTATTCTATTGTGGCATGGCAACACTCGCCGCCTCTTCTTCATCATTTGGATCATTCTCTTTAGGTTCAGTGATGATGACGTCGTATCATTTTACTTTTAACGAACCTTTTGTATTTACTAAAACAAGTAATTTCCTTTTCATTATTGATGGAACAACACTGCGAATTTTTTCGTCACTTTTCACTTTACGTGCTTTGCCTGAGATCGATGTGGAAGATTATTTTTTGTTTCTTTTTGTGGTCATGCTTAATCTCTCAAAAGCAAATGCATGCGTGGTAGTAGTTGGACACACATTATTTACCTTCTTTGAGGTTATACTTAGCCTCTAAAAAGCTGAAAGTCGGGTATAGCCAGAAGTTGAAGGTTGATTTTTATCTTCAACTGCAAGCATACTTAGTCTTTAAAAAACTGATGGACGTGCCACTGAAGAAGTAATGCAACTGAAAGCAGACGTTCTCTGACCTTCGCTTTTCTTGTCTTCTTTAGAATCATTGCTCTCTTCCATGATAACGTGACATGTATCTGCAACTTTTGTTTTCCCTCTCCCTTTTGGTGTTTCTTCCAAAAGACCCAATCATAATTATACCGATCTTTACAACTATTACTACTAAAACGTAGTACTAGTGGCAAGACCGGGTCGATCTACAGGGAAGCACAAAGATTAGTTTCTCAAAGCTAACCATTTAGTTAAAACAACAAATGGGAGGGGGTCTGTGTGGTTTGAGATTTGAGTATGCATGAAAATAAAGTGCAAGGAAAGTAAAGGATAGGTGTGCAATCAAACAAAACATTCTAGCTTAGAGAAACGGAATCACCCAATGTCATTTTGATCATCGAATTATCAATACATGATTTTAACTTCTTACCTATGCCTAGCCCAATTGATTATAAGGCTAACCAATGGTCCAAAGTATCAAATTAGCCAATTTGATTAGATGTAAAGCATCCTAATCAGTTTAACTAACTGCATTACACTTCAGGGATTATACTAGGATAAATTTCCAATTGGAAAGGCATAATTAGAATACTGTTTCCCCAAGGTCGATAGAACAATGCTCTTCGTTGTCGACCACAAATCACAAGCCTATCAAACATTTTGCTTCTTAGAGATTTAACCTATAATTACATGTCACATATTATATGTTAATCTAAAGCGTTGAAGGCCACAATCAAACATTGGTTGTCAATCAATAGCAAGAAAATGTCATTCATAATCAATAAATTAAGAGTAAAACCCGTAAACAAGAAAACTCAATCATATTATCAAAATACTCCCAAGAATACAATGGGTTCCTCCAAAATCCTCTAAGCTAGAAAACTATATAGATCTTACCTTCGCATGGCGGTGAAAAAGATAGAACCCATTCTTTCTGCTTGATTACAGGAAGCATATGAAAAAAAAAAAAAAACCTAAAAACTAATGTTGTAGATGGATAGAGAGTGGAAAAACGTAGAAAACAAGTGGTCATATGCCCAAAATGGCCACCCGGATCAAAAGATATGACCTAATTACCGAAGTGCAGATTTTGTATCTGCGTGAAGCGCCATGACGCTGTCAAAATCGGCTGTTTTAGCCCCGCAACGAGGTCTTTTAGGGGCGTTTTGGTCTTTTTAGCTTCCATTTGACCTAATTGCTTCATTAGTACACCAAATTGGTCCATTTTAGCTCCGTTTTCTTTCTAACGCTCGGTTCTACCTTTTAAAAGCTCGATACCTACAAAATAACATTTTTAACACATTAAATAGTGTAACGATCTCGAGTTAAGCTGAGGAAGATAGCACATTTTAGGTGCTATCAGAAGGCTTATATCTGAGTCTGGCCTTTGAATATGGAATAGTATATCCTTCTTTCTGAAGCCTACTTTGAGTAGAGGAAAGTTCAAGTCTTTCATCAAATATCTTTAAGCTTTTGAACTCAGTATGAGTTGAAAAGTCGTAACCTGCCTTTGCCAGTAGCTTATATGCCTTTGGATCAAAACCATCTTTTGTTCATTTTTCAGAAGGGTCGCTTTCACCTCCTCTTTCTCAGTCTTTTTACCTTCACCCTTGTCCATCTTTGTAAGCGGTCTGGTGAAGCTTTCCTTCAAAATTTCAATGTCTCCGATCATTAGATTTTTGGAGCATTCTACAAATGGTGATTCCCCTTTTCTTGCGTCGAGAAAGAGGAACATAGCCTAAGACGGGAGGTTTTGAGTCCTTTTCTTGTGTGCTTATCATTCTTTCATTCTTTGACACTTCAGACTTGATTTAGGTGATCTACTCATCATTCTATCGGCTGCTTAAAGCATCAACTTCACTCAACTTCCTCGTCATGATCATTTGTTGCTCTGGCTTATAAGAACCTTTGGCCACAGGAACTTCGGTTGATATAACTTCACTGATAATATTACTTTTCATGTAAAACTTTGCGTCAACAAAATGAGATTCAGCCTCTCAGAATGGCTTGGTGTCGGCGTCAACTTTCCTGATGCCCCGTTGATAGAATTTAAAACACTGGTGGAGTGTGGACGTTACTACTCCGTTTTCATGAATCCAGGGATGCCCTAACAACAGCTTGTAGGTGTCTTGAAGTGATCATATGAAATCGGGTGTTTGCTTTCAAATCCCCTATGACGAGCTCTAAGCGAATCATGTCTATCACTCGTTGTTCTCCTTGATTAAAGTTTTGAATATTACTATTTGATAATTCATCCATCGAAATGCCTAGTTGATTCATAGTCGACTTTGGCATTATCTTGATAGCTGAACCATCATCAATGAGGATCCGACTAAATTTTTGCTCTCAAACATATCCTGACACAAATAAAGGTCTATTATGAAATTTAGATTCAAGTAACAGATCTTCATCAGTGAATGATATCACTATACAACATGAAGCACATGTATTTACTTGAGAAGCAGAAGCAGTTGGATGATCGTTGTCTTTTAATATTTCGACAATCGCATTCTTGGTCTCCCATGGGAGTGGCAACAAATCATTTATGTTGAAAGAAGGTAGTTCCTCCAATCAGGCATTACTTCTACCGAATTTGAAGAAGTGTCATAATCTTCTGTCATATTGACAACGTGACATGTAATAGTTTTAATTGAAAAGCTTTTTGGAAATAAGTTTTTCAAAGTTATTAATTGTCAAGGTCGAGGAAACTCCTCGCTCTCTTTGATGATTGGGTTGTCTTTCTTCTCTGGGACTTACTCGTCCTTTTATAATTTCGGTACAAACATGATTCTTTCTTAACAAATTTTGTTTGTGCCTCTTCCGATGAATTACCAACATTCATCCTTCATTTTCATCTTCCACTTGTTCTTCTATTTCTTGGGAGTCAACTTTCTCATGGTCGGTTTTCCATGAGACCGCTCAAGAGATCCAAATTGGATTAAACTTCCTGTTGACAAAATGTTAACTCGATATTTAATACAGAACTCTAAGAAGGGTTTATTACCTTTCAGGCACGAGGTTCATTGTCTAAGGAATAGTGTCCTAAGAAACCTCAAGAAATTGAGGATATAAGATGCATTCCCTATGCCTCAGTTGTGGGCAGCTTAATGTATGTTATGCTCTACTCTAGGCCAGACATTTGTTATGCAGTGGGAATAGTCAATAGGTACTAGTCCAATCTAGGGTTAGACCACTGGACTGCGGTTAAGAACATCTTTAAGTATCTTAGGAGAACGAGGGACTACAAGCTGGTATATGGTGCTAAAGGTTTGATCCTTACGAGATACACCGGCTCTGATTTTCAAACTAACAAGGATTCTAGGAAATCCACGTCAGGATTAGTGTTCACCGTAAATGAAGGACCTGTAGTATGGCCTAGCATCAAGCAAGGATGCATTGCAAACTCCACTATGGAGGCTGAGTATGTAGTTGCTTGTGAAGCAGCAAAGGAAGCAATCTGGCTTAGAAAGTTCCTAAATAATTTGGAAATCGTTCCAAACGTGGAATTGTCCATCACGTTATACTGTGACAACAGTGGTGCAGTAGCCAACTCTAAAGAACCTCGCAGCCACAAACAAAGAGAGCATATTGAGAGGAAGTATCACTTGATACGAGAGATTGTGCAACAAGGAGATGTGATCGTCACAAAGATCGCTTCGGAGCATAACATTGCTAATCCATTTACGAAGGCTTTCTTGGCTAAAGTGTTTGAGGGTCATATAGAGACTCTAGGTCTGCGAGATATATACGTTGTTTAGTCTAGGGCAACTGGGAAATGTGTAATGGGTATATAGATGCCCTAGTTTATTGTATTTACATACTTACCATTCTCACGGCTCTTTATGTACAACCCACCAAAGTTTTAGTTGAAGTGGGAGTTTGTTGGGTTTTATGCCTTAAAATTTGTAGATTGTAAAAATGTAATTATTTGACCGTCATTAAATCATTAATAAAGAGTTATTGATGTGTTACTTCAATAAGTGTTATTAAGTGTTTTTGTTTGTTTTGTCTTAATAACCCTAAATTCAATAAACTAACATCCTAGGTATTTTATGAGTCTTGAACTATATGTGGGGACATACGAAGATCAATGTTCAAGATATAGTCTAAAGGGTTTATCATGCGCACTTTACGTGTTAACCGCAAGTGTACAGGTCAAATTATAATATAAGATGATTAAGTTTGAATACCGTTCCACTGAGGATCCAATTGTGAAGGTTTAAGTTACTTAGCTATTCTAGACTTGAATCAATTTTATTTGAGAATTTGATCTTGAGTTGTGATTTTAGAAAGACTTAAAAAGAAAGCAAGTAAATAAGAAACACAAGAGTTAAAGAAAGTTATAGGGTAAAGAATCCTTGTTTACTCCATTATGCAATATTCTAGGTTCATGGATTTCATTGCAATTCATATGCTTAAGTCTAGAAATATAAATCCAAGTTATTTTCTCTCAAAAACAACCTTTTCTCATGCAACTCAATTGATTATTAATTTCTTGAAACCAATGCAAATTACATGGCATTAAGAGTAGTCTTTAGCAACTTTTATTGTTAACCTAACTATTTTTGTGATAGACTAACAACAATTCATTGTTATAGATCTAGTTAGACATACAGTCTCTCAACCATACATCTAACCTAACATTCAAGGATGGCCAATCAACAAGAATTAAGCACGATAACAATGAAAAGAATACTCATTACAACAAAACCATGAATAGTCTACAATATCAACATAACTTCATAAACAATTCATCAATACCCCAAAACTAAAGAATTTAGCCACTCATAGTATTAAGCAACATGTTCACAAACAAATTAAGCATAGAAAGAGTGTAAAGAAAAGAAAACTCTACTAGGAAGAAGCCCTTGATTGAAGAGGAATCGCCAAGATGTTTTTCGGTCTTCACGCGGGAACTCAAACGACACAAAACTCTCTCTTGAACTTTTCTCTCTTCCTTGCAACCGACTCACTCTTTGAGACTCTTTTGGTGTGTTTTTCTTTGATTTCTTGATGTCTAGGGTTGTTGGAAACCCTCCAATTTATAGAGTTGGCCACCCAAAATTCATTCTAAAAATGTAGATTTTTCAAATATGGAAAACTCGCGCTGCAGCGCTGGCCAATAGCGTCGCTGTGCTGTCCTTCATCAAAGGTCGACGCCGCCGCGCTGTCTGTCATGAAAGCCTGCCCATCTCTATTTTTGGCAGTTTTTGTGATTTTCTTCTCTTTTTGGCTTGGTTTTGATCTTTTGGCTTTCAATTCTTCTTTTCTTTGTTTTTCACCTGAAAACCACTAGCAAACACATGAAATCTAATATAAACTCCCTTGATTTGAGAGAATAGAAAGTACTTTTCAAGCGCTTTTTAGTCTATAATATGGAGATAAGGCTAGGTACCTCATCCTAGTAACACCATGGATATGGTCCACTTTGTATTTAATGCAAATGCAATGATCTAACGCGTTCGTGTATATGACATGCGAGTGGGGGTATCCTATGCATTTGGTTTGCATAAGACCGAACCACGAAATAGTGATCACTAGATGTAACTCCATTGACTAGTTAGATTTCTATTTCAATAAGATGACCTAAGCAACTTAATCTTAATCCTGAGTATTATGAACTCTTGTCCACAAAGGATTGTCCTTTGGTTTATATGGTTGAGAGTGGTCGTTTGCCCACTCAATATGCCTATCATCTTGGGGACAAGATCAAGTGGGGAGCTGGGGACATAATTATACAAGATGGAATTCACTCATTCCCATCTTTATGATAAATAGATAAGTGTTCCCTTAAGTGGTGTCTCCAGAACTTGAACAAAGGGCTCTACCATCTCACTAGCCCAAGAGGGATTTATGTTTAATGGTTGGACCATAAATAGGTTATTCATTATAGGAGCACTGGTACTGAAGGATTTAGAAGTAACCCAGGGCAAAACGGTAATTTAACCCAACTGGTGTTACGAACACTTGTGAATGACTAATTTGCTATTATTAGTCTATATCCACGGACACAGAATATATCTGCAGAGAGAAGAGTGCAACTATGGGTTTTTAGTAGAGTGTACCCACAGTTATCGAATATTGATTAATGTGGTTAATGAGTTTAGCCGATTAATCTCATATCGTTTGAGCTTCTGATTTGTAGGTCCATTAGGTTCCTTTCCTAGCTCGTAAAGAGTGATGAGGTATTTATGTCTTGAATGAATTTTGAAATGTTCAAATTTACTTAGAGAAATAATATAATGTATAATGATACATTATAATATAAAGTTTATTTTGAACTTTATAATATAAATTTAATTTTGGATATGATTACAAAATTAATTTTTGAGAGAATTAAATATTTGAAGGATTCAAATATTAATATGAATTAGGTTCATGTTAAAACTATAGGTTAAAATTAATGTATATTTGATGCACATTCAAACTATAAGTTATGAGAGAATAACAGTTGAGTATGATTCAAATGTAGGTTAAATTAAATATTGATATTTAATTTAAAAATTAATTAATTAAAGAATTAATTTTCTTAATTTATTTTAATTATATTAAATGAATTAAAACTATAAGTTATATGGGAGATGTTCATTTAAATATGATTTAAATGAAATAATTAATTTAATTAGATTTAATTAATTATTATTTATTATTTATTTATTTATTTGTTAAATTAATTAATTAATTAAAAGGTAACTCCCATACATGGGAGTTACGCTTTACATGGTTTAATCCCATGTCTCCTACTCTCTCTCCTAAATAGGCCTGCAAAAGAAACAGAGGAGTAAAGGTTTTCTTTGAAAAAAAATTCTCTATGATTTTATCCCTTTGTCAAGGATCCACAATCCTTCATCTTATCACTCAGAGAATAGGAGAAGTTCATGGTGGTGGTGTTCAGAGTCAACAACGAATGTAAGCTTTTATCTCTAATGCATGTTTGACCCTAAATTAATAGGGTAGGTTTTCTGTAATTTTTTCCAATGTATTGGTATTTCAAAATCTCAATTTATTTCAAACTTGGTTATGATTGCTTCCGCTATGTTGGGGATTTCAACCCTTTTAGAACTTTTGTGCTTCAATCTTCAGAACTTGTGAGCTTGGGAGTTTCGATCTTCAATTCTTCAGAACTTTGGTTTCCAGAGCTTCAGTACTTTGTTATTAAATTTTCCAACCTCCACAAATGAAGAGGAAGACCCCCTATTTATGGAGGATTTCCAGGGGCTTGAGTCCATTTGCTTTTAGGCCATTGGGCCTCGGCTCAACTACTTTTTGGGTTTGGGCTAAAGTTGGGCTTGGACCCAATTTTTTCTTTAGCCCAAATTTTCCATCACGGGCTTCAAATGGATCGGATTTTGGACCCGAGTAATTTTTATTACTTGACCCGATCTAATTTGTGATTTAAAGCCCAAACCAAATTTTGGCCAATTTATTGATCGCGGACCAGATTGAATCACATTTGAAGTTTGTAGACATCGTATTTGGTCCGACCTATTATTAATTATTATTATTATTATTATTATTATTACTGCTATTACTACCACTATTATTATTATTATTTTGGATAACATATATTTTAGTATAGTTTTTTTTATATAAAATAAAGGGGTTTAAAAAAGGAAAAAGAAATATTCCTTAAGTTTTTGAAACTTTTAAGAAGATGTAAAATAAATAAATAAATAAATAAATATAAATAAATAAATAAATATATATATATATATATATATATATATATATATATATATATACACTAAAAATGAAAAAGATAAACTTTCTTCCCTTTTTCCCATTCTTCCTCTTTTCCCCATTTTTTCTCATTCTTCCTCTTTTCCCCATTTCTTCCATGTTCTTCCTCTTCTTCCCCATTTTATTTTCTTTTCATTATTTCATTTATTTATTTTATTTATTATTTATTTATTACTTTTTTTTATTCCTCAATTTGATTTTTTCTTCTTCCTCCATTTCCTCTTCTTCCTCCATTTCTTCTTCTCCCTCCATCTTCCCTAAATATCTCAACTCCAAACCTTCCCCTCTCCCGATGGAGATTTTAATGAGAAAGGGGGAAAAGAAAAGGAAAGGAAATTAGAGTGACAAGTTAAAAGAAATACATAGTGGGAGGAGAAGAAGAAAGTTGTGAAGAGAAGAAGAAAGTTTGTGAGGTTAAAACAAAAGGACGTTGACAATCAGAAGTAGAGACATTAAAAAGAGGGAGTAGAGGAAATCGAAAGTAAGAATATAAGTTCAATGTTCAAGGCAAGAAGTAGCAAGCTCTAATGAGTATTCACCTCGAGCTACCACCGACGATTCTGGCGAACTCCTTGTGCAGCGCACGACAGATATCCATCACAAATCAAACGCCCTACAGCAAACCATGACGATTGCATGTAGCATTAACTCCAGCGGAGATCCAACCTTCTACTCGCAACGATTCTGACAACGAAGACTGGAAGAAGAAGAAAAGGTGAAAGAAGAAAGTTAGAAGTTGAAGAAGGAAGAGAAAAGGAAGAGAATCGTGGGGAACAAGGAAAGAAAGGGAGAGAAAGTAAAATTGGTAAAGTAAAATGGTGGCTCACCAATTATTCATTTAATTTATTTGTTCACTTATTCTTCACTATTTCTTTTCATTATTTTAAAACCCAATATGATATTACTTCCAAATTTTCATTACTTAATTAACTTTAATTATAATTTCCTATACCAATCTTATAATGGTCGTAGTTAAAAAAATTCTAAATTGGGTTTAGTTATAATATTTAGGTAGAATTTCAATTTAGTTTTAATTAGGTTTTAGAAAAAGGTTTTAATCTAATTTTCTAATTTAAAATTTCTAAATAAATTGAATTTGGGTTATAGTTTCAATTAGTTTTCATAGTTTCCCAAATTTCATTTTAATTTCAATTGGAAATACTAAAAGAAATTCCAATATCAATATAGTATTGAGCCCTTCAATTTGATTTTAAATGAATTTTGTATATCTTTAGTTTTTTTCTTTTTAAAAAAAAATCTCAATTTCAAAAAAATCTCAATTTCAACTTTAATTTGAAATTGTCATAGATTTTTAATTTAGTTTTCATTCACATTTGACAATTGAATTTTAATTTTTTTCAAGTTTCATTTTCAAATATTCCAAATTTGTTTTAATCTGAATACTCAAAATAAAGATTAATTTTTTTTTTTTTATGATTTTAAACTCGGTTTTAATTTAAAGTTTTCAAATGAACATCAATTTCATTCAAATTTGAATGTTTTTAAATGAAATTTCAATTTGTTTTTCACCTTGATTTACAAAGTGAATTTCAATCTCCTTTTGAAAGGCTTACACCACTCATAAGGGTTGATTCATATTTTACTCCTAAAACATGAGTTGAAATCTACATGAGACATTCCTTTAATTATCGTGTTAATCATATGATGAAGTTGAGACTGTCAAGAGGTAAATGCTACTCTAATTTGAAAATTCAAATATCAACATGATAATAAATTAACAGACATTTGTCTACTCACAAAATGCTACTCTACTTTATCCTTAAAGTTAGAATGTGATTTAGTGAGATATTGTCTAAACTTATTTTTTACATTTAATTGTTAATTAAAAGTTTTCTTTTAAATTGACCTTTTAAAATAGAATAAATTTTGTCAATGGATCTTAAATAAAATTGACTATAAGCAATAATTCTGTCTAGACTGGGATACTTAAAGTTGACCGTAAGGGAGCACCTCTACTTAAGAACTATCTAATTAGTCATATTTTATTTAATTTTAGTTTTTAATAAAACAAGCATTCTTTTTTTTTTTTCTCTTTCAAATAAAGACCATCTTTAATAAAATGAATTGGATAACAAAAATAAAATGTTTTAAAACGGGTATTGTAGGGTGTTTTAACACCTTCCCTACACTCAATGACCCCCGAGCCTAACTTTGGTAAAGCAGATTAACTTTTTTTTTCTTTAAAATAGGTGACCAATCACACCCACAATGATTGGTGGCGACTACAAACCTTTTACCTTGAAAGAGACCCTGGGGAAGGACGTTGGCTACTCCGCGTTGTGACGATGTTGCGACAAAGTTGATAAGCCCACTATTGTGATCTAATCGTCGGATTGAAGACATGTGGCATTTTTTTAATTGGTCATTTGCTTGTCTCCAAATTTTAAGTTTAGGAACACAATAATTTTTAATCGACCCAAAATGTGATATAATTGACTTTGGTCATGATGATGTGACATTTTTCAATTGGTCAAAATGGACAATGAGGGAAGGAGTAGGGATAATTTTACCTCAAGCTAATGGGGATCAGGATAGGAATACACTCCCCATCTCATCCCCATCCCTCCTATCCACTTTGTTTAGTTTATTAATTTTTTTATATAAAAAATAATATATATACACATACATACACATATAAAGATAATTTATGTATGTGTTTAAATCGGACCTTTTATTGAAATAATGTGCTTAGTAAAAATAATTAGGAAAATATTGTAGTTTGGAAACTATTTAGGAAAATATGGTAGTTGGGAGGAGAGAGAAGATTGAAAAGTGGAAAGAGGCAAAGGTCGAGACCTCAACCTTCGACTAAGGCAAAGGTCGAGACCTCAACCCTCGACCAACATGAGCCTTCGACCAACGTAAGGAGGCCTCAATCTTCGACCAACACAAGGCCTACTTTGACCAATGCAAGGAGGCCTCAACTTTCAACCAACGCAAGGTCGAGGCCTCAACCTTCGACCAACGCAGACCCACGGGTGGAAACTTTTGCAGAGATTCTGTCCGCCGCAAGTCTCATCGCGTTGTTGCAGAGATTCTGCCGCACGTCCCGTTGTCGCCTCGTCGCAGAGAATTCGCCACATGTCTCGTCGCGTCGTCGCAGAGATTCCCTGCCGCTGCTGCGCTGCCGTTGCTGAGTGCCTGTGACTTATGGTCGAGGGTTCAACCCTCGACCAAGTCTCTTTAAATGCCGCCCCGCCCTCTTCTTCCTCCCACTATTTCTTCTTCCAATTCCTTGCTTCTCCTCCTTCCGAATCCGAGCAATTCCCACTATTTCCTCTCATTTTCACAACTTCTCACAAATACTTCATTTTCTCCAAATTTTCTCCCTCTTTTTTCTCTAAAAAAATTTGATCTATCGAAATATTCTTTTCTTTTTTTTTTCCAAATTTACGAGGTTTGTAAATTTGATTTATGAAATATTTTTTTTTTAAGATAATATAAATTTTTTTTCTCTATTCTCATGCTATTTTTTTTTTTACAGTATTTGTTGCTATTTGGAAAGCAAAGATCGATCATTGTCACTTCGAGGAAGAAAAAAAAAAGTAAACCATTGCTGAATTTATGAGTTACCATTTCATTTTCTGATATTTATATTATGCTAGACATACCATTTTAAGTTAAATATATCATTTTAATGTTCGTATTTATTTTGTTAATAGTCTTTGAATTGAATAATATTTATATATTGATGTTATGAGTTTTTTCTATAATTTAATGTTCTTGTTTATATTATATTATATTTATCATATTAACATTATATTAGATCTACCATGTTGATAATTTTAATATAATATTTTTATAATTTGTCTTTGCTTGGCATTTTATATTTATATCTTTTTAACACAAAAAGTTGTTGTTCAATTGAAAAAATTTGTTTTAGAATGTATTTTTGTTCAATATATATAATATATATATATATATATATATATATTAGTTTCTCAATTGAAAAAAAAATTAACAAACTAAAAATTTTAGTTATATAATTTTTCAAAAACAATATCTTTTTAGTTATATAATTTTTCAAAAACAAAATTAACTCTTTTTTAAAAAAAATAATACTAATTTTTTTAAAAAAAATAATATTGATTTTTAGAAGAAATAATATTGATTTTTATTAAAATAAATAATATTAGTTTTAGAATTTTTTAAAAATAATATTACCTTTTAATGTTTTTTTTTTGTTTTTTAAATTTAGTATTACAGTAAATTTTAATTTTTTCGTACAAATTTATATTTTCGTTGTGTTTTAGATATTACTAGATTTTTTTTAATAGTATAGTTTTTAGTTAAATAATTAGTGATGTATATTTTTGTTTTTCTTTTTTTAGAAAATGGCAGACAAGTGTTTGGGATTTATGTTGTTTACAAATGGTCATATGATTGATGGTGTTGATGGAGTTGAATATGAACCGCCAGCATATGGAGGTTTTAACATAAATGTGAATAGTGGACTTATTTTTAAACAATTTGTTGAAATGATTGGACTGTCACTTAGTGTAGATATGAGATCAAACCACTTAGAAATAATATATAGACATCCTAATCTAACACCATTAGGATCTGTAAAGTATATGTCATTCCCCATTCATAACGAACAAGTGATGAATCTGATATTTTTAATTGCAATGCCGCTCCCGAACCTAGTGCATTTATACGTTAATGTGAGTAGGGTAGGCTTGGATATAGACTTGAATGCACAATCGTTGAGTCAGTTTGAAGACACGAATCAATGTATTGATCCTGATCTTGAATCAGTTGCACCAGCCTATGACGATGAAAATATGGTGGCTAGTAATCAATATAGGGATTTTAGAACAAAAATAGACGATGAATTCGAGGAGTTGGATTTCAATGGTCATGAACATGAAATGTCGTTGGATACATTCGCTAATCTTGACATGAATATAATAGATAGCGTTAGAGAACATAACCCAGTTGTAGCCCCGGTAGTCGTTGACAATACCCAATTGTATAAGGGTATGATTTTTCAAGACAAAGAAATATTACAACATTTGGTCAAGTGTTTTGCTATCAAGTGTCATGCACCATATGAGGTCGTAAAATCAACACCAAATATTTCGGCAATTCGGTGTAAGAAATGGGAGGATGGTTGCAAGTGGCGACTCTGTGCAGTGAAGAAAAAGTCTCATAATTTGTTCGAGATTACTAAGTATGTTGACCAACATACATGTTTTTACTCAGAGCTTAGCCAAACTCATGTGCAATTAGATTCTTCAATGATTGCACTGGAGTTTTGTAAAGCTGTGAGGGAAAAACCATTCATTAGTGTGGCACAACTACAATCCGACATCAAAATAAAATGGGTATACCATGTTCCTTACCACAGGGTGTGGGAGGGTTAACGAAGGGCATTGGCCAGAGTGGTTGGTGATTGGGATGACTCATACAAACTGTTGCCCAGGCGATTGTATATGGTCAAGCATACAAATCCTGACTCACGAGTGGAGTGGAGAATAAAGAGCACACCTACAGGACATGCCATCCTTACTTCTGTATTTTGGGCATTTGGTCCTTGTATAGAAGCATTTAATAGATGTCGGTGATTATTCAAATAGACAGTACTCACTTGTATGGAAAATATCGAGGAAAGTTGCTAATTGCTACATCAGTTGATTTGAATGGCCATCTTCTTCCTATTGTATTTGCCGTTGTAGATGAGGAGTCTGCTGACAGGTGAGGATGGTTTTTAAAACACCTTAGAGAAATTGTTATACATGAAAAGGTTTGTTTGATTCCGGATCGGCATGGTGACATCATCTCGGCAGTGAACAATCCAACAAATGGTTGGACAGGACCAAAATGTCACCATAGATTCTGCTTACGCCATATTGTAAGTAATTTTAATAAAAAATACAAGTTCAATATATTAAAAAATTTTGTATATCGTGCTGGATGTTAGTTCCAAGTTCGCAAGTTTAATAAAGCAGCGGAAGACATCAAGCGAATAAATAGGAGTTGTATGAGTTTTTTTTACAACATTGGTATTGAGCAATGGACTCAAGCGCACAATGGAGGGTTTAAGTACGGGTAGATGACGACGAATCTATCAGAGTACATCAATGGAGTTCTCAAAGGAGCTCGAATGTTTCCGATAAATGCTCTTGCTCAAATAACATTCTGCAAATGTGTAGATTATTTTGAGAAAAGAAGAGAAGAAATAAGAGTTGCCTTGGAGCGTCGAGATAAATACACTCGGTAATAATTTTCTTTTTAGTAATCAACAATTTGTTTCAAATATTTTTATAATACTGAGTGAGTAAATATTCAGGTACACACACGAAAAAATCTCAAAATGGGCTGCAAAATCTAGTAAACATGAAATCCAATCATATGATCGATATGAAGATGTATTTCATGTGAAAATCGGACGTCACAGCCTCAATTCTAAATGAGGAAATATTCAAATACTGAAGCTAAGTGATTCCGAACAGTACTGTTCATGTAACAAGTGGCAAGCATTTGGCATTCCATGTTCGCATTTTATGGCAGTTTGCTCACGATATAACATGAACTATGAAAATTTTTACTATAAAATGTCGACATACGCTGCATGCTACTCTTCTTAATTTCAACTTGTACCGCATGAAGATTACTGGATCACACCTCCTAATATGCCTGTTTTACATGCCGACTCGACGTTATTGAGAAAACTTGGTAGACCAAAGAGTTTACGATATCATAATAAGATGGACTGGACAAAACCAAGTTCTCAAGTACGGTACAGATTTTGTAATCAGTTAGGTTATAATTGAAGGAAATGTCCTTCGTTACAAAGACAGGCACCAGACAGTTAGAGATTTTTTTCGTTAACATTTCTATCATGTAACCAATGTTTTAATAATAAAATTAATATTTTTATCATGTGCTCTCACTATCTCACAACTCTCTCGCTTTTAAGTCTTAATTTATTTGTATGTTTTACTCGATAAATATATAATTTGTTTTCTTCTAGATCATGGCTTTAAACTCAAGACCAATTGATTCCGATATTTTATACGATCAATCTGTTCATCGATCAACAAATGTATGGCAAGATCGGACTAAAGCGAGATGTGCTGTAGACGGCGTGAGGCGGTTGTTTATCGTACCATCCCACCTCATCGTCGCATACTACTACTTCTGTGTGCATCAGGCTTTTATGGGGTTGCTAGACTAAGATTCCTTCAGTTATGCACTTGTTGAGAGATGGAGGGCAAAGACCCATACATTTCATGTGCCTACTGGAGAAGTCACTATCATGCTCCAGGACATAGAAATATTATTTGGGTTACCTGTCGATGGCTAGCCTGTTACCGGGGTAATGCATGACGATTGGCTGCATATTTGTTAGATGCTACTCAGTGTAACCCCACCTGCAAATAAAATTAGGGGATCAAGGTTGAGTCTAACATGGCTAGGGACACAATTTCCAAGATTTGATGATGATGTAGACGAGGAATATGTCATGAGATACGCAAGAGCATACATACTGCAGATGATGGGCGGAAGTCTGTTTTCTGATATATCAACTCACTTCGTGCACCTAATGTTCCTTCCACTTTTAGCCAATCTCCATGAGGCGGGACGGTATTCTTGGGGTGGAGCGTGTTTGGCATGGCTGTATAGACAGCTATGTAAAGCAACAAAACCTTATGTTCGTGAAATCGTTGGGCCTCTGATATTGCTACAAATATGGGCTTGGGAACAATTTCCAACAATGACTCCACAACTCTGTCAACAATCATTAATTAGCAGAATGAGCCTATGGTTCTCGGTATGTCATTTTAATTTAATTTAGCTAATATTTTTTGTGACTATTATAGTTAATTTTAAACCTAAAATATTAATTTAATAATATAGGTGGAGAGACCAATTTTGTGTAACTAGGTCAGTTACACATGTAGTGAGTCAGTATAGATATATGCTTGATCTGCTTCAACCTAACCAGGTATGTGAATAATAAACCCAAATGAATTTTTTATACATATATTTTTTATATACTTGTATTTAATATTTTTAATACAATATGTTATGTTTCAAATTATTTGGAGTCTTACAAAGCTGTTATGGATACTTTGCCCAATTTTTGTACGAGCGATCAAGACATATGGCAGACGATGAGCCTACTCATATGTTTTCACATTGGTGAGTGGCATCTTCCTGACAGTGTAATCCGACAGTTTGGTTTCAAACGGGATGTCCCAAGTGCAATACTGAACCCTACTACATGACATTGACCTGAGAACTGCAGATAGGTCTGAAAAAGTTGCACATTTGGTAGTGCGATGGCACTATCGTAGAAGGTTTATTGCAGTCGGCGTTTCAGTTGGACAATTCGATAGGGATGCAACTTAAGATTATATCCTTTGGTATAATAATATTACGAGACGCTACATTACTTGTTTGGGAGTGGCTTTGGGTCATTTGGTATATAATCAAATATTGTCTAATTATTTTTATTTAAATTTATTTGAAATATTATCTAATTGTTTTGTAATTCACAAAAATCGAGCAATAGTAGTCTTCATGATGTTGCAAATGATTTAGATCAAGTATTTACTATATGCAATAATAACGCAAGTTACATAGAGGAATTACACTACATGTATGATATACCTATTGCACCTTCACCTGTTCCTAGGCATAGGGGACGTGCTCGAGCAGAAGAAGATGAGTTTGATGCAGTTGACCATAATGTGGAAGAATTGGCTCCTATGATGCAGACGCAAACGTAGAGCCAGACTGGTTATGCTAGAGAAGAAGATGGGTTTGATGCAGTTGACCATAATGTTGAAGAATTGCCTCCTATGATGCAGACGCAAACGTAGAGCCAGACTGGTTATGCTAGTCCGATGATGATGCAACCAGCCTTTGGTTCAGGATATTATGATTCAGAGGTCGAGCCATCGTCTTCATACGTGCACACACATGGACACAACGTCTATGAAGCACCTGCAGAGGTACCAGAGCAACCAAATCTACCAGAGCAACCTAGAGTGCAAAGTCGACGACGTCAACCAGCTCGAAATCGGCGACGTCCGCCTTGTGGGACACATTGAATTTTTTTATTATTACTAGTTTTAGTGGAAAAAAATGATAAATTGTTGTATTAATACTGACACATTAATTTTATATTGCTTGGTTAGTGATAAAATATATGTTTGTTATTATAACGGTTTTTAAAAGAATGTTGGTTAAAATAATATTATTAAAGTATAATTCTAAATAATTTATAAAACCACAATATTTTTTAAAATTTATTAAAGTAGAATTCTAAATAATTTATAAAACCACAATATTTTTTAAAATTTTCCAAAGTGGGGAAGTGGAAGATGGGAAAAAAACAATTTAAAAAAAAAAATTTGGTCGAGGGTAGCAAAGAAAAAAAAGGAAAAAGAAGGTCGAGGGTTCAAGCAAAAATAACAAAAAGCAAACACCATTGTCCAAATTCCAATTCCCAATAAAAACTACAATATTTTCATAAATATTTCAAAAACTACAATATTTTCCTAAATAATCTATAAAACCACAATATCTTTTTGGATTTTCCGTTTAAATCACTTTAAACTCTTATATATGCATAATGTTATCGTATGAATAAAGTTATCTACTTAAAACTCTTATGTATTGATAATTAAATAACTTAATATAAAATTTTATTTTATTACACTCAAAAGATTTAATAGTTTTTCAGGACGAATTAACTATTTAAAAGGATGATTTATAAATAATTAACAATTGGAGATTCATAAGAAATAATTAACTATCAAATTGAAATTTTTCTTCAATAATCATTTTATTATTTTTTTCTAAAATAAATTTAAAAAAAAAACTCCACCAATATCTACAGCGCAAAATTTAAAAAAAAAAAAAAATCGTGGAAACAGAAAATGGAGTATTAAATCGGGAAGTTTATCTCAGTCTCAATCCATCTCATAGACATCTTTAATTACTAAGCTCTCTATTAGTTTTGGTATGTTATGTACCATTAGAGGCAAATTCACATAATTAGCCAAGAAAAGAAAAAGATTGTCAAAAAAATAGCAAAAAAAACTAACATTTAAAACATGAAGAAAAAGATAGACTAATTAACATTTAAAAGATTGTAGAAATTAAAAGAAAAAATGAAAATAAATGAAAGCAATCCAATTTTGTTTTTAAATCTCTAACCGTTACAGCGTATCAACGGATTACTTCTGAATCCCAAGGCGGGAATCTTGTTTGAATTTTGAATTTCAAAAGGGGCAGCTCCGCAAATTAAATAATTATTAAAATACTAAAAAAGCTTTTGATCAATTTAGAATTTTCATTTTATCCCCTCAACTTTCCATATTTGCTCCCTTTCCCAAATTCAAAGCACTATTTTAACTTCTTCTCACTTTTCTTTTTCTTCTTCACCGCTCCTCCAAGGTCTTCGATTCTTCTTCTCCCAACTCTTTCTCGAAAGATTTCGCTTTCATTTTCGAATCCATTTCTCTAATCTTGTTCTATTTTTCTTCAGATCGAACAAGCCCTAGCCATTTTTCTGTCTCTAATTCGTTGCGATGGGTCAGATCCAATACTCTGAGAAATACTTTGATGATATCTATGAGTACAGGTCAGTAATTTCTCTTCCTCCTCTGTTTTTCGATTCAGGATGCTTTTGTGCTCTGGATTTGTTCATCGGCATGGTTTGATTCTCATGTTTTCTGTAGGCATGTAGTGCTTCCTCCTGAAGTCGCGAAACTTCTCCCCAAGAATCGCCTTCTTTCTGAAGTAAGTATTTCACGATTCTCCTCTATATCATAATTTCTTGTGTTGAATCAGTAAGTATTTCACGATTCTCCTCTATATCATAATTTCTTGTGTTGAATCCTGTTCCAGTGATCAGTAGTGAAATGAAATAGATATCTCTCTTAATCATCGGTTGCTTTTCCTCTGATTGATAAGTGTGATGAATCTGAATACTTGAGACCTGTGTAATTTGATTATGTGATGATGGACAGAATGAATGGCGAGCCATTGGTGTTCAGCAAAGCCGTGGATGGGTTCATTATGCAATTCATCGCCCAGAGCCGCACATAATGCTGTTCAGAAGACCACTCAATTATCAACAGCAGCAAGAGAATCAAGCACAGCAGCAGATTATGGCCAAGTGATAGGTTTATTATTCTTTTTCTTCTCTAGATATACTATATTTTGTTCAGAACACTAATGAGAAATATCTCACTACAAATCAAAAAAAAAAAAAAAAAAAAAATCCGGTGTTTGTGGTTTGTTGTGTAATTGTAGTTTCCTTCCCCAATTTGGAGAAGCTTTGTGGCCCAGTTAGATCTGCATAGTCATAAGCCCCCACCATTGTTGATGAATTTGTGGTTTTAAATTGCTTTGATATAAATATGGTTCTTATCCCTTGCTTTCCTTCTTCTGGAAATAACTTCTGATTTTTTCCTTTCTTTCTTCAGTGGATGGGTGATATGTCTGTACAATGTGTGATATGTCTGTACATCGAAGGGTTCTATTAAATATCATCTATTTAGTCAAGTTATAATACTTATAACAACATTCATAACTTAGTTGGGAGTAAAAACAACTTAATTATTATTCTAAATAAATTTTATGAAATTTATAATTTACACAAATATCCGTCGATATCGATATTTTGTCGATATATCCATCGATATAACTGTAAAATTGATATTTAGATATCGACATCAATATTTTAATCTTTAGTTGGAGGGTAGAAGTATTTATTAAAATAAAAATTCTTTGAATATCACTGCTATAAAGATTCATATATAATCCGTTTTCTAAATTTATTTTAAAAAGTCTATAAATGCTTCTTTGTTAATTTAAATATTTTTATGAATTCTTTATAATGTTCATTGTGTTTAGAATTTTTTATGAGACAGATAGTTCAATCATGGTTTTTTGTTCCTATAAAATTGAGACGTCTTGGAATTAGTATATTTTTTAAAGACCAAATTATTTTATATCCACGAAACTATTGTAATCAAGTTTTTTTTTTTTTTTTTTTTTAAATTGGAAATGGTAAATGCTAATTGTTTTATTGCTTTGTTCTAACAAAATTTGCTATGTTAATCTATGTTGTGAACATTTGCAACAGTGTTATTGTATTGTTTTTCAGTTTGAAGGAAAGGATACTATTTTCAAATTTGAATCAATTCTGTTTGGTTCTTACATTTTAAAAATGTTTGTTTTAATCTATGCATGCACTTTTAATAAGGGTATCTTCTATGAGCAAATGATTCACGTGCAATTTTATGTTTTGAATTTTATTATCAATTATATTATTTCCTATCTTCTTTGTTTTGAGTTTTTTTTATAATCAATTATTGAAATTGTTTCTACGCTTACGTCTTTATAAGTTTATAAATATGTGATACAATGAAAAAGAACGATTAATAATGTTGTAAGTTGGCAAGGGATGAACCTATTTTGATGTATAATATCGTTGACATCCTATTAGTGTATATACTACTTGCACCCAAAGCCATGTGTCATCCAATTACTAATATCTTTGATAAACACTTGAACTCAAAGAGTTAGGACCAAATGATCAAATATTTGAACGAAGAAAGTTCCTATTCCATCAAATCAAAACTAGGGGAGCCAAATTAGTATTATAGTTTTTTTATTTGGAATACTAAAAATTCAAATTAAACTTCTTAGTCACTAAAAATAGGTTTAATTATAGATTTGATTCCTATAATTTATTTTTTTAAAAAATAGAATTGTCCCTATGATTTTAACAATTAGAATTTAATCTTTTATAGTTTGATAAAACTTCATAAGTAGACCTTATGATTTGGTAACATCTTTATACATCATCTCTACCATAGGGACTGTACGAGTGTTTAATGAGTATTTTATTAAACCATAGAAACTAAATTTTAATTATAAATCATAAAAACCAAATTCTAATTTTCTTCGGATCATAAGAACCAAATTTGCAATTTAACCCTAAAAATAATTAAGAAAAGTAGTCTCAGTTTTAAACATGCATGAAACGATTCTTAGGAGTCAGAATGAAAATCAAAATTTTGATACATCAACCTAAAATAGCGTCATTGGTTGTAAATAAAGAAGACTAAATTGGAACAATTTCAAAACTCATGGAGGTAATAGGAACACAATTAAACATAACTATCACAGAAATCCCAGACTACAAAAAGATATATTCATCTCTAATTTTGTTTTCAACTATTCAACTATTAACCTATTGTAAAACTATACAGTACTTGGTTAAAATGCCTACTTCTCTACACAACTCTCTCTCGCGCTAATGGTATCTGCTAATCAATCTCAGCATGAACATAGTCAATGAACACAAAATTCTTTTGAAGTTCAAACAGAGCATAAGCCAAACTGGCACTTGCAAGTGCAAGAGCAGCGAGAAGAATGCGTATCTGCAAAGCAGAAGGGATGCCGGCCGTGGCTGCGAAAACTACAGTTGCACCAATTAGTAGCTTTTGCAGTGTCTGAAATGTTTTATAAGCTCCTCTACATGATGAACAATGGAGTGTGTGCTGCTCAAATCTGTCCAGCATCTGTAGTGGAAAGAGTGTCAAATGAGAAAAATCAACCCAAAGTACAATCTCATCAACCAACAATTATTTTCATTGCCACTAAATCCACTACACCAGATCATTGGTCAATTTGTAAGTTGAGTCACTCTAGCCTAAGAAGTTGAATCCATGTTTGGTATGTGAATTGAGTTTCCTTGTCCCAGCTCTTGATTTGTTAATTCCACTTCACAACTCAAAAACTGATATACCATACATAAATTACGAAATCCAAGTTTTTACAAGCCTTCGGCTCAGTCCAGTAAAAGAAAGTAAATAACTTAGGGATGAGTACAAATTAAAGTGGCCACTTGTGTGAACTTTATATGCTACAAATAATGTTATTATTATTTGTTTTTATTAATTTATATAGGAGTGTCGAGTAGAGAGAGAAAAAGAAAACTGAAAAGCTAAAGACAGTAGCTACCCATTTTGGACTTGTTTAAAAGATTCATGCATATAGTTTAAGAAGCACGAATACAAATACGAAACAATGATTTAGCAACAAGTCATTTTTTAAAAATCTATGACTCGATCATGACAAGGACAAGTTTATTAAAACATACATTTCAAAAATATATATCATTTTTAAACAAGAAGAAATTCGAAGTGAATAAGTTTATGCATTTACATTCTTAACCAATTAAGTTGATGTATTTCGCTATCAAATTTTATTATTTTTGTCATATATGTGTCTATTTAGTATCTTTAACAAGTGTTTTGATGCATGTCTAACAAATGTTGGTCCTATTTTGACTTTGTACAACTAGTGACAAACATATCTACTACGCAAATAAGTGTTGAATACATGTCCAACAACTGTCGGAGTGTTTAAACGTCCGACACCTGTTGGACAGACATTCTAGCCAAACTAAAGTACTTGTGTTTCTTAGCATATAATTTTATAAACAATCCAGATGCTGGTAATTTTCTGTACCTGACGTTTAGATAGAACTGTTGATGGCAGAGGTTGCTGGCTGCTAGCCCCAAACCATTCAGGTTGGCCCTTTCCATGCCGCCTCAGCCAGTTTCGAAATGCTAGTACCAAACGATCTGCTTGTGTTGGTGTAAATGTTATTTTAGTATATTCTTTATTTACATCTGTTGAACCTTCCATCGACAAAAATATCTTCTCCTGACCCTGAAGAACAATCATGTCTCCATCATATACCTTATTCGACGTCCAATGCTCGTGCCATCGAGGAACCACCTAATAGGAAAGCGAAATTAGGAAGACACAATAATCTCGCATATTATTACAGATTGCATGATCAATAACAAAGAGATGAAAATATATCATAAAAATAAGGAAGATATTTGATTAACACGGGTTGCTTACCTGCCACCAAGTAGGACCGGGCATTGAAAACTGGAGGAAGTTTCGAGCACTACATACAATAGAACGAGTTTTTCCCGGACCCATTGGCACATTGAAGGAGCAAATCCATATTACCCATTTTTGATCGCCAAGTAAAGGAAGCTTTGTGTCAATCTCTACTCTGAAGATAAGTTCACATTAGAGTTAAAACCTACAAGAATATGTGTAAAAGGGATTCGCAATGGTTGCACTTAAACAAACAAAAGAAAATAGAATGTGGGAAACGATTTCCGATAAATTCAGTTGGGTGTAGCTAATATTATGACAGAGACTAAAAGAAAAGGACTCGTAATTGTTTTATGAGGAGAAGCTCCAAGAATTCTAAACTTCTGAGATGTTTGGTATTTTCGCAAACTAAAGATCTAGTTAATTACTACAATTCACTGCTCCCTTCCTCACGCCACAACAGTTATGCCCCTCCTACTATCAGCCTTATCTTGTCTGTACCAAAAATGGTCTGACGGTCCTTGCCCTGAATACTTAGTAGACCTCCTCTTGCGTTCTTTCTTGCATGCATAAAAAGGAATGAGAATATAAATTCCTAAAAGCTCCCCCTGTCCAAAACTCCTTCGGCAATTAATAAATCTAATGTACTCTTGCGCTTAGAACAGTCATCCAAGTCTACTCCATTGTACATTGGCAACTCTAATTTCCGCCCTCAAGCTCATTCACCTTTCTCTTCTCTAAGCATATCAATAGATTCCCCTAAAATTCCATGTTGCAGCCGCAGGGCAATTTCTTAACAATAATACTTACCTCCTCGCTTGTCTAACATTATTAAGAATTTGCATCTAGGAGATGTGTGCAAAAAGAAAGAAGGAAAAGTGAGATTCTTTCATTTTCCTCAAAAAATAAATAACTGTCGATTCTGGATGGTCATCAATAGGTAAGTATAATTCAATTTCTTAATTGATCCCTTTAATTAGTAAGCCTCAAAACTTTTTTCCATATTCAGCAGCAACTCATACTTGGTCATGCAATGTTCAAATCCACATAAATTTAATTGCTTCTGAAGTTGCAGCTTCAGATTCACTCATGAATAAAACAATTTGTTTACAAGTATATGTGAGACCCCTAGTTAGGGAAATAGTAGGTTTATTGTTATGGTTATCAGCAAGGCCATTTTAGTAATTAGCTAGGATTAGGGTTTTTTGGGTTATAAATAGAGGTGGTTGGGGATTGGAGAGGTGTAAAGATTTTAGTAGAATTTTTCAATGTGGGAATTCAGGGAGAGAGATAGCCCTCTTGAAAGGCTATTCATATATTATTATTCCAATTACATTTCCATATAATCCTATCTTTGAGCGTTCTTCTATTACTTGTGTTCTAGGAACTTTCTTGTTAGGTGGTATCCTAACAGCATAACAAAAACGACAGTTGGTAGCAAATGAAGCTTATGCACTGCACTCAGTCATACGTTAGGATTTGTTGATCAGGGGTAGATTAATCATTAAAAATAAGTTTTTTATGCATATGGTTAGGAAAAGGAAGTGAATTAATTAAGTTGTTAGTGGTAAGAGGTTTAAAAGGAAGATGGAGATAGAGGAGAGGGTGGGCAAATTTCGGATAGAATTGAGAAAGAGAGAGATAACTCACTCTCAATAAACTATCAGCCGTTATAATTTATACTAAGCTACCCACTAATGTTTTGCTTAATGCATGAGGTACCTAATCATCACAATTGCATAAGCATAACTATTGATATATAATATCAGAGAATGTGCAAGGGATGATTCCAACCATCTTAAGCTATGCATTATTCAAATGTGAATGCAGGGTAAAACAGAGTGAAATCCTTACTTGTTGATATAGTAACAAGGAGCAACAAACTTGGCACTGATCCTTGGGTTACCCTTATTTGCTCCAGAAAATCCCCAGGGACCACTGGAATCCAACTTGAAAGGTAAAGGTTTTGCCCTATCCCGCCTCCCTGTAACCTGTGAAGATGTTCTTCTTCAGAAGCCATTGAGATCTCAACAAAAGAAAAATGTGGTTTCCTAGAGCAAAGTTCCTTGTATGATTGAAGAACTATGATCAGAAGTCCTATTAGTTGTTCATATTTCGTGGGACATAATTGGTTTTGTTTTCTAAAACATAGTAAATACTTGACAGCACCGACCATCAAAGTTGTTTGGTTTTTATATGTGAAACATTTTGCTTCACAAAGCATCCATCAGAACCAGAAAGAATGGAAAAACACAAACAACCATAATGATTCAATCACTGATGCAAAAGTCAAGTTTAATTGAAACAGGTCACTTGGGCCGTCCCTTACCTTGTGATGAGCAAAATCAATGTGAGAAGGATCTGAGACATTCTCCATTAGTGTATCATAACCATAAAATAGATCCCGCTGAATCGTAACTGATGAGAACTCAGGCTTATCAAAGTCATCAGGGAGCCTAGGCAATTGCAGTGACAATGAAGGAATGATCACACATCAGTTAAATAATAGATGGACAAAAGGAGCTGCAAATTCTGATTCTCTGAATCAACTACCTTGGAGGTGTAGTGGCACTGGCTCGTTCCCAACCATTCTCATCTGGCCAAACAAAGAGGAGGCCTTGAGACACCAGAATAGGGAACCTTGTAGCACATGCTCTAGGTGACTGATGAGCCCGAGATTCCGGGCCTTCTGATGACGCCTGGGGGATTTTAACACAAGAACCACACCCATCAAAGGACCATCCGTGGTATGAGCACTGCAAATTGCCACCTTCATCTATCCGCCCTTCCTAAAAAATCACATCATTTAATTAAAGTGAGGAAGATCTCATCAGAAAACTTATCTCCTCTTTATTTGAGAAAAATTGCGAGTTTTGAACCATAGGAGTTGTTACACTTGCAACCACACTCTCAATCCTTCCCACCCTTATAACTTTGTGAGTGTTTGGGTTTGTTTGCAACAGTTTTGTAAGTTTGATGGTATAATTGGTACAAGTAACAATACTATAATTTAGAGGTGGTTACGATTTAGAATTTTAAGGTGGGTCGTTTAGGGTCTAGAATCTAGAGTTTAACTATAACCATTCAAGGTATTTTTCAAGTTGCAACCGACAAAATTGCTAATTCAAACTAGCATAAATTACTATTTCAAATGTCAATAATTCCATCTCTACCCCTCGAATGGTTGAACTAAAAGAAAACAACAAATATACATAAATTAGAATTATTGTGGTGACTAGATCTAGAATTCAGAGTTGGATCGTTTGGGTACATTTAAGTTTCATTTTTTCCAGCTAATTTCATAGATTAGAATTGACAACTTTAAGACCAAGGGAAAAGAGGAATTGCAAGAGCATCAACTGCTGAGTTCTTTTTACTACCACAAAGCCAAAGCTCTGCTCAAATTCACCTGAGAGACTAGAGGATTCCAACCTTGCACAATTTTTTTAACCTTATTGGTGCTAGATGGCCAGAATGCACTCACATTATCGACTCCTAACTTGTTTCATTTATTTCCTTTAGCAAAAAACAAATTGAAGGACAAACCCCAAAAAAATCCTTGCATAACATTCCTTAATTTTCCCCAATTTATCAAGAAAAACAGCTTCACAATGCTAAATGTGGAAGAACAAGTCAGGAAGCTTACAGACAAAGGAGCAAGACGATGCGGGCATCTATCATCAAAAGCGACCCACTCGCCTCTTGATTTATCAAACCAAAGAACAATATCTCTTCCCAGAAGCTGAAATGGGGTTGGCAAAGCAGGGTCCAAATCTTCAATCAGGGAAACAGGGTACCAATTATCCCTCCAAGAAAAAGGCGGAGACGAGCTCTCACTGCCCGATTCATCCACTTCCACTTCCACTTCCACTTCATCCGAATTCACCGCCGCAGATTTCTCGGAATCTGCCGTCGATGGCGGCGTTGGAGGCGCAGCCACTCGAACAGGCCTGATAACCGATGCCCTACTGTGCAATTTTCTCGACGGAAAATTAGGGTTCCGATCCACCGCAATTAAAGAAGGAACTATTCTGAGAGATTTTACATCATTTAAGGAGGATGTAATAAGAGTAGCAGAAAAAGCAGACGTAGAGATCGAAAGAGCCATTAAAGAAAAACAAACAAGCTCATTCAAAAACGAACACAGAGAATGAAAATTAAAACGGAGAAAAAATGAACAAGTGTAGATCAAATTAGAACATGTTGCGTACACGTTTGAAGATGAAATTTCTAGGACTCTCTTCTAGAAGGAAAGTGAAGTAGCTTTCTGAGCAGACCAATGGCGTCTGGCCCGCAGGAAGCGGAGGGAGAGAATTCGAAGGGTTCACACAGGCTTTCGGCCATGGATGAATCATGTCCACAGAATTTGAGAAACGTGACAATTGAGAATTCAACAGGAAAATGGAGAAAATGGCACCAATAGCCTATTTTTCGAGGTTCAAATGAGATTTTTATTTTTTATTTTTTATTTTTTTTCCTCGCTTTGGGCTTATGTCAGCCTGGGATGAAATTATTAAAATGACCAAAATGGCAGAAACGATGGACTTTACTTCTCCATTATTGCTTATGCTTACGTTACTCAATCTAATATTTTAGCTCATTAGTAATTAGTATGATCTTCTTTTTAAAGGTTAAAGGTTTAACCTCATTCTAAGAAAAGCTCTTGTTTTACCTTTTTCCTTAGAAAATTTGTATGAATGGCCCTTATTTAGGGACCCACTCAAAATTTGGAAAAATTGCACGAAATGACAAAAAAACTAAAAACTTATCTATGGATGACCCACTCCCAAAAACTTTATCATAAGTGACCTTTTGGCCACATGAAATACCAATTTTACCCCTCCAAATTAAAACAGCCCAAAACGCGCCTTTCCATTTTTCTTTAAAAGTCGCCTCCTACCCGTTGGAAAACTTTTCCGCTTTCGCTTTCTCTCTCAACCTTTCCCGCTTTCTCTCTAAACTTCCCCAATTTCTCTTTCAACCTTTTCACTTTCGCTTTCTCTCTCAACCTTTCCGCTTCCTCTTTGAACCTTCTTAACCTTTTGCTTTCTCTATCAACCTTTCGCTTTTCCCGAACAGTTCGTCTTCGTCTTCTGCTTCATCTGAAAGGTAGGCCCATACTAGGTTCAAAATCGCTCACAACAGGCTTAGCGATCGCTTAGCATAGCTCAAGAGATCGCTGAACTTCGATGAAACAATCTCTTGGTCTAGAATAAACGATGGCCTAGTCTAGGTTATACGACTAAGCAATTGTTTAGATTACTAAGCGGTCGTTTAATGTTTAATAAGTGATCGTTTGGACGTTTTTAATATGTCAAACTGATGTTGTACTGCATTTCCTTTCTGTAGGTTGATAATGGCGGTATCTGAGGATAAGTACTTCCCTGCTACCGTCTCCTGTATAGTCCACAAAACCAGCTTCCTGATCAATAGCAAACTAACAACTGATCAGATGGAGATGTTTAGGAAGACCTCATTTGGTCCACTGCTGGATGTGGACTTGGTGTTCAATGAACAGCTATTCCATCGCTTCTTGCTACAAGAGGTGAGGGAGGATAGCACCGACTCAATAAGATTCAACATTCTGGGGAAGAAGGTTACCTTCACCCAAGATGACTTCAATCTCATAATCGGGTTGTGGCCGACGGAAAAAACGGTCAAACGAGATACATGCAGCAAGAGACTACGGCGTCTCATCCTTAGACCTAGGGACCCGAATGATAAGAAGGAAAAGCTGGTCAAGGATGTCGAGGTTGCCTTCGAGAAGATAAGATTTACAAATGATCAAGACACCGTGAAGGTAGCCCTCGCCCTGTATATCGAGACGGTTATGATGGGCAAAGACAAGAAGACACAATTCGACATGAAGACTCATGGGATTGTGGATGACTTCGAAGTCTTTGCCAACTACGACTGGTCGTCTGTTTTCTTCAATCGGTTGTTGACTAGTATCAAGATATCATGCGCAGAAAGAAAGAGGTGCATGATATCAAGAAGGCAAACAACCCCGAGCACACGACATACTATTGCATCAAAGGAATGTGCTTGCATTCAAGGTATGATTTAGTCCAATTTATACTTCAATTATACTTCTATATTTAGCCTAATCCGTTTAAGTTGTGTTATAGGTGTAGGCATATGAGATATTGTCCACTTTCAGCAAGTTCGTGGCTACCAAATCAAGCAAAACTACCATTCCACGAATTCTGAGGTAGACATGTTCTCAGCCTCTATCGTACAAGTCGTTGGAGAGGAATCTCTTCCAACCCAAAAAAGTAACTCATCGGTTAGTAATTCTAAGCGATCGCTTAGATAATCAAAATGATCGTTGATATACGTCTTCACGATCGTAGATGTATATCAACGATCGTATAGATATTCTAAACGATCGATGAGTTTATAATAATTGATCGTAGTTTATGCGATCACCTAGAATATGTATGCAATCGCTTAGTACGATATAAGCAGTCGTTTAGATTATCTAGGTGATCGTTTACATTAATCCATGCGATCGTTTACTCATTTTTTTATTATTGATTTGTTGTTTGCATTACAAACGATCGTCCAGTGAGACTTGTGCCTTCGCCAGATGAACTAAGCTACAAGAAGGATAGAGTAAGGGGGGTTGAGTTGATGCCATGTGTCAACCCTGCATCAAGAGATCAGCCGTCAGCTGACACTGAGGCAGACCAACCTGAGTTCTCTCACGAAGAAGCCAGCTCGAGCAGCCAACTGAAATTCAAGTTGAACCCCCTCTGCCACAAAAACAAGTCGAGCAACCGGTTATGGAGACCAACCCAAGTCCTCTCCCAGGTCAGTCTAGTGGTCAGAGGGGGAAGAAAAGACGCGCCGAGACGTCTGAGAGGCACCCCACCTCTAGGAGGCACAGGCACTCACAGTCGTATAAAGTGTTGTCGAAGGAGATATCTGCGGTTCACATTGACTTGGTGAACTTAACGACAATGGTTCATGAGCAGCACGACCATTTAAGCTAGCAGATAGACGACCTGAGGAAATTAATTGAGCGTCTATGCCAGGTTAGATTTTATTCCTTCCGATTGTTTTTTTTTTCATACTGATCGCATAATAGCAGTTAAGCGATCGCTTAGCATTTGTATGCGATTGCTTATCACTTGTATGCGATCGCTTAGTTTTTGTATGCGATTGTTGAGCATTTGTCTAACATATTACTTTGTTTGTCTGATTCAGGGTGGCAACGACGACAACAAAGAAGACAATGGGGAGAACGAGGATGGTGGTGGTAGAGATAGTCAAGCTGAAGACCAACCCACCGAGGAAGAAGAGTGTAGCAGGGGTCACAAAGGAAGAAAGACTGAGAAAATGGCGATAGTGGTTTATGACCAACCCACAGAGGAAGAAACCACTATTGCCACCACTGAAGAACCCACCCCAATCGACCCCCCATGACACAGTCACCCTCTGTCAAAGAGCTCCCCATTGAAGTGCTCTCCACTCAATCATTCAACATGAGGAGCATAGGAGACTTGACAACCCCAGGCGAAATGGCCGAGGTATTTATGTGATGTAATTTCATATACACTTACTTATATATTAATTCTAACAGAATTCCCTTGTTGTATAGGAACATAAAGTGATGCTTGATCGTTGGAAGAGATCTAAGCCCATGAGGTTTTCACCAGAGGATGTGAAGAGGCAGAAGATGGAGCCAACATCCTCCAACACTAGTCCCCCCTCCCTACCGATCCCACCTCAACCACTACCTTCCGAACCTCAACCCCAAACCCAACTTCCCCAACCAACCCAACCTTAACCCCTACCTTCCCAATCTCAACCCTAATCCCAACTTTCCCAACCTCCTCAACCAACTCCCCAAACTTCACAACCTTCGAAACCTCAACCTTCCCAACCTCCTTAACCAACTCCCCAAACTTCACAACCTTCCAAACCTCCACCTTCCCAACCACCTCAACCCGAACCCATAGTCCCTGTCTCCAACTTTCCCATCAGATCGGTCCGAGTGTATGACCTCTTGTTTCCAATTCCGGATGTGCTGTGGTTTGCATACAAGAAGTGGAGGAGCACTCCGAAGACAAAGGATGAAAAGAGGATAGTCACGTACGCCTCCCTGAACCAAGGAATTCTTCCGAACCCATGAGAAGAATACATGGGTGATTGGGAACATAAGTTTTCCTTTAAACTTCAACTGATCGCTTAGATAACATTAAGCGATCGCATGGTTCCATCTACGTGATCGCTTATATAATCTTAAGTGATCGCCTAATATCTAAGCTATCGTTTAGGATTATATAAGCGATCGCGTAGATGAAACAATGCGATCATTTAGTAAACTATAAGCGATCGTTTATGCTTAGTAAGCGATCGCTTATGAAATCATAAACGATCATTTAGTAATTCAATTGCGACTCGTATATTACTAAACTTTTACATTGTTTTCTGTAGAATATGGACATAATAGTGCTCCACGTTCATCAGAAGCTTCACTCTCGACCCGATTTGTGTTCACTTCGGTTCACGGTGGTGAACACTGCATTTATGGTATGTAAACCTAAACTTGTTTTGTAATTTGACCGATTATTATTGTTATTTTATCTAACCCTTGATTTTCTACAGGATTCCCTCACGAATATTGAAAGAATCTCGGTCAATATATGACCTGATGGTGTGGTCATACACGACGTGATAGTGGAGCCTTGGACCAACAAGGTTGCACATGCCGGTTTTTGGGCCATGCATTTGACGTTCCTCGAGTTCGCACACGGTCTAAACGAAGACTACAAGCCTGCATGGTCGGAGGTGGATTTCATGTTTGGACCAATCAACATGAATGAGCATTGGCTCATGGCTGCAATCGACCTTCGAGAATCCATGATCTTCGTCTTCGACTCGATGCCAGACTACATCAGTGCGGACATTGTGAACCCAAGACTCCAGCTACTCAACGGTGCCATACCATCAATTTTGATAGCCGGTGGATTCAACACGAACCTTCCAAGTTTCAAGTACCGGCCATGGGAAATGAAGCGATCCAAGGTTACGTTTCAGTGGGGCAAATCCCTCAACTGTGGGATTTTTTCTTGTAAATTTTTAGAGTATCTTGTAATGAATACTAATAGAGATAGTTTAATTTTGAACAATATGCCTGTATTTAGGAAACAATATGTAGCCGAATTATGAGCAGACAAATTTTTGTGGTAATCAATGATATTAGTATTCGTGTACATCTATTGTTATTATACTTAATTTAATTCAATTGTTTTATCAATTGCAAGTATTCGTATCCATTTTTTGTATTACAATAGGTGTACTAAGCGATTGTTTAATATATACTAAACGAGAATTTAATATACACTAAACGATCTCTTAATATATACTAAGCGATCGCTTAAATATACAATAAACAAACGATAGCTTAATATACAATAGATGATCGTTTAGACGTGTTTTAAGCGATCGTTTAATATATACTAAGCGATCTTTTAATGTACACTAAACAATTGCTTAATATACAGTAGACGCTCGTTTAATATATACTAAGCAATCATTTAGACTTGGTGATTATATCAGATCGTTTTTTTTTTTTTTTTTGACAATTACAATATTACCTTTCACCTATATATACATCTCAAAATTATCTATAAAGTAAGAGGTTGAAATAATTTCAAATGAAAATTGAGACACTTATAGATAATCTAATTATAGTAATTTTGAAACATTTACAAAACATTTACACAGTATCCAAAGTTCTTGCATCTCATGCGTCCCCGTGGCTTATATTCACATTTCATGCATCCCATGCGTCCCCATGGTAGGCGTTATCAGTGGCTATCGGCATGTTTTTCTGTTGTATCCTCTCTGACTGCATCGCTTACACTTATGTACTTGTCGTGGCTCCTCACTAGTAGACGGTATTCTAACGGTATGTCGTCGACCTACGCTTGGCACTTCTCGGCGGTGGTAAGATTTCAAAGTCATCGAAATCAGATCTTTGTCTCCACTCTTGTCGATGGCCAACTTGGTATATCGGTTCGACATAAGTGGCAAACACACACTCTACTGTGAACCACTTTGAGCACAACGTTTGGATGTTAATGTTCCGTATGGCTGCCGCAGCTACTACGTGTGAGCATGGAATCTCCATGCAATTGAACTCCATACACGTACATGTTCGTGAATGGAGATCAACCAACCCACCAAGATGCCCATCGTCAACATTTAACACATACATGTCCACTTGAGATACACGATACGTTCTAGACACCGATTCAGCCTCTTTCAGGATAGTCATTGCATAGCCGGTTACGAGGTTTGTACATGCCATGACATGTGTACGTCGGATATAGAATCAACTCTGTAACCAACCTCGAATATGCTCAAGAAGCTTCGTAATAGGCAGTTCCCTTGCGTCTTTTAAGACTCCATTGATTCATTCTACTATATTCGTTGTCATCTTGTCATACCTATAATGGACTTGATACACCCGTGCCTACTTTTGTAATCCAATCTCTTCAAGGTAGGCTGTCACCCCAGAATATCTTTGAAGCTTAGACCAATATATTTGAAACTCAGACATCCTGTAGGCCTTGCCTGCTAGGTAGAAATGCGGAATTATGTCCTTATTCTTGAACTTATCCATCAAGTTATTCTGAATGTGGTACATACACAATCCATGGAATGCCTCTGGGAATGCGCTTGTTACAGCCTTCCCGATGGATATGTGACGATCTGATATAATTACAAAGTTAAGGATGTCTCCTATCGATGCCTTCAAGTGGGTCATGAACCAAAGCCAGGATGCATCATTCTCACTGTCTACATTACCAAAAGCAATTGGATATATGTTGTTGTTGCCATCAATACATGTTGCTATCAACAACATACCTTTATATTTCTTGTGCAAATGAGAACTGTTGACAACCATGACAAGACAGATGCAGTTCAAGAATCCCCTAATGCACAGACCAAACGCCATGTAGACGTACATAAAGTACCGTTGATCTTCTACTTCAACCTCAAACACCGTGCCTGGGTTTGCAAGTTTCAATGCCTCACCATATGAATTGACAAGAGCATATGATCCTTCTGACGACCCTCGTGCAAATACCAGAGCGTACTCCATTGCACGGTAAGCTCTGGCTACAACAACATCACTTGATTGAAGAAGCCATTAGCGCCAGATCTGCGGGCTTCTCTTTTCTCAAGAATGAAAAAAAAAAGATCCTGTTCTTTGAGAAGCAACAACATTCTCATCTTCCAAACATCTACATTTAGAGGTTCCATTTTGCGATCCTTGACAATCGTATGCGTTAATGCTGTAATCATATCAGCAACTATAGATCCAGAAGATTGTATCGCTACCATATCTGCATAACCTGGACTCTCATACCAGATGATAACAATCTTTAACATGACGTACATAAAGTACCGCTGATCTTCTACTTCAACCTCAAATACCATGCCTGGGTTTGCAAGTTTCAATGCCTCACCATATGAATTGACAAGAGCATATGATCCTTCTGACGACCCTCGTGCAAATACCAGAGCGTACTCTGTTGCACGGTAAGCTCGCCCATAGCTTATATTCACACCATAATCCCGTTGGACATCTTCAATTATCTCCCTTGGACAGTATGTTCGGCTTACTTGATCGTACTTGAACTTGATTAAGTGTCCAATAACCCAACTCTTAGCTTGTTGATGATTACCCGTCCTCATCTTAAGGGAACATGTATGGCACTCGTATACTTCGTCACTTTGAAAGAATTGCTTCCTTCCAAATTTTTTGCACATACTCTCCAATTGCATCCCTCAACCAAACACCGCATGTCAGCAAACGCTCTGTAGACTTCTTTACACGGTATCCAAAGTTCTTCTTTATAGCGAGTATTTACAATTTAACTGATAGGTCATATTTGGAGAAGAAAATCTGACCTTCCCTTATATCTTCGTCGCTCAAACAATCGTGTGGGATTGTGATGAGGTCATCGTATGATGGGCCATTTTGCTGGTCTAGCTATGTCTATGAATGGTTGGGTTGGGACAGTGGGGGCCACTTGAACAGATGGTATTGCCACTGATGGTTGGGATTGTCTATGGTATTGACCACTGTCCGTATACGTCATATGTTGAAATACTTTGACCAACCCATTCTTCACTTCTGTCATCCCCCAGGTTGCATGCCTCAACCTTCTCCTCCAATGATGACGTGATGTGAAAATCATATGTTGGAATGCTTGGAACTACTTCAGCCATTGGATTGCATTCTTCATGCATGTCATGTACTTCATGCCCCTCGTGAGGTGTAAGTGATACAAATAATGGCATCCGAGATGCATCACTTCCTTCTAGAAAAAAAATTAAGATCTTCATTGTCTACTATGTTAATTGGAGGAACTTGGACCAACAAATTATAGCAGCACTTGATGTCTATATCGAATAGGTAGGGATCAATGTTCACTCGTTCATGCAGTATGCTAACTAATTCACTACATGTTATATCTTTTTTTATTTTCAGACTTTTCATTTGACCTCCATAGTTGCATCTGGACTGATCCTATTTCCTACCAAATCGCACAAAGATGCGAAGTAGATTCATTGACCTACAGAGAAGTTAGGTTTTTGGTTAGAAATGATCTTCAGAAAAGAAAAAAAACGAAGCGATCGCCTATTAAAATGTAAGCGATCACAGATGCAAATGTAAACAATCGCCTAGTATGATGTATGCGATCGCCTAGTGATGGATTAAACAATCACCTAGTATGATGTATGCGATTGCCTGGTGATGGATTAAGCAATCGCCTAGTATCATAATAAGTGATCGCATACATAATGTTTAAGCAATCGCCTAATATCGTATAAGCGATTGCTGAGAATAGTGTAGGCGATCGCTTAGTTAACTATAATTGATCGACTATATGAAGATAATCGATCGTTTACTTCTACATAAGCGACCGTTTATATAGAACAATACGATATAGGAAGAGAAACACTTACATTCTCTGTGTTTTTTATTCTAACCCACGATGTTGCTGAAACGAACACTGGACAAAGATGAAGAATGCGATAGACGCTGTAACTCAAAGAGAAAAATGGAAGAAGAAGTTCGTCCGGATGTTTGTGATACTCGTAGAACACAATGGAATAATGGAAGAATGTGTGAGAGCGACCGTCCATTAGTATCCTTACATTCAATTTTGTTGGTATAATGGTAGTTGACATTGAATGATTCTGGAAAATGTTGGTGATAAAGGCTTCGGCATTCAATGCAATCAATTTCGGAGGAGAGAAAGTTTTGAGTTGTTTTAATTTCAGGGGTGAAATTGGTATTTCACGTGGTCAAAAGGTCACAGATGATAAAGTTTTTGGGAGTGGGTCATCCATTGATAAGTTTTTAGTTTTTGGGTCATTTCGTGCAATTTTCCCAAAATTTAGCCTCATTTTAAAAAATGGTCAAAAATTGGCCTTAAGGTCGGACACAACCCAAATTTCTCGCTCTTTCCTCTCGTTTTGGACTCATTCTTGCTCCTTCATCTCATTCCTCAATTCACATTGCTCTCCTTCATTTTTTCTTTGATTTTTTTTATTGTTTGAATTCTTCATCTAGCTTCTTCCTCCTGCTTATGTCTCTTGATTCTTCCTCTAGCTTCTGCCTTGTCAATTTTGTAGTAATTTCCTTCATTTGAATTCTCACTCTCGCTTCTTCCTTTTATTTCTGGTCTCACTCTCGCTTGTTCCTCTTGTTTCTTGGTCTCACTCCCGCTTCTTCCTCTCGTTCCGATTATACTCTAACTTACATATTTGGTTTGAAAACAAAAGGGCGAGAAGGGAATCTCACTAAAAAACAAAAAAAGAAAAAAAAGAAAAGAGGGCGACATAAACAAAAATCCAAAAGAAAAAGGGAAATCGACAGAAAAATAAAGGGCGGCATAAACAGAAGAAGAAGAAGAAGAAGAAGAAGAAGAAGAAGAAGAAGGAAAAAGGAAAAAGCTGCAAAAAATAAAAGGAAGAAGCATGAAGGAAGAAGGGTTAAAGTGGCAAATTCATCGTGTGATGACATCAGCAAATGGCTAAATTTTGAGTGGGCCCCTAAATAGGGACCATTCATACCAATATTTCTTTTTCCTTCTTCTTCTATTTTTTTCCTTGGGATTTTCTCACGAAGGCCTTTTTCCAGGGGCACAAAAGAAATATGGTCCACGATTTTAAATTGAATGAAATTTGGTCTTTTGCTGACATAAACGTGATGTGAAATTACAGATTCAACTCGATGGACTGAGGAGCGAACATAATTCTCATTTCATCCTCTCACTTCTCACTTCTTGGTAGGTATTGCTTTGATGCTTCCATCTTTGATTTTAAAAAGAGAAGATGAAGAAGAAGAAAAAAAGGTTGGATTTTTTTTATATAAAACGAAAAAAAAATTGCAAATCGTGGTTAAGATTTACCTTTCATCAACAAGGTTGAGTCTGGGCCTCAGCTTAAGCTTTGGCCTCAGCACTTTCCAGTGTACTTGGATGTGTATGGATGGTGAACATATTTTATCTTTATGCTCTTAGGGTTGGTCTCAATCAACCCCTATGAAATTTTAATCGTAAATTCATGTTCCATCAATAATTTCAAGTCTCAACTTCAGTCTTGGCTCTTCAGTTCAACTTGGTCTCCTCGACCTCGAATTGGTCAAATTGGCCTTAGCTCGAACTCAGCATTGGTCACCTCAGCCTTATCTCGACGACGTTGATCACCCCGACCTCAACTCAAACTCCTCAGCATATTATGCACCACTGATTTTTGTTCATTGGTCTTGTTGGCCTTGTTGCACCCTCATAAGCCAACCAATACCTATTTTGTGATTTTGGTTAGTTTTGGGTTCAATTTGAATATTTTTGGGTTTATTTGGCTATTTTTTTAGATTAAATGAGTATTTTATGATATTTTTTACATGAAAATACATGAATTTGAAATTTAGGTGAATTTTGGAGAATTTATGAATAATTTGAAAGTATATGAAGTGTAGGCTCTAAACAAGCATGGATAAGGTCTTAAATTAAGTGTAAGAGGTTTGGAATTATTAAGGGTTTCATGTTGAGCTAATTTGTAGTTATATTTAGGTGGTTCAAGGATATTTGACTAGAAATTCTGAAATAGTTATATGTTGAGGATAAATGGATTTCATGATGAGTTTAGTTGAAATTATGAACTGGGTATAAGTATTTTGAGCTAAATATTTGTTTAGAGGATAATGGGAAAATTGGGATCAAATTTTCAAGTCAAACTAGGATTTGTGACATATACAAGCCAGAGGAAGCAAACTCATAACTATGAGGGACAAAATGTTTCCAAATGTAGTTTTTGTTGGGTTTTATGAGCTAAAACTTGTAGATTGTAAATGTAATAATTTAATCGTAATTAAATCATTAATAAAGAGTTATTGATGTGTTACTTCAATAAGCGTTATTGATTGTTTTTGTTTGTTTTGTCTTAATAACCCTAAATCCAATAAACTAACATCCGAGGTTGTTTTATGAGTCTTGAACTGTATGTGGGGGCATATGGAGATCAAACCTAGGAGTTCTATAAACGCAAGTCTTGAACTGTATGTGGGCACATTACATAAGGCTAGGTACCTTATCCTGGTGACACTATGGATACAACCCATTTTGTATTTGATACAAACGCAATGATCTAACACGTTTGTATAAGTGAAATGCAAGTGGGGGTATCCTATATGATGAGTTTGTATAAGACTAGACCACGAAATAGTAACCACTAGATGTAACTCCGTTGCCTAGTTAGGTTTCTATTTCAATAGGATGACTTAGGCAACTTAGTCTTAATCCTAAGTATATTATGAACTCCTGTCCATGAGGGATTGTCCTTTGATTTGTATGGGTGAGAGTGGTCGTTTGCCAACTCAATATGCCTACCATCTCGGGAACAAGACCGAGAAGGGTGTCCCGGGATGGGAATTCACTCATTCCCATTTTTAGGGTGAATAGATAAGTGTTCCCTTAAGTAGTGTTCCGGGACTTGAACAAAGGGCCCTACCCTCTCACTGGTCTGAGAAGGGTTTCTGTTTAATGGTTGGACCATAAACAGCTTGTTCATTAGAAGAGCGCTAATACTTAAGGATTTAGAAGTAACCCAGGGTAAAATGGCAATTTGACCCAGCTGGTGTTACGAACACTTGTAAAGGACTAATTTTTTATTATTAGTCTATATCCATAGACACAGAAATATATCTGCAATGAGAAGAGTGCAGTTGTGGGTCTTTAGTCGCGTGTACCCACAGTTAACGAATATTGATTAATGTGGTTAATGAGTTTAGTCGATTAATCTCATGTCGTTGGAGCTTCTAATTTGTAAGTCTATAAGATCCTCTTGCTAGTTCACTATGGACCAACAAGGATCAACTATGTTAAAAGAAAATTTTGAAATGTTCAAATTTATGAGGGAAATTATTTGTATTAGATACAATTAATTGCATGATTTATTATAAATTTTATTTGAATGTGATTCAAATTATAACTTTATAATATGGAGAATTAATTTATTTGAATATGATTCAAATAATTAATTATTATTTGGATAAAATCCATATAAATAAATAGAGGGAGAATTAATTAATTAATTTGAATTGGATTCAAATAATTAATTATTTAATTTGGATGAGATCCAAAGTAAAGATTCTGCAGAAAATAAATAGAGGGAGAATTAATTAATTGATTTGAATTGGATTCAAATAATTAATTATTTAATTTGGATAAGATCCAAATTAAAGATTCTACAAAAAAAATATTTAAATAAGACTTAAATATTTTAAACCATTTAATATGAGATATTATTTGGGTAGATATTTATTAATATTGTATATTATTAAATATTTAATTCAAAATCTCTGTAGAGGGCTTATCCTAACAAGATTAGGAATAACCTATAGAGTTTTATAAATAGGGCCTTTGGGAGCCTTCATAAAACACACTTTCTATAAGAAAATAATCTCTACGATTCCTCTAAAAATCTTCCTCTACTAATTCTCCCATCTTAGAAAAATTCTAAGAAAATACTTTTTCTCATTCTTTCAAAGAAGCAGTTCCCACAATCCAGATCCTTGCTAGAGTCGTAGCGAGGAAGATCTCTTGGAAAAGAAAGACTACAAGGAGAAGATTATCGGTTCGAGATTATAGATTGGCAAAGGTATGATGCTTAACCTTTTCTTTACTTTTTGTATTTTTAATTCTTTCAATAAATCAAAAAACGCAATCACAAGCTTCCACCGGGATTCAATTCCCTACAATTTGTACATTCTTATGAATCATTTTTTTATAAATTCTTTATGATTAATGATTTCCATGAGCTTGAACTAAAATGCTCTGAATGATATTTGCCAAATAATGTTTATGGAAGCATGATTTCTATGCTTGTTTATTTATGTTTTACAAGATACTTTATGAATAATGTTTCCTGGGTATGTTTACAAGCTCATGAAGTGTGGGACCTGTTTTATGTTTAAATGATGTGTACCCTTGGTATCCACGGACTGATGTGACGGTATCAAGGCAACCCAAGATTTTGATACTTAAGGACTTATGAGACGGTATTGAGGCAGTTTGGGACCTTGGTGCCTAAGGACTTATGAGACAGTATTAGGGCAGCCCAATGGATGTTAGGTCTTTGGAACCCACTTCAATATGCAATAGGCTTTGGGTCGTATGCCGGAATGCCTTTACCCTTTAAGGGTTAGCTCTATGTGCACATATGACAATTTTCGACATTGGATGTGTTGAGTTCCTCCACCTCAACTAAGGTTAAAAATATACTGGGTTTTAGATATTTCTGGATGTTTCTTAACTAAATGTTTTATCCTCTCTTAGTTATGGATTTATTTGATAAGTTTTGTTTCTGAATATTTACAAAATGAGCATGTTTTAGTAAATATTTTATTAAACTGTCACTCACTGGGCTTTCACCTAACGTTTCCAAAATATTTTCCTTTTTCTCCAGGTAGCAGAAGGATTCCAGAAGCTTGACTTACCCACGCCTCATCTGTGTTGTTGATCCACCCCAAGCTCCTACCTTGTTAGTAGTAGAAACATCATAGTAATGGAAACATCATGTATAGCTTAGCATGTAGCTTAGGGTGGGTAATGTTTTGTAGGAAACATTGTGGACTCTATTTTTGTACATGATACTCTAGTGTAAATATTATGATGTAATGTTTGAGGGGCTAGAAGTGTAAGCGAGCTATGGTTGTGTTGATTTGTGTGAGGAATGTTATAAACTGTCTATCAGGTACTCTAGACCAGCAGGGTTACATGGATGTATGAATGGTTTTCTTGTTAGGTAACCGGTTAAGCAGATATATAGGGAACAATTTTAGCATGTATTCATGCCCTCTCTCTCAAGTTAAAAGGGAACCTTGGAGGGGGGTGTAACAGTGATGTTATAAATCTTGTTACACATCAGCGTAGTTGGGTGAGTGATTGACAATGGGGTCTCAGTTCATGCTACATCCAAGAGGGATTTCTTTGCATCCAATACACCTGGTGATTTTAGCAGTGTTAGAATGGGTAATGACGAATCAGCAAAAGCAGTTGGCATCGGAGATGTACACTTGGAGAACAAGAATGGTTCTAAGCTGATTTTGAAGAATGTGAAACACATTCCTGATATTCGCATGAATTTGATTTCAATAAGTAAGCTTGATGATGAAGGTTTCCACAATACCTTCTATAATGGTAAATGGAAGCTTACTAAAAGCTCTATGTTGGTAGCCAAGGGAGAGAAGTATTCCTCACTGTAGTACATGGAGGCTAAGATCACTGATTATGATATAAATGGATGATGAAGCGAGTGTTGAGCTTTGGCATAAAAGACTCAGTCACATGAGTGAGAAGAGTTTGAAGATATTAGCCAAGAAAAATCATCTTCCTCATATAAAAAGTACACCCCTAAAAAGATGTCATTGTTTGGTAGGAAAGCAGACAAGAGTTACTTTTAAGTCATCTTAGCATTCAAGGAAACCAAATGTACTAGACTTGGTACATTCTGATGTGTGCAGTCCTATGAAAACAAAAACACTTGGAGGTGCATCATATTTTGTGACGTTTATCGATGACCATTCAAAGAAAACATGGGTTTATACCTTAAAGAATAAAGATCAGGTGTTATAAGTGTTTAAACAGTTTCATGTCCTTGTTGAGAGAGAAACTGGTAAAAAGTTGAAGTGTATTAGAACTGATAATGAAGGTGAGTATTATGGACCTTTTGATAAGTATTGCTTAAATCATGGTATTCAACATCAAAAGACACCTCCTAAGATTCCTCAATTAAATGGGATAGCTGTAAAAATGAACAGAACACTAGTTGAGAGAATGAAATGCTTACTTTCTGAGTCATAGTTATCGCAATAATTCTAGGGTGAAGCATTGAATATGATTGTACGTGTTTTGAATCTCACATCATGTATTCCTTTGGGATTTGATATTCTGAACAGAATGTGGTCAAATAAGGATATATCTTATGACCACTTGCGTGTCTTTGGTTGTAAAGCTTTTGTTTATATTCCTAAAGACGAGAGATCGAAGCTTGATGCAAAGACTAAACCATGTGTGTTTCTTGGCTATGGCTAAGATAAGTTCGGTTATAGACTGCATGATCCAGTAAAGAAGAACCTCATAAGAAGTCGAGATGATGTGTTTGTAGAAGACCAAACAATACCAGACATTAAGAAGACAAATAAATCAGAGTCTGAGCATAGTGATGATCTAATTGACTTGAATTCAGTTTCTTTGACACAACCTACTACACAGATAGAAAATGAGGTTAAGGATGATCAAATGGTTGATACACATGAGGGTTCTGAGCAAGTTGAGGCAGATGATAGTGTTCATGAACAGTTGTCAGAAACAAAAGTTCCTACAGATGTTCCACTTGGGAGATTTATCAACGATCATCATCTGTCAACAAGATCTTCAACTAATGAATATTTATTATTGACTGATGGGGAGAACCTAAGAGTTATAGAGAGGCCATGGAAGATGAGCACAAAAGAGAGTGGATTGATGCAATGAAAGATGAGATGAAGTCTTTATATGAAAACCACACTTTTAAGCTTGTGAAATTGCCTCAAGGAAAAACTGCATTGAAAAATAAGTGGATTTATAGAGTGAACCAGGAAGAACATACCTCAAAGTTGCATTACAAACCAAGATTAGTTGTCAAAGGGTTCAGTAAAAAAAAAGATGTCAACATTGATGAAATTTTTGCTCCAGTTGTCAAGATGTCTTCTGTATGTGTAGTTTTGGGTTTGATAACTAGTCTTGACTTAGAAGTTGAGCAGATAGATGCTAAAAGCATTCTCTTCATAGGAATTTAGATAAAGAAATCAATATGGAACAACCAGAGGGTTTTGAACAGAAAGGAAAAGAGCATCTGGTGCGTAAATTGAAGAAAACTCTTTAATGGGTTGAAACAGGCACCAAGGCAGTGGTATAAGAAGTTCATTTATGGGGGAGCAAGGCTACAAAAAGACTACTTCTGATCACTGTGTTTTTGTTCAAAAATTTTATGATGATGATTTTGTTATATTATTGCTTTATGTTGAAGATGTTGGGTTTTATGCCCTAAAACTCACAGATTGTAAATGTAATTATTTGACCATCAGTAAATCATTAATAAAGAGTTATTGATGTGTTACTTCAATAAGCGTTATTGAGTGTTTTTTGTTTGTTTTGTCTTAATAACCCTAAATCCAATAAACTAATATCGTAGGTTGTTTTATGAGTCTTGAACTGTATATAGGGACATACGGAGATCAATGTTCAAGATACAATTTAAAGGGTCTATAGTATAGGAATAAGGTTGGGTACCTTATCCTGGTGACACTATAGATACGGTTCACTTTGTATTTGATACAAACGCAATGATCTAATGTGTTCGTGTACGTGACATGCGAGTGAGGGTATCCTATGCAATGAATTTACATAAGATCGAACCACGAAATAGTGATCACTAGATGTAACTTCGTTGACTAGTTAGGTTTCTATTTCAATAGGATGACTTAGGTGACAGACGGTGTTTGTTGCCCAATTCCGCAGCAAATAAATTTTCCTAATTTACCCACAATAGTAGTGGCAAGCAGGGTCAAACACAGGGAGCCCTCGAATTTCATAGTTGAAAAGTTTTCAATTCAAGGTAACCAAAAGGGGGTTTGAAAAAGGTTGATTGCAAGAAAAAGTAAATTTCATGAAAATAAAATGCGAAAAGTAAAACAGAGTAAAAATTCAATGGAAGAAGCTCTAGTTTGGGTTACGCAAGATTTTATTTGTTTGATGTTCTTATCATTGGTTCATCATTACTATATTCATTGAAGCTAGCACTTAATCAATTCAACTGGAAACGCCAGAATTGAATTGCCTTAGTCGACTAGTTAGATTTAAGCAAATCGATGAAAAGCATGCAAATTTGACTAAACCTAACCGCATTAAGTTCAAGATAAAATTAGGCAAGACATGCAACTGGAAAGATCTATATAGAATGTCCTATCGATTTAATTCTAGGTTGATTAGAACAATGCGCATCACCATCTTGATTTGCAAGCTAACCTAACATATTGCTTCCTATGATTGACATACAACAAATTGTCACGAATTGTAATACAACCAAAAGCAATAATCAAAATAAACACCTATGTTACAAATTGATCATAAATTCTTGAAAACTCGAAATTAAATCATGCATACATTGAATTAAGTTCAAAACGTCAAAAGAAACATCAATTACAATGGAAAATCCCTAATACCCAAGCTAGAAAACGTTATCTTAGCCTCGATACATGCTTGTCCACCCAATAATTGTTCAAAGAAACTCTCCTCAAGATGAAAAGAAGGAAAAATGCAGTGAACAACTCTAAAAACAGGCTTAGGACTCGAGCTGCTCTCCCTTCCCAAATGGCTGGCGGTTAGGGTAATTTAAGCCAAGATTAAACTGGTGCCACGACTGACGGTAATTTGTCCGCGTTTACTTTCTGGAGCGTCGCGACTCTTGCTGCATTTCTTCAGCAAAGCGTCTCAGGAAAAAGCACCGCTGTTGCGCCTAGGCAGCGCCGCGGCGTTGGGGCTTCAAGGTAAATTTTGTCCTTTTGGAGTTCTATCTCCCAGTTGATGCCGTGGAGCTTCATTTTGGCCCATTTTGGCCCGATTTCGGTGCTAACACCCCGTTCTACCTGTTAAGTATTCGAAACCTACAAAATGACATAATAGACACATTAAATAGCACAACGATCCCGAGTTAAGCTGAGGAAGATAGTACATTATAGGTGCTACCACTAGGCAACTTAGTCTTAATCTTGAGTATATTATGAACTCCTGTCCACGAGAGATTGTCCTTTGATTTGTATGGGTGAGAGTGGCCGTTTTCTGACTCAATATGCCTACCATCTTGGGGACAAGACCGAGTGGGGAGCTGAGGACATAATTATACAAGATGGAATTCATTCATTCTCATCTTTAGGGTAAGTAGATAATTGATCCCTTAAGTGGTGTCTCCGAAACTTGAATAAAGGGCCCTACCCTCTCACTGGCCCAAGAGGGCTTTTTGTTTAATGGTTGGACCATAAACAGGTTGTTCATTAAAGGAGCATCGATCTTAAGGATTTAGAAGTAACCCAAGGGCAAAACGGTAATTTGACCCCGCTGGTGTTATGAACACTTCTAAAGGACTAATTTGCTGTTATTGGTCTATATTCATGGACACAGAAATATATCTGCAGTGAGAAGAGTGCAGCTATGGGTCTTTAGTGGAGTGCACCCACAGTTAACGAATATTGATTAATGTGGTTAATGAGTTTAGCCGATTAATCTCATATCGTTTGAGCTTCTGATTTGTAGGTCCATTAGGTCCCTTCCTAGCTCATAAAGAGTGATGAGGTATTCATGTCTTGAATGAAATTTGAAATGTTCAAATTACTTAGGGAAATAATATAATGTATGATGATACATTATAATATAAAGTTTATTTTGAACTTTATAATATGAATTTAATTTTGGATATGATACAAAATTAATTTTTGAGAGAATTAAATATTTGAAGGAGTTCAAATATTAATATGAATTAGATTCATATTAAAACTATAGGTTAAAATTAATGTGTATTAGATGCACATTAAAACTATAAGTTATGAGAGAATAATAAATGAATATGATTCAAATGTAGGTTAAACTAAATATTAGATATTTAATTTGGCAATTAATTAATTAAAGAATTAATTTTCTTAATTTATTTTAATTAAATTAAATGAATTAAAACTATAGGTTATATGAGAGGTGTTCATTTAAATATGATTTAAATGAAATAATTAATTAAATTAGATTTATTTAAATATTATTTTTTATTTATTTATTTATTTGTTAAATAAAATAAATAAATAAATAAAAAGGGTAACTCCCATACGTGGGAGTTATGCTTTACGTGGTTTTCCCACGTATCCTAATTGCTCTCTCAATAAAAGACATGCAAAAGAAACAAAGAAAGAAGTTTTTTTTTTTTCTCGATAAAATTCCCTCTGCTTTTCTCCCATGATCAATGGTCTACAATCCTTCATCTCACCACTTAGAGAATAGGAGAGGTTCATGGTGGTGTTGTTCAGAGTCGAAAACTAATGTAAGTTTTTATCTCGAAAGCATGCTTAACCTTGAATTAATACAGTAGGTTTTCTGTAATTATTTTCCACTATATTGGTATTTCAAAATTTCAATTTATTTCAAATTTGGTTTTGTATTGTTTCCGTTGTGTTAGGGATTCAACCCTTTCAGATGACATTTTGATTGTTAGTAGGAATGTTTTAAGAATTGACAAGTTAAAAAAACAGTTGAGCAAATCTTTTGCCATGAAGGATTTGGGGCCAGCAAAGAATTTGTTTGGAATTCGAATAGTTCAAGATAGAGTATTGAAAAGCACCTAAAAAGTGTTTTTCTTGCCTTTAATTTAGGGATGTTTTTATTGGATTTCATGTGTTTGCTAGTGGTTTTCAGGTGATAATGAAAAAAAATAAGGTTTAGAAGTAAAAAAGAACCAAACAAAGCCAAAACCGAGCGAAAAACGGAAGAAAAAGTGGAACAGCCCTACAAACAGGATAGCACGGCCAAGAGCGTCGTTGTGCTGCCCTTGGCTCTCTAGACCCAAGAGCATCAAAATTTGGAAGAAGTGGGAGCGTCGCGTCGCTGCGGTATAGTGTCGTAGCGTTGCAGCGCTGCGCTTGAGGCCAGCTTTCAATGTCGGACAGCGTTATTGTGCTCTCCAAGAGCGCAGTGACACCAGCTTCTCTTTTCTTTTTTGAAGATTTTGCAAATTTGGAAAAATATTTTGGGCTGTTACTTCTATATATTGAGGGGTTTTCAGCAACCCTAGACACAGAAGAAAGACACAAGAGAGTCCCAAAGGAGGCACACAAAATTAGAGAGGAAAGAGAGCCCAAAAGATGTGAGCTTGCTATCACGAAAAGTGAACGTGTTGAGAAGAGTTGAAGGTCGTTCGAGATCCTGAGGTGCTAGCCAAGAGGAAATTGAAGGAGTTCAACATTAGGAAGCAATTCGAGAGTTTTTCTTCCTAAGTTTCTCTTTCTCTTTTACTTTTATGCTTGAGAACTCATATGCAAATATGTACTTGATGGCTATGTGTGGCTAAACTCATTGTTTTAGGGTGTTGGATGATTTAATTATGGATCTATGTTAATGGTTTAGTGTTTTTCATGGATGTTGTTGAATGATATGTTTTTCAATGTTATTGTGCTTATTCTTTATTTATTGATCATCAATAAGTCTTAGGTTAGATGTATGATTGAGTGGTTGTATGTCTAATTGGATATATGCTATTGAATCTCTCCTAATCTTTCATGAAGATACCTAAGTTATTAGAAAAAGTTGATAATGACTAATCTTAATGCTATGCCTCTTAACTCGATTTCAAGAGATTAGTAATCAATTAAGTTGCACAAGAAATTGTTGTTTATGAGAGGAAGTAATCTAGATATTAGTTTCTAGACTTAAACATATTGTTTGCACATAATTCCATGAAAACCTAAAGCATGACTTAATGAAGTAATTAATGACATCAACATCCTATAGCACTCTTATCCCTTGAACCTTCGCTTGCTCTTATTTTCTTGTTTTCAATATACAAAAATCCAAATTCAAGGTCCATCCCTTAGATAAAATCAATTCAATTCTTGAATAGCTAAGTGAATATATCCAATTCAATCCCCAGTGGATACAATACTTAGACTTAAACCAATTTATATTATAACTTGACCCTTGCACTTGTGGAATCACGCATCAAGTATCCAAGAAATTGTATATGTCACACGAGCAATATGTGGAGAAGGTGCTTGAGTGTTTCAATATGAGTAAAGCAAATTTGATTAGTTCTTTATCCAGTCACTTCAAACTGAGTAACAAACAAAGTCATTCTACAAATAAAAAGAAGGAAGATATAAGCAAGATTTCATATGCTTCAGCAGTTGAGAACTTGATGTATGCCATGGTATGTACTAGACATAATATTATTCACACTGTTGGTGTTGTTAGTCATTTTATGTCTAATCTAGGAAAACAACATTGGGAGGCAATCAAGTGCATCATGAGATATTTACGAGGCACTTCTAGTTTGAAGCTTTCATTTGGTACTGGAAAGCCAGTTGAAAGACGGAATTCGTGGTCAATTCTGTGCCAAATAAATTTTCCTAACTTTACCCATAATAGTAGCTATAAGTCGGGTCGAACACAGGTAGCCCTCGAATTTCACAATTGGAAAGTTTAAAATTCAAGGTAACCAAAGGGGGGTTTGAGAAGCAGTTGATTGCAAGAAAAACTAAATTTCATAAAAATAAATTGCGCAAATTAAAAGGAGTTAAAATTCAATCAAAGAAAACTCTAGCTTGGGTTATGCGGGATTTCCTTTGTTCGATGTTCTTGTTTATTGGTTCGTCATTACTAAATTCATCGAAGCTAGCACCTAATCAATTCAATTGGAAAGACCATAATTGAATTGTCCTAGTCGACAAGTTAGACTTAAGGCAAATCGATGAAAGGCATGCAAAATTTGACTAAACCTAACCGCATTAAGTTCAAAGGAAAAGTAGGCAGAACATTCAATTGGAAAGACCTAGATTGAACGTCCTATCGATTTAATCCTAGGTTGATTAGAACAATGTGCATCACCAATTAGATTTGCAAGCTAACCTAACCTATTGCTTCCTATAATTGACATACAATAAATTGTCACGAATTGTAATAAAATCAAAGCAATAAATCAAATGAACACCAGCGTTACAATTTGATCGTAATTCTTAAAAACTCTGAATTAAATCATGCATACACTGAATCAAGTTCGAAACCTCAAAAGAACATCAATTACAAGGAAAATCCCTAATACCCAAGCCAGAAAAACGTTACCTTAGCCAATAATCGGCACCGATTATTGGGTTCAAGTTCCTAGGTATGAAAAGAAGAAAAGAAGAGAGAATTGAGCCAAAAGTCTGCTGGTGGGGTGTGATATAGTCTGGGGCATAAGGGCTCGGCTACCATCCTCGGTATTCATAGTCAAAAGACTCCTCCCACCGAGGATGGTGAGACTCGTAGTCCAAATGACCATAATACTCCTTCTGGGAAAATCCTCATGGTGTTGGGCTCCACTGCATCCTTGGGCGCACTGCCTCTGTTTGCTGTGAATTTTGCCCCACCAATTGGCCAACCAAGAAGGTCAACTCGGCGATTTGGCTTTTAAGCTCACTCACCTCGTCACTAAGATCTGTTGCTCCGCCACTAGGTGTCCAAGATTTATTTGGAAGTCCTATCATGCATAATTGACACAAAACGAAAACAAATCAAAGTAAAAGAGTACTTTAACTAAAAATTAACTAAGAAGAACTAATTGGCTTCCTCGGCAACAGCGCCAATTTGATGTATGAAATTCGTCGCACAATTCTGTGTCAAATAAATTTTCCTAACTTTACCCACAGTAGTAGCGATAAACGGCAAACCGAAAGTTGTCGAAGCTTTCAATTAGGCCAAATAATTGTTTCATTCCCTACTCTAATTTAGTAGTACTAGCGCAGCAACGGTCAGTTCACAGAGAGCCGATAAACTTTCTTCTCCTAAAGGATTTGTTGTTGAGTAACCAGGGGGTATTGAATCGTTTGTTTAACTTTAATAACGAAGCAATAACAAGGAAGAAAAGCAATAGCAGGGAATCAAATTGGTTTTAAATTCAAGTCGACAAAACCTAGCTCGGTGTGAAAGTGGATCACTCTTAGTTTGTTACTCAATCATCGATTAATTACAATAGTGCTATGCAATTTTTCTTAGGTTAAACTTAGCCAGTCACTTTTAGAAAGGCTAGAAGGAAGTCCTATTGATCAAATAAATTGATATGCTTAGATGAAAGGCATCTTAGACATGCAAACCTATTAGCAATTGCTAAGACGAACAAAGTAATAAGAAAGGCCTAATTAAGTGTTTGGTGCAAATCTCTTCTAAGTTGGTTAGATGAATGCAATCGGATTGGAATTGCCAAATCAATTTACAACCCTAACTTAACCTTTGCTACTTGGTGATCTATAAACCTAACAATTACGTATCAAACATAGACCTTTAACTACCAATTAAAATGCTTGACCAATTCGTCAGATAATCTCAAGCGAATTCAATTGAAGCATCAAACAAGGCGAGAATTCATTAACAAGAAAATTGCAATACAAAAATTGTTCAAAACCTCATGAGATACAAACTAAGAATTGAACCCCAAACCCGAGCTAGATGATAGTACCTCAGCCTCGATACATGCTTGTGCTCACCCAATAATTGTTCAAAGAAATTTCTCCTAAAGATGAAAAGAAGGAAAAATGTAGGGAACAACTCCAAATACACACTTGAAACTCGTGCTAATTGATTTTCTAAATGGTTGGTGGCTAGGGCATTTTATGCCAAAAATTGGACTAGCGTCGTAGCGTTATAGGGCAGCGCCGCAATGCTGTAAAGTGCACGAGCTTCTGGAATAAGCGTCATGCTAGCGCTGCAGCGGTGCAACGAGCATGCGATACTTCGTCTATCACCATTCGTAGCGCCGCGGCATTGTCTCCAGTTTAAAATCGAGCGCGTTCTAGAAAAAGTGCAACGCTGGCAGCCAGGCTGCTTTGTTGCCTTACTCCTCCATTTCGCTCAATTTGCTTACTGATAATCTCACTTAGACCTGAAGTGCATGTAAACTGTCCCAAGGGCTCCATATACTGGTAACCTGTCTAAATCAAGAAATAAACCGGTAAAAAGGTAAGAACGATCCCTAATTAAGCGAAGTGAGATAGCACAATTTGAGTGCTATCAGTAAGTCAAGTTGATTCGCAGGGAAGCACAAAGATTAGTTTCTCAAAGCTAACCATTTAGTTAAAGCAACAAATTGGGGGTTTTGTGTGGTTTGAGATTTGAATATGCATGAAAATAAAGTTTAAGGAAAGTAAAGGATAGATGTGCAATCAAACAAAACTTTCTAGCTTAGAGAAATGGAATCACCCAATGTAATTTTGATCATCAAATTATCAATACATGATTTTAACTTCTTACCTATGCCTAGCACAATTAATTAGAAAGGTTAACTAGTGGTCCAAAGTATCAAATTAGTCAATTTGATTAGATGAAAAGCATCCTAATCAGTTTAATTAACCGCAGCCTAATGAGAAATTTAATACAGTTTCCCAAGGTCGATAGAACAATGGTCTTTGTTGTCGACCACAAATCACAAGCCTATCTAACCTTTTGCTTCTTAGAGATTAACCTATAATTACATGTCACATATTATATGTTAATCTAAAGTATTGAATGGCACAATCAAACATTGGTTGTCAATCAATAGCAAGAAAATGTTATTCATAATCAATAAATTGAGAGTAAAACTCATAGCAAGAAAATTCAATCATATTATCAAAATACTCCCAAGAATACAATGAGCTCCTCCAAAATCCTCTAAACTAGAAAACTATATAGATCTTACCTTCCCATGGTGGTGGAAAAGATAGAACTCATCATTTCTGCTTGATTACAGGAAGAATATAAAAGAAAACCTAAAAACTAATGTTTTAGATGGATAGAGGACGAAAAAACGAAGAAAACGAGTGGTCATATGCTCAAAACGGCCACCCGGATCAAAAGATATGATCTAATTATCGAAGTGCAGATTTTGTATCTGCGCGAAGCGCCACAGCGCTATCAAAATCGGTTGTATACTATTTTTAGCGCTGCGACGAGGTCTTTTAGGGGCGTTTTTGTCTTTTTAACTTCCATTGGACCTAATTGCTTCATTAGCGCACCAAATTGGTCCATTTTAGCTCCGTTTTATTTCTAACGCTCGGTTCTACCTTTTAAGAGCTCCATTCCTACAAAATAACATTTTTAACACATTAAATAGTCCAACAATCTCGAGTTAAGATGAGGAAGATAGCACATTTTAGGTGCTATCATTAGTGCTTGTAGGCTATACTGATTCAGAGATAATCAAAAGTTACTTTCGGTTACTTGATGACATTTTCTGGTGGTGTTGTGTCTTAGCAGTCAAGGTTGCAGAAATGTGTTGCACTTTCTACAACTGAAGCAGAGTATATTGCAGCAGCAGAAGCTTATAAAGAAATGTTGTGGATGAAGCGCTTTATACAAGAGCTTGGCTTCAAGCAACAAAAATATGTTATATACTGCAACAATCAGAGTGTTATTCATCTTGGTAGGAATGCTACATTTCATTCCATAACAAAGCATACAGATGTGAGATATCATTGGATGAGAGATGCTTTGAATGATGAATTGTTTGAGCTTAAGAAGATACATACTGATCACAATGGGTCTAATATGTTGACAAAGAATCTATAAAGAGAGAAGCTTGAGTTTTGTCGTTTTGCTGCAAGAATGACAGGTTTCTCCACAAAGTGAAATATGGAGAGATTTGTTGGCATTATTTCACATTTGTGAAAGGCCCATTACATGGGCAAAGGTAGGTTTTTTTAACAACCTGCAGCTGCCAATCTTTGTGTAAACCAATAGTAAAATTGAAGAAAACTTCATTCTGACTAGCAACGTCTTTCAGCCATTTGGGGATCGATCCGAGGTCCAATCGAGTTGCAATTTTGACAGCATGTTCTTGACACAAGGATCTTCAATCTGGACAATGGAGATTTCATTTGAAGCTACCTACAGTCAGATATTGTCGGTAATTGGTTGCCACGTCAAGTGAGATTTTTTCAAATCTATTTTCTTCCTTATTGTTGTCGTTCGTTGCCGAGATTCTTAATCTCGAGATAGATTGTGTATGCCTCTAGTTGTGACTAGAGAGAATTTGTTTGTACCCAATATTCATTATAGTGGAGTTTTTTACTTCGATCCGTGGTTTTTACTCCTTACGTCCAGGTGGTTTTCCACATTAAAATCGCTTGTGTCAATTGCTTGATAATTATTATTATTTCTAGTTGATTAATATCCTATTGGATTCACACAAGAGGGAATTTTGATCCAAATTAAATAATAATTATTCCAACATTATATACATTAGTCAAGATCACAAAGTTAAAGGTTCAAATTTTCACTTCTATGCATAATTAAATATCGGTATTAATGTTTCAATTTTACGATATATCAACAAAAAATCTACAGTATCTCAATTTCGACATATATTTTTGTAAATCAAATCATTTATACAAATTATTTAAATTAATAATTCAGTTTTTTCGCCCTCTAAGTAATTTATAGATTTTATTATTAGTACTTAAGTTTATATTGGTGATTAATTGATAATATTTTCTCATATTTCATGGATATTTATACAAGATATCAAAAAAAAATTGTTAAATCCTGATATAGATGGTAAACTCTCCAATTTACATATATATCAACATATCAATGAATATTTTAATCATTGCTCCTATGTCAATAAATAAATTTTTTAAAAGAAAAAGAAAGATTTGATTTTCACCTCATTTTTGTTCAACTAAACAAATGTACATCGATGATATTGCTTTCACGTCTTCGAGTTTTAGTATTATTATTTTAACTTTCAAATTTGAACTATTTAGTTTATTTATACTCTATACATTAAAATTTTATTAACAAACCTTCAAACTTTCAATTTTATGTCTTAAATCATATGTACTTTTAGATCGATCGTTAAAGTGATTTCTCTTAGCAAAATTAGTCATCCTCAAGGATGAAAATATTTGTTGATGTCTATATCTCCGTAAATCGAAGGGTTCAACGTCAATATTAAATATCTACGGATATCTTTGGTATCTTTTATAAATATTCATAAAATATAAAAATATGTCATCTATTTAATCCAATATGAATAAAAATACTAATAACAATATTCATAACTTAACTTGAGGGTTAAAACAACTTAATTATTAATTTAAACAAATTTTCTAAATTTTTTTACTTACAGAAATACTAGTCGATGTCGATATTTTATCGATATATTTGTTGATATATCCTTAAAATTAAAATCTCAATCAATATCGACATCGATATTTTAATCCTTGATCGTACAAGACTCTTTGTTATGGTCAAAATTCTTAACTACACTCGAACTTTTAGTGCATTTCCAACTTTTACATTCAACCCTTTTAAAAAAATGAAAATGATAATTGTTAAAAGAAAAAATTGATTGAAAAATAGTTAGGATAGAAGAGAGAGAGGGAGAGGATAAATGAGGAGATAATAGATGAGATAGTAAAAGGAGGAGAGATAAATATGAGTTGTCATTCGATGGTTGAATTGTAATAAATGTGGGTTATAATGAGTTGAGGATAGGGTCAAAACGGGTAGGGCCAAGGGAAGTTCCCGTCCCCGTCCCTGTTACTTGGAGGCGGAGATTCCCGATCAAGAAATCGAGTCCCCATAGGGATCCATTCCTATCTTTATTTTTTATTTTTAATTTTTTAGTGTACATTTTTTATAAATAATACTTCTAAAATTTAGTTAAGCCTTTTTTATTATATAAATTTCATTTTCTTAGTGAAAAAAGAAATTTTCATAAACACAAATGCAGACAATTTAAAACAAAAAAAAAAAAAAAAAAACACACACACACACAAACAATAAATTTATAAAGTTACAACAATTAATTTTTCATAAAGAGAAATGAAAGAAAAAGTGATTGTTTTAAATGACCCTTCTTTTAACTACTACTAGTTAAGAGACACGTGCATCGCACGTGATTAAAAGTTTTTAGAAGATATGTTGCTATAGTAAAATTGAAATAACAAAAGTATCTAAACTTTATTAAGTTCAAATAATAAATATTTAATATTACAATTAAAAATATATATATAAAGAAAGAGATGATGCATAAACTTTATATATAATGTTTTAAGTTATTTGACAATAGATATGAAATAAGTTGTGTTGCATGTGGTTGAGAATCTTTTGAACATAAATATTTAGGTCACATAAATTATAAATGAATATGTTGTTCATTGAGTATCAATTGTAAATATTTTATATGAAATTTAGAGGTGATGAAACAGGTAAAAAAAAAACATATGGATAAATGAAATTAAAATGCATATGGTGTTGTTCGATGAGATTTAGAGAAATTTAATTCGTTGAATTTGAACTTTATATTTGTATTGATTTTGGGGTTGTGAGTATAATCTCTAATTTTGATCCTTTGATTTTTCTCTCAAAAAGGTAAACTTTGATCTTAAGACTTGTTAATCTTATTGGATCATTGGTCTTTGCGATTGATGATTTTCTTGGGTGATCGACCTTTGGGCTTGATGAACTTATGGGATGATCAACCTTTGGGCTTGTTGATCAGGTTGGATCGACATGTGGCTTGTTGATCGATTTGAATCACCCTTTGGCTTTTTGATCTATTTGAATCTGCCTCCGACTTTTTGATCTTGTTGATTGACCTTTGAAGTTTCTGACTTTAAGAGCTTCAGAGAAAGTCTTCTGATCTTCTTAAAATTGTTTGAGTTTTAATCTTTAAATATTCAAGAGAGTTACACTCTTTAGAGCATTAGTCTTTTGATCTTCAAAGCTTGCGAAGGTTTATATTCTTCATAACGTGTATTCTATTCTTCATAACGTGTATTCTTTAGATCTTTAAAACTTGGAGGAGTTTCAAAGCTTCAGAGTCTTGAAATCTTCAAAAGCTTTGTCTTTAAAGTATCAGCACTCCCTTGTTAATGCTTCCAACCCCCTTTAATGAAATGGGTAAAGCCTCTATTTATAGAGTTTCTATGGGCTTTCATAGGTTTGGGCCCAAAAATTGGACTTGGGCTTGGGCTCAATATCTTTTTTGGTCCAATATTTTCACAATGGGCTTGAATTGGGTTGGGTTTTGGACTAAAGCAACTTTAATTATTCAGGAAAATCCAATTTATAATTTCCATGATGTGTTTGAATTTTTGTTCTGACGAAATTTGGTTGGCCGAAATTTCTCATTTAACACAAATGCCGCTTTTTGAGATTTATGCACATCTGTACAGTGGGTGAATCTTGAAAAAGATATTTTGAAATCAAAATATGATTTTGACTCATTTTGATGCTTCATCTCAGTCAAAATATGAATTTAGCTAAATTTTTTATTTGAAGTTTAGTTAACGCTTTTAATGTCAAGCAAACACTAGATGAATTTTAGTGTTGATTTTCTTATTTGAGAGTAAACTTTAATTTAAGCTAAAGTAGAATTTATGTCCCCTTTATTGCAAATCAATTTTTTTTTTTTTTTTTTGAAGAATCTCAAATATTACCAATCTTTTTTTGGATTTGGAATATACTCAATTCATCATACACATTTAAAGTAGAATTTTGACTTTGTTTTTCTCTTTTACTTCAACTTTAATTTGGTAGATGCTTGGAGTGAATCCATATTTTGATTTGAGGCCTCATTTAAATTATCCCAAATTTTGGCATTAATGGATAGCATTTTGTTGGCTACTCAAATCTCAACTTTGAATTTGGAATTGAATTTTAGTTTTATTCCAATTTGATTTAGAAACCTTTGATTCTAATATAATTTAAATTCAATCCAAATGAAGTTTGGTTTGGATTAGAATTAAGCTCCCACCTATACAAAGATTGGAAAAAGCCAAATTTCTAATTTGAGCTAAAAATGAAGAAGCCCACCTAAATTTTGATGTTGATTTAATTTTATTTTTTTACTCCAATTTTGTTAATTTGAGTGGAATTTGTATAACTACCTATATTTGAGGTAAGATATAATCTGAAGTTTACCAAAAAGAAGAAAAGAAAAAAAAAAAAAAAAAAAAAAAAAAAAAAAAAAAAAAAAATAA
>QLSR01000295.1:629677-746312 GCA_031780015.1 Citrullus colocynthis
TTTTTTTTTTTTTTTTTTTTTTTTTTTTTTTTTTGTATGCATCCAACTTGTATAGTCTAATGCAAAGTAGTGTCAGTCTTCAATTTATCGTATCACCTCCTTAATGGGAATGAATATCTTGAATTTGCTGTTCTAACCCTTATTTATTGTGTTGCCCCCAATAGATATGTGCATCTTCAACTTGAAGTTTCATTATTCACTGAAATGATCAATTCTGTAGAGCCACACGTAGGTGGTTGTGACGCACGTTTATGATAATATTTAATAGACTGAACTTAAATTTCTTTAAGTTGCCTACGTACCCCTAAAGTGAGGGATCAAGTCATAATGTAATTTAAAGTTTTTTTTTTTTTTTTTGGTCGTTCACCTTCTAAGCTCATGCGGGTCAAGAGCAACATGCAGTTTATACTCTTACGTTAAGGAGTTTTTACGTTCATATTTCAAAAGCTTTTATTTCATCATGACTTTGATTCTCCTCTTCATTGGTAGGATTTGTCAATATGATGAATTTTGGCTTCACTATCAAGGAACTTTCTGTACTTTTGACAACAGACAACTTACTTTTCATGCGTGAAGGGACAAAACTGTGAATTTTCTCGTTATTGTTTGCTTCACAAAATGATTTCACCTTCAAGACTTTCATCTTTTTTTTCATGTTGATCGTTTGTCAGTTTGGAGCGATCGAAAGCATATATTGAATGTCAATCTTTCTTTGTTGTTGAGATATTTAGCCTTTTAAAGGTTGAAGTTCGAGTGGAAGTAGACGTTAAACATTAGTTTTTTGTTTCTATTGTGGTCATACCTAATCTTTGGAAGAGTGAAGATAGTTGAAGGCTTAATACGAGCGAAGACAAAAGTTCTTTGCTTGATTTCTTTTGAATTGTCAATTCTTCGACGTTAATATTATATGAACTTGTGGAGCTTTCATTCTCTTTCTTCGTAAGAAGAAATTTTCTAAAGAAGAGCTCCTTTGATATTATCGGTTGGCGAGGTTGAGAAAAATTTGCATTCTTCCTCCTTACATGTTTTGGCTTCAATGAGCAATATTCCTTTTGAACAAGATGTTGTTCTTGTTGGGACTGGTGTGTCCGAAATCTTTTGGGTTTTATAGTTTTGTAAATTTTATATACATTTTATTTATTAAATAATAATAAGTTATTTTATTTATTTTGTGCATTAACTCAATCCAATAAACTAAGATTCCATGGTTATTTTATGTAAACTTAAACATGTATGTAATTGACATATAAGGTTGGATCATGTTTAAGTAATAACCAAAAAGGTCTGTAGTATATGAATAAGGTTAGGTACCTTATTCTGGTAAGGCTACGGGTACGACCTACTTTGTAATTGTTGAGTTATAAAGTGTTACAAACAATTTTAATCCTAATTGTTCATGTGGAGACATCTGAGTGGGGGTACCCTATACAACAGAAGATTCGAAATTATACATTATAATGTAAAGTTTATTTTGAATAAGATTCGAAATTTATAATTTATATTATAAGATAGATGAATATTTAAATGAGATATAAATATTAATTATATGAATGAGATTCATATAAAAACTATAGGTTAAAATTAATATGAATGAGACTCATATTAAGACTATAGGTTATGTGAGAGAAGGTTATTTGAATATGATTCAAATTTAAATTAAATATGAGATACTTAATTAATTAATTAATTGTTAATTATTTTATTTTATTTTATTTTATTTATTAAGTATGATTTAATATAATATAATTAAATTAATGTTAATTTTAATTAATATTATATTATTATTATTAAATAAATAACTTTCCACGTTATAGAGGAAGTTATTTTCTCATCTCTCTCTCACACTTTACATGTAAAAAAGAAAAGAAAAGGAGGGGGGAAGTTACAGAAGAGTTACAAAAGAGTTCTGTATTTTCTCAAGAACTCTCCCTCCCCAATTATCTCTTCCTCCTCTCAAATATTTCCCTTGCCAAAAACAAAGAGACCCCACACCTCCTCTTTGATTCTTTTTGAAGAATAGCAAGGTTGCCACTATGGTGGTGTTCCAAAGGAGAAGAGTTCTTGTTGTGTTTTGTTGGAGATTCTCACCGGTTCGTGACTTGGAAAAAGGAGATTTCCACATCGAAGAAGGTCTTCAAAGGTAGGAAAAACTCCTAATCTCTAACTCTTCTTTAAAAGCATGCTAATACAATAGTTTATCATGTATGTCTGTTCTCTGTAATTTGGTTTTTCAAAAACAAATTTAATGGCACAAGGCGATCATTCATTTTTACTGGAAATTCGATTCTTTTAGTTTTTGTTCTTCCTAGCGAGTTCTTTTGAACAAGATGTCGTTCTCATTCTTCCTGACGAGTTTCAGAAGTCAAATCATCATCTTCAAGAGTTATATATTTGATCAGTTATTTAGATTTATTTCCCAGCCCCTCGTGCCAAAACTGAACTTATACAGATTCCAAGGTTCCAAATTGGAGTAAGCACATTTTTTTACGATGGAGTGGACTAGAACATATTTGACTGCATCTATTTGTTGTTACTACAATATGATTTGATTGAATTGCTTCATCAAAATCTAGCTCAATTTTTCCTTGTTGAGCTAATTTTAAAAAATTGAGCTAGATTTTAGAATTAGCTCTTTTAGAACGAAACATTTTTCCACTGGATGACTGATGACTCTATGATACTTACAATAGTTTGAATCACCGACTTGTTGCATCTCTTTCGGTCATTTAGACTCAGGAAGTGAACCAGTCGCGCTTTCAATAGTTGTTCTAACATATTAGAAATGTCAAAATCATGAAAAGGGCAAACTTTTGCATTTCTTTCAAAGTCAATCAATGCTTTTCATGTTCCTGTTACTTTTCAATCTTTTTATCCTTTTCTTTGAAGGATGACTTAAGAAGTGTTGAATTGACAACCATAGACTCTTTTAAAGTCACATCAATATACTTTTCTTCATTATTTACGTTAAGGACTAAAATGTTTTTGTCTCCTCGACTAGCAATACTTAGCTCCATATCGTGGGCGCGAGTTGCTAGTTCTTCAAAGGTGCAAGGCTTTATACCTTAAAGAATGTAAAGAAGTCTCCAATGCATACTTTGAATGTACATCTCAACGGCAGACAGTTCAGTGAGACAATTTTTGCAATCTAGATTTGCAGCTCTCCAACAATTGATGTAGCCAATGACTGGTTTTCCTTTCTTTGCTTAGTGTTGGTGAGCTCGAACATACTAACTATTCTTGTTGTGCTATAGAAGCGATTTAGAAACTCTTTTTAGAGTTGTTCCCAACTGTCAATTGACTCAGACTCCAAGTCGGTGTACCAGTCAAAAGCATTTCCTTTCAACATTTGAACGAATTGTTTGACCAATAAGTCCCCTCGCCTACCAGCATTTTCACATGTTTCGATGAAATGAGCGACATGTTGCTTTAGATGACCTTTCCTATTGAATTGCTAAAACTTTGGTGGCTGATATCTGGTTGACATTCTTAAATTATCAGTTCTCTTTGTATATGGTTAACAATACAAGAGAGAATTTTGAGAAGGACCACCATACTAAGCTCTAATGGAATTTGTGATTATATCCCGTAATTTTTGGATAGACAAAGAAGCAATCGAAGATGAATATTGTCGTTGGTTTTTTTGTCATTATTCTTGACAGCAAGTGTCTGGCTTGACTTTGTAGCATTACGACTTTCGATGTGATTCTTTAAAGATGTGATTTCATAATTTCTCTCTTCAATTGCCTTCATCAGTATGCTCACCTTCTTTTCTAGTTCAGTCATCCTTTCTTCACATGTACCCATGTCGACCATCATGACTGACATTATATTGGGTTCTGAAGCTTCTTTGCTTGATTGTTCAGAAGATGAAGTGGATCTATTGTGTAAGGGACTTTCCCCAATGACAAACCCACATTTTGGTTGCTTCGACAATTAGCAACTCTTCAGATTGTTGAATTACCTTGGAGTGACTTCGAGTAATTGGTCTGGCATAAACATTGCTTGAAGTTTTGGAAGCATTGCCTTCATATGTCATTTGATCTTATATGAGAGCAAGAGTGAAAGGTAAAGAGGGCCCACTGGTGTGCCAATCTGTTCGGCGAGATTTTTAGAGAAATTTAATTCGTTGAATTTGAACTTTATATTTATATTGATCTCAGTGTTATGAGTACAATCTCTAATTTTAATCCTTTGATTCTTTCTCTCAAAAAGGTAAACTGTGATTTTAAGGCTTGTTGATCTTCTTGGATGACCAGCCTTTGGGCTTGATGATCTTCTTGGGTGATCGGCATTTAGGCTTGATGAACTTCTAGGATGATCAGCCTTTGGGCTTGTTGATTGATTTGGATCACCCTCTGGCTTGTTGATCTATTTGGATCGGCCTCCGGCTTGTTGATCTTGTTGATTGACCTTTGAAATTTGTGACTTCAAGAGCTTTAGAGAAAATCTTTTGATCTTCTGAAAATTCTTTGAGTTTTAGTCTTTAAATCTTCAAGAGAATTACACTCTTTAAAGCTTTAATCTTTTGATCTTCAAAGCTTACAGAGGTTTATATTCTTTAGAGCCTGTATTCTTTTGATCTTTAGAGCTTGAAGGAATTGTGCTCTTCAAATTTTTAGAGCTTCAGCCTTTGGATATTCAAAGCTTTGGGGTTTCAGAGCTTCAGAACTTTAGAATCTTGAAATTTTCAAAGGTTTGTCTTCAAAGCTTCAACACTCCATTGTCAATGCTTCCAACCCTCTTTGATGAAGGGGTAAGACCTCTATTTGTAGAGTTTCTATGGGCCTTTATGGGTTTGGGCCCAAAAATTGGACTTGGACTTGGCCCCAATATCTTACTTGATCCAATATTTTCATAATGGACTGAAACTGGGTTGGGCTTTGGACCCAAGCGACTTTAATTATTTGGGCCAATCCAATTTATAGTTTGTCAAAATTTCTCATTCAACAGACATAACTAAAATAAAATTTACCTATTTCATGTGTCATTATTGGGTGGTTTTTGCAAGAGAGTGAATGCTAGAGAAAATAAAAAGGAAATAAAAGTATATTTTGTAAGAATTAATTTTAGAAATTACAGTAACAAGAAAGGAAGAACTAAAAGACATATTTACCATCGAAAGAATGGAAGAACATAATACCGAAAAATAAAGAAATATTTATTTAACGACAATTTAAGAGGTAAAAAAGACAACCACCCAACCATGAAATTCAAATAGATCTAAAAAAAAAGTAATGAGATAATGATGGTGTAAATATATTAAAATAGGAAGACATAATTACGTGACTGAGTGTGTACAAAAATAAGAATAATAACAATATAATAGTTAAAATAATAAACATATCCAAATTAGTCGAAAACGATTCAAAATTGAAATAGAAGAAAGTACACGATTTTTTCTATAAAAAAAATCTATCCACAACAAAAACAATATAAAGTCATAAAAAAACAACATTTGTCTCTAAATAGAAATGATAAAAGTTTAATTTTTAAGATTTGCAGATAATAATGTTATTATCTCTTCATTGACGAAAATAAGTTACATGTATCATAACTCGATGTAGATCTTCATCGACAAAAATAAATTATATGCATTCTAGTTTGATGTAGGATGAAAACTTTTTATTTACGTTCTATTAAAAAGGCTTCGAGATCTCTTATAGAAGTAAAACTCTATTTACCATCTTACAATACAAAAATAGAGGTTGAACCAAAACAAAATAGAATATTTGTACTTATTTTCTAAAGAATGGTAGTTATTATGTGAAATAACATGTCTTTAATGAATTGTAGTTATTATGCTAACACTTGTTTGGAAATTTCATGAAATAAAAAACTAAAATGTACAAATATCATAAGAAAGGGATGTAAAATCAATCGTACAAACACCCCTGTAAAAAAGGTGATGACAAAATAGGAATAATTGAAACTATCGTGAAGGAATGTGAGAGCAAAATAGTCATTATCTAAAGATTCAAAGGTAAAGAGAGAATGTAAAAATTCTCCCCTGTGGGCCCTTTTAATATAGTAAAGATTTTCTTTTGTATATAGAATATATCATAAATTATCATAAAATGTACATGATACTTTTTAAAAAGTATTTAAAAGTTATATAGGGTGGTATTGAGACAAGGACACCCTCCCCGTTCTTGACCAAAGACCCATTTTGTGTCCATGGTTTGACTCTCATTCCTAGTCAAACTGGGAATTCCCCACCCGAGTCGGGGTGGATACTTGTGAGGATTACAAACTAACTCTAAACCCAATGAACCAAACATGAGATTGAAATCCAAACTCACTCCAGTCCTACCATGTTACATTTCTTGATATTTCTTGATATCACTCAATATATTTTCCTTTGATTGCCATTGTTAGCACCTTGATGATAGAATATTTTTTGCTTACTAAAAACTACTTCATATGTTACTTTTCTTATGTTAGTGTTGACTGTTCTCTGGTCTTTGTGTAAAAAAAAAAAAAAAATGGAATGTGTTGTTAGGAATGAATTAGCTTTTGAATCCAAAATTGTTTTGATTCACAAGGGTTGGAAGAGCTTCTATACGAAACTTTTTTTTGTGGGCTTATAAAGAATGTTTTGAGTGGGTCACATCAATGTCATTTGTCTAGTCGAACGGACAATTCAGGTAACCATACTTGCGTGAAAAAAAAAAAAAAAAAATTGTTTAATGTCTACTTATTTCAATCTTCATATTTCAAAATATTACAAATTGCAAGCCTGTTAGATTCATTTTTATCCATTGGATTACAATTATTTTTCATGTGTGGAATCCAATTATTTTTCATGTGTGGATTATGTGCATTTTAGATTGTAGAGATGTTCCTTATGGGCCTTTTTTAAAAATAAAAATAAAATAAAAAGTCTTCTTCTCTATTGATTTCAATCCTTCTCTTACATGCTTACAAGTGCATGTTTAAAGAGAGTGTTGTATTAACCTTTATAACAATATGTATGTCTACCATTTAGCATCAAGATCATGTAGAAATTGCTTTCAAACAACAATACTTTCATGATACAATAAATCTGTTTGACATTTGTGTCTACCTTTTTTTTTCTTCTTGTTTTCACCTATCACTATCACAAATGAGTTTGAATCTGTGAAAGATAAGTACAATGTTGTGAAGAGATTGTAAAAGCAAAGAAAATTTGTGGTTTCTCTTGACAGTATAATAGCCTTTAGGATCAAAATGCTATACAATACCATCTTCTTTCTTCTGCAGACTCAAATTTTTTACTTCAAAAATTTTAAAGTTTCATGATTGTTTCTTGAGAAGGCAGAGAAGACCCAAATGTCAATCGTTGTAGAACACTATTTTATATGGAAAATCTCCCAAGAATTTTGATTTATCTTATCATGTGTCTATTGGAATGTTAGACCACACATAATGAAGTTTGCCGTTCGTACTTTACCAAGCGCCCTCAAGATCCCTTCAAAAACTATTCAGCACATAAAATAAATTAGTATCTCAAGAGAATCATTTTAGTGAATTTTAAAAACTACCTAAATATGTGTTGCAACCCAAATGGTAACAGTCAGAACGTACATCATTCTCAAACACGAGATGCTCCAAAGTGGCCACGTCGCCCAGCTTAACTTGTGGATTGATGAGACTTTTATTGTCTGAAGACAGGTGGGAAACAATTCTCTAACTTGATGGGTATACTCAGAATTTCACCAATGGAGGACACCTTTCACCACCAGTCAATCAACTGAGGCTGAGTTCAAGATTTATGCCTCCGGGTTTGACACCTAGATGCCAAACTAAGTTCGCAGTGGCTTGTTTGAGTGTTTCCAAGAGTCATAGAACTTCTTGTTCTAGAAATTGTGTGAAAGACCCCAATGAAACACATACTAACATATAATTTCAACTAAAAACAAAAGAATATATACTTTGTTCAAATCACTTGCAAAAGCATCTCCGAATATCTATGACCCAATGATTCACGCTAGAATATGGACTAAGAGAAATGAAGACAAACTAACCTTTCTGTGGGTTTGGCCAAACTATCAAAGTTAAAATGCCCGTTCACCCTTACGACGAGTTTGAGGCACGTCCATCGGCATTGTGCCATTGTCCTTGTCTAAATAGATTACTCAACTTGACCATAAAATCGCAGCAAACCCCAAATACTAGATGCAGTCAGATTCAATTTCAGGCACAAATACAAATTCGTTAAGCTGAAATTAGGGTTAATCTTCAGAGACCCAGAAAACAGTCCCAACAGAGTGGCCACAATCAAGCGAGTAACAAAAGACTTCACGCTATATAATCCAATTTTCATTCGTTCAGTTCCAAAATATGCAACAAAAGGAAAGGAAATCAACAATTCAGAACAGTCATGCTGCTTTTTACACCCTAACATCTATGAATCTAAGAGCTAGTAAACTTGGTGACAGCCTTGGTACCCTCAGAGACAGCGTGCTTGGCCAACTCACCAGGAAGAACAAGGCGCACCGCCGTTTGGATCTCCCGAGAGGTGATGGTCGGCTTCTTGTTGTAGCGAGCAAGCTTAGAGGATTCCTGAGCGAGCTTCTCGAAAATGTCGTTGATGAAACTGTTCATAATCCCCATAGCCTTGCTGGAAATTCCGATATCAGGATGAACTTGCTTGAGGACTTTGAAGATGTAGATCTTGTAAGTCTCGATGCTCTTCTTGGCTCTCTTCTTTTTCTTATCGGAGGCGTCTTTGGGAAGCTTCTTCTCAGCTCTCGGCTTCTTCTCCGCCGGAGCCTTCTCGGCCTTCTTCTCCTCCGCAGCTGGCTTCTTCTCGGCAGGTTTCTTCTCGGCCTTTGGCGCCATTGTTAAGTTTACGGAGGAATTTGAAGGTTTCTCTGAGATGTAATTCGCAAGTGAGGAAAGAGTGAGTTCGGAGAAGAGAGTTGAGGGGATTGGTATTTATAGATGGAGAAGGCGGTAAGTGATTGGTTGATTCTGTTTTGACGCGGATCGGTGACGTGGACGGTGGAGACTACGGGAAGGCGTTTGGGGAATTTCGTAATCGTGAAATTTTTTGAAGAATTTGGTTTTAGCGCGCTCTGATGCGCGCGTCATTTTTAAAATATCGATATTATAAATATTATAAATAATAGATGGCTGGCTCATGCTGTGTAAGTGTAATGTGTAAAGACGAAATATGATTCTCCCATCACCATGTGTCTTTTTATATATTGTTTATGTGTCTTATATTTATACATCTTTAGTGTCTAATGTAATGTCACGTCCTAATACTCAAATTGCTTATAAATAATAGTGATATTTGATGGATTTTTATGAGAAATTAAAGAAAATATTTCACAATTTCCAAATTTTCTATAATTTTTAATATCTTTTTATTTATTTTATTTATTATATTTTAATGGTATTCGTGTTCTGGTTGTGCATCCTTTTGCTTCTCAATTTTGCCACAAATAACACATTTTATGAAATGAAAAACTTATCTTTAATTACGAGCAATTGCATGTTTCGTTAAAAAATTACATTTTAAAATGGTATATTTTTAAACTTTAAATTTTGAATTTAATTTTAATTATTAATCGCTAGGTTTTCAAAGTATTACAATTTTATAAAACTTCTTGTTTGAATGTTAGTTGCTTCTGTATATATATAGGCCGAAGAACTAAAACTAAAAGCTACTGTTTCAATGTTATTTTTTAAAAAATCTTTAAAATTTTAATTTCATATTATAATTTTATTTTTTTTTAATTTACAATAAAAAGTACTAAAATATTTTTTAATTATTCATTTAAACAAGTAAAACAATAATATACTAACTTGTTACCTATAATATTTACAATTTCAATATAAATACCAAATTTTAATTAATTTTAAATTAAAAATAATTAAAATAAAAAATAGAAATTTTTCTGAAAGAACTCGATCCCTGAACAGGTATTTCTGACTTCCCAAAATGAGAGAATGGAGCGGGGATGGAGATGAAAGGACAGAGATGGGAAGTGCATCCCCGACCCTACCACTCCCCGTTGTCGTCTTTAATTGGAATGTCGAAGCTTATAAACCTGCGTTTTGAGTACGGAGTTGAATTTGTTGGTTTTTTCATGTCTATGTTTGGATTGTTGGTTAAGTTGGGTTTAATTGAATTACAACTAAATTCAATTTAAAATAAAAAGAAAACTCACAACTAAATTCAAGAATATGTTGTAAATTGCAACGGTTTTCAAAACCTTAATCATAATTGGGTATGTACTATATTCTTCTCAAATCTCTTCTCATCTTAAAATTCTGTAAATTCTCTCTATTATTAGAGCTAAAAAAATGCATGCAACATCTCTCTTTTTGTTTATTCATCTTCTTTTAATTGTTATTTTTATCATGTTGTTTGTTGTAATTGACACCACTTGTCTAATGATATTGTCCCCATTCATTTTATATATATAGATAGGTTTTTCATGATTGGTCAGGCCTATTTAGTCTAAAACAATGATGTTAAACTTGTGTACATTATTTTACCGTGACAAAATTGATATTCTTTTCTTGGTGTCGTGAGCATTATGATCCAATTTGATTTTTCTCTCTATCGTTCAAGAAAGACAAACAAATTTCAGAGTAGCAAACATTTTCAAGAATTTCTCTTAGTTTAGAATTCATAGCTGATGATAGAACTAGAATAGATATTTTCTGTTTCCTACTCACACGAGCCCATATCCTTGCTTTTCGATCAATCTCTAATTCTAATCTTCCTCACCAATCAGATATTATGGTGCCAATATAGACCGAAATTCCATTATGGTCCAATTCTAATTGGTAATAGACACCGGAACTTTGCATTATATTTTAGAAAACCATTTGATAGTATATGAGTTGGAAATCAATTCCAAGCGCTCCTAGTTCTAGAGCTAAAGTCAGGAAGGTTGTTGATCCCGTCAGGCGGTTAGAGGAAGTCCTATAAAAGCTTGACTAGTCCTCCCCTATGAGTGTCAGTAGAGTGATGGATTCTAAAGGGAAAAAACAATTAAAATCAAAATTTTGAACTATGCACACCTTAGTAGTTTTTCTTCTTGATGTACACATCCAAATTTTGATTTTCGATTTGTTTCCACCTTATCAAGATGATGGTGTATTTATACATTTTACATGGAATTTTGAAACTTCTTTTATTGTTTTAATAGTTAATAATAATGACACTTTAAGATTAATTTGTAACTGTAATGATATTATTATTATTTTAGTATATAGCTGTCATTGTTTAATCCATTGGTTTTCCATCGATAGAATTTTAAAAATAATATTAAAAATAATAAGTAGTAATTTTAAAAATTTTAGGGTAATTATCTTAAATGGTAAATTTGTTAAAAGTATTTATAACTATAGAAAAAAGTCACTATCTATAACTGATAGATAACGATTTATCAGTGTCTATCACTAATAAACGGTGATAGATGATAATAGTCTAACAATGATAGATAGGGTTGACAACGAAGCCGGGACTGGGGCAAGGGAGAACCCATTCCACGTTGATCTCCACGGGAGTGAGTGAGCGAGGGAGAGTGAGAGAGTGAAAGCGGGAGCGAGAATGTGAGAGAGAGCGAGAGAGCGAGCGAGAGAAAGTAAGAGTGAGATTATGAGAGAGAGCGAAAGAGATAGAGTAATTGTGAGTGTCTGAGCGAGAGCGAAAACAAGATTGTGAGAGTCAACAAAACATCTTATATATGTATATATATATAAATTAATAACTTTTATATTTATTTCAAGTTGGTGTCGGGAATTTGGGATCGAGGTCGAGGGAATACCCTTCACGTGGATTTTTTGCCAACTCTAGTGATAGACATGACATTTTAATATATTTATAAATATTTTGGTTACTTTTTTTATATTTGAAAACAACTTTAAAATTTAAAGAGTCGTAATTAATTTTTTATTTATAAATCATTTAAAATTTCGTCTATTTGTTCATGAAATTCAATATTACTAACAATAACATAAAATGGTTTGCTTCAAGAAGAATAAAATAACATTATTGATTGGATAATGAGAATGAAATATTTTTAAAGAAGTCTTTGATAATGGCATTTTTTGAATTCAATACAAACAATAATGTCTTCGTTAATTAAATTAATATAATTAGAGTTAAAAATTATAAAACTAAAAGAGCAACTTTACCTATTCTAACTTTTTAGAAGTCATTAATTATGTATAAATTTTAATTATTAGTGGCGTGCTTGGTAAATTTAAGTTTTAATGGAGGAATAAAATTGTCTAAAAACTTTCTTTTAGGGATCTTCCTTTTTAATATAGACTAAATTGCATAAAATATTCTTAAATTTTATACTTTGTGTTAAAAATACTTTTGAACTTTCAAAAGTTTCAAAAATACTCTTAAGCTTCCAACGTGAGTTTAAAAATACTTTTACTGTTAGTTTTGGATGGGAGACGTTAATGTTTTGTGCCAAAAATACCTTAAAGTTTCAAAAGTTTCAAAAATATCCCTAAACTTTAAAAAATGTTAAAAAAATACATTTGCTATTATATGAACAAAAATCGTTAATACTGTCTTACTTCTCAATTTTCTCTCTTTTTTCTCCTTTCTCTTCTTCAATACTCTCCTACCTCTTTTGTTAAATGTTTGACATTGATAAATATAAATAAATAAATAAATAAAATTACACACTTAAGTTAAGGTATATGAACTATAATAAGAAGAAAGAGGATATAATAGAATCACCAAGGAATTTTAAGATTTGAATGTCTTAACAAAGTTGTATATTAGTAATCGAGTGTATGCTAATAGCGAAATACATTTTTTATTTGATTAATTATCATTTTGATATGTTTTAAAAGGAGATTTTGATATTGAAATTTTGTGAGTCTTTTTTGTTTTAACTTAAAATTTTGATTTTTATTTTTGTTGCTTAAAAATTTAGTATAAAAATTAGAAAAATAAGAGAAAAGTAAGAGTATATATATATATATATATATAAAGAGAATATTTATATAATTTATTTAAATTTTTTTTCGAACTCATTAAAACTTCAAACAAATTGATCACCATATTAACGGTAGGAGCATTTTTAACTTTTTTTTAAATTTTTTGAGTTATTTTTTCAATAAGGTATTAACGATTCTTGTTCATATATTCACACTGAAGGTATTTTTGAATTTGTTTTTTAAAGTTTAATAGTATCTTTGAAACATTTGAAAGTTTAAAGGTGTTTTTGAAACAAAGCTTTTAACGGTGTCTATTCAAAACTAACGACAATGGTATGTTTGAATTCTTTTTTGAAAGAGTATTTTTTACAAAAAAAAAAAATCCAAAATTAAAGGACATTTTTTATAATTTAGTATTTAATATATTATAGATTATAGATTGAGAAACTAAAGGAGATAACATAATTAGTAAAACAATCTAAAAATATAGCACATTTTAAAAATATTTATAAATATGACAAAAGTTGACGGGTTAATTTTATTTTTTTTAAATTCCAAGATTGCCCTTCAGTCTCCCATTTTCCCTTCTCTCTCCTTCTCACCCTTGATTTTCTCTCCCCTCTCTCACTCCTACCTCTCCCTTCATCTCCCAACTTCTCTCTCTTCAATCCCATTTTATCCCCTTCGAACTCCTGATTTTAGCTCCCTCGTGAAATCTTCCTTCTTTTTTACTTTTAATTATTTTATAAAAAATAGATGAGTTTGAGTCTCACAACGAAGATTAACAAATAATACAATACAATTAGAAGAAATTTACATTATATAATATGCAAATAAGTTTTCATGCAAAATTAATAATAATAATACAATACAATTTTTCCCATCCTTTAAATGTTGCTCGAGTTTAACTTAAGATGTTATTTCTATATAAATATAGTAGTTATATTGAAGCTAAATGCATGTTTTAGTGAACATAATTTATGCATTCCAAAATTTATTTTAAGGGTGACTGCCAAATACTTGAATTTATTTTAAAGTGATTTGTGTTTTTTTCAAAATTAATCACTTGAAATATATTTTCAAGGTTTAATTTAAAAAATAAGTAATTTTGAAAAAAATTAGAGTATTTAACAACCGCTCAAAATAGATTTTAAAGTATATTTTAAATAATTTTTATCAAAAAAATTTAAATAAAAATGAATTTTATTAAAAAATACTTTTTTCTCTACTTAATTCAAACGGGTCTAAATTAGTTTTAAAGAAACACTTGAAATCAATTTTTTTAAAAAATAATTTTTTTTAGTATTTAATAGTTAACTTCTCCCAATTAAGTATAAATTAAGACGCTTTAAAAAGAATAGGTGTACTGTCAAAACTATTTGTAAAAAATAGTTTTGATTCTTTATCCTTATTAATTCTTTATCCTTTTGTGAAGACTGGAACTGTCCTCAACGCCCACGTGGACAACACCGCCGTGATGTACACACTCAACTCCGTTTCTTTCATTTTATTATACTGACTAAACCAAATTTTGTTATCAATCTGAAGGGGGTTTACAAGGAGATTAAATTGGATTAACTAAAAACCTCAGCAGCCAAATTTTGTTCACGTAAATTCTGGTGCAATTTGATCCAAGGCTACGTTTATCAAATTATAATAAAAATTGATGTAATTAGAATGAGATTTTATTGAAGGATGAATTGTAATAAACTTGAATCACAAACATAATTAGATCGTTTTTTATCGTGTTTATCTAGAATTATGAATATGTGACATTTTACTGTTACCATTATTGTTACTGTTACTGCTTGACCTTAATGGTAAAAGTAACAATAAATGTAACAAATTCATAATTTTCACGGTTACAGTAACAATATTTGTAATAGTAACAGTAATGATATCGGCAATGACAAAGATAGTAGATCCCACATAATTTTGAACCACAATTAGTTCTTCAATTAGATTGCATGATTTGATTAAAAATTTTAAGGCAGATCCCACAACTCATTACGATTACGGAATACACGTAAATAACAACAAAAGTAATTAACTGAGGCCCACTTTTTGCACTACCATTGATGGTCTACCTTTCACCCGTTGTAAACGTGACCTAAATTACAACTTGTATCCATACTTAAATTATGTGCAATTTAATCAAATTATGATTAAATTGGAACCATAAGAACTATTTACGAGGTTTAGGATTAAATTTCTAACCTTTAAAATTATAGTGACTAAATTCTAACTTTTTCAAAATCATAGGATTAAATTTAATTGCTTAAAAATTGAGTATGCATGCAAGTTAGCAATCTAATCTAAATTGCACAGGTGTTCAATTAATCTTGGTACCTAAACAAAATTTGGTTGCTAAGGTTTTTAGTTGATCCAATTTAATCTCCTTGTAAACCGCTTCATATTGCTAACAAAATTTGGTTTAGTTAGTAAATAATAATAATAAATAAATAAATAAATAAACGGAGCTGAGTGTCTAGATCCTATCTAAGGAAGGAGAATATCATCGAGGTCGATGATGAGATTGAGTGAGGGAGAGTGTCTCAACCCTACCATGAAAATGACCGTGACACTGAGCCTTTCCATCATAGCGGTGTTGTCCACATGGTTGTGAGGGCAATTATAAAACTCATTTTTTTTCAAGTTCAATCTTCTCAAAAGACTAAAATTAATAACAAAGAATCAACAACATTTTTATAAATAGTTTTGATAGTACACGTTTTTTGCAAAGATTTTTTCAAATGGCTCTATTTTTATGCTTAATCCATTTGTATAATACTTAAATTACCAAAATGTTTTGCACTTCCACCCTCATTGTTACCGGCTACCACCACCCTTATCGAAAACCTCCAAAGACCATCATTGGCAACCTATGACGATCACCACCAATAACGTACTCCAACGAAACTTCTATTAACCAACTCCGGCTGCTACCTTTAACTACAAAATTCATCAACCACCTCCAGTAATCAACCACAATGGCCAACTTTGATGACTCCCTTTGGCAACCAATTCCAGCAACGACCACCTCCGGCTACTATTATCAATTATCTCCATTGACCAACTCCTAATAATTAATTCTAATGACCAATTATATCGATCATATGGTTCAAAAAAAAAAAAAACTCAGCCATTAAATGTGTTTTTAAATCAATAGCTCATGGTTTTCAATAATCATCATTTATAATCATTTGAAATTAATAAAAACATCTTTAGTATATAATAAACCAAACAAACCAATATATAAAACTACTTTAAAGAAAGTTTTATATTAAGCAGTTTTTATCAAAAGTGATTAAATGAAAATGACTTTTTGAAAGAAAAAAAATTCCTAGTCAATCCAAATTATATAGACCATAATTATTCATACGACTCCCCTCGATTTTAGTAGGTGTAAAATTGAAGTCATTCGTACAAAGTGTTCACATGACTCTTTATCCCTCCTTTCCTCTCATCAAAGATGGATGTATTAAGGGGTCCGGGGCATGTGCCTCTTAGATTGATGACATGTTTTATTTATATTAAATATCTATATGTTTGTGATACCTTTTATCTCATAGTCTATCTTTGGCTTAGTGGTTAGAGGCACAGGTTCGTTTGGCCCCTAGTTATTATTTTGAACCAAAGCTTGTGCGTTGTTTTTTATATTTTATAATATATATATATATATATTTATTTATTTATTTATTTTGTTTGTTTTAATTTTTCAATGAATGTATATAAATCTTTTTAATTTTCCAAAAAATGTATATCTGTTATTCTAATTTTCAACCTTTTTTTCAAAAAGCAATAATTCCTTTTTTTTTTTTTTTTAAATCATTTCCGACTTTTTTTTTGCATTCAACCTGCTAATAAATATTTTATAGGATTTAAACTTTAAAATTTGTGGCTAATAAATTCCTAAACTTTTAACTATAATAAGTCGTATAAAAATGTTTAATAAATTTATAAAATTTCAAATTTATATATAATGGATCTAAAAAATATTTAAAATATTTTCATGTTAATCATTTTATTGAATTTTTTTTTTGTCAATTTTGTTCTTAGATACATCATAATTTAATTTATAGTATAACATTTTTTTTAACATTTTTGAAAAAAAGTAAGACCTATTGGAAGCAAAATAGATATTTTAGCAATCTATTAGACACCAAAATCAAGAATTCATTAACTTATTAGACATTTTTTTTGACCCAAAGTTCTGGATATGACATTGTTTCTCGTTCAAGTAAACAAATAGAATAATGTTCTCACATGTTAGGGATTTTTTTCTCTCATTCAACTAATCTAGTACAATAATACTCTTACATGTTAGGATTTTTCTTCTCTCTCACGCGCTCGTGTTTGTTGCTTTGAATTCTCATTAATGGTGTGCGCAAATGAAAATATGAATATTAACATTCATTTTAGTGCATTTTAGAAAATGGCAGAGGGTCATGCTTAATTTTTTTTTTTTTAAACTATCCTAAATTATTTTGAAAAATGAAGGCAGATGGCAAGAAATTTTGATTTTCCCATGAGAAGATGTGAAAACTTTTCTTACGATACCTAATTTAGAAAGGAAAAAGAAATATCTTTTGGAGATGTTTGGATTTTTTTGTGAAAGATCATTGCATTTGACAACAAAGCAAGCATAGAAATCCGTAGTATTCATTCAAGTCATCTACCTCAATTTGGTAGGGCTATAATGGAGACGAAAATACTATAAAATGTTGATGTCATGGACATTTCAAAAAAAAATTAATATAAAAAAATCAAAATAATCTTTAAATTAGAAAACAAACAAGTTGAATTTTCTTTTTTACAACAACATTTAGAGTGGAAGATAAAGTTTCTAATTAACTTCAAGGTTGATAGTACAAGCACTATGTCAATTGAGCTATACTTATTTTCGCAATAAGTTGAAAAGTTTATTCGTATATTATATTCATATTAGTGTTATTTTGTTACTTAATTTATTCTTGTTTCATGAATTTTTTAACAATAATGAAAATGTTGATTATCATGTCGATGTCGAATGCATGAAAATGTCGATGGGAATGTTGACATGTCGATGAAAATTTAATATCATATTCATTAGTCCTTCAAATCTGATTCACTTCTATGCATGATTAAATATCGATGCCGATATCAATATTGATGTTTCAATTCTATGGTATATCTATATCAACAAAGACATTTTGTAAATTAAATTATTTATTTAAATTATTTTAAATTAATAAGTATGTTCTTTTCACCTTCTAAGCAAATTATAGATCTTATTATTAATATTTATATTTATATTGGTGATTAATTGATAGTATATTTTTATATTTCATGGGTATTTAATTTATACGAGATATATAAAATAAATAAATAAATAAATAAATAAATATATATATATATATATTCATTAAGCACTGATATTGATGTCAAACTCTCAAATTAATAAATATATTTCTTTTAAAGGAAAAAAATGGTTTGATCTTCGCCTCATTTTTGTTCAACATACTTCAAAAAAAAAAAAAAAAAAAAAAAAAAAAAAAAAAAAAAAAAAAAAANTATTATATGACAAGTACCAGTAAAAATTATTGTTGATAATTCAAGAATAGACTACCTTAAAAACTCTTCTTATATATTTTTAAGATACAAATAGAAGATAAAATGTTTTTTTTCTTTCCTTGTGATTTATCTTATTGATATCCTAATAATGTATTCACTGGTCACAGTATCATTAAGTTTGTCATATATTACATTTTTTAAAGAGAAAAAATCAAAACTATGGAATGTATATTTTTTTTAACAGTTTCCTACCAAAAAAAAAAAAAAAAAAAAAAAAAAAAAAAAAAAAAAAGACAATGATATTGCTTTCACATCTACGACTTTTTAGTATATTTTTTTAAAACTTTTTTTGAATTTGTTCTACTTAGTTTATTTAGAATTTATACATTAAAACTTTGTTAACAAATCTCTCAATTTTCAAAGACATGTACTTCTAATTAAATCAATGTCGAAGTGGTTTTGTATAGTAAAATTAGCCAAACTAGGCTCTTTGTTAAGGTCAAAATTCTTAACTACACTCAAGTATCTAGAGCTATGAAAGTTTATGGTGATGAAAGTAATTTGACATTCAGGGATATGAACTTTCTTAATTGATATCAATACTGTAGCTAAGAAAATGAATTTCTCCTCACAAGGCCATTATTAGAGTAATTAATCATGTTCATGTTCATGTTCACCCAACTCTTAACATCATCATATGGTATAATTAAGAGGGAGCAAACAAATAAGGTTGTTAGGTAATAACTCTCATTTGCAAGGATTACTTATTTATAAAACTCAACTTTATTGTTTAGAAATTATGTGTTTATTATGGTAATTCATATCAAAAAGAGAATCGTTGTAAAAGCAAACCATGCACATCTTTTCCACCATGATTTCTTAAATTAGAGGAATTAGGTATAAAAAGAGTCAAAATTTTAAGAATTTAAGTTTTTGTAAAGGAACTGTAATTTCTACCCGGGGCTAGGGGTTAATTAGAAAAAGTAATTTTTTAAAAAAAAAAAATTAGGTAAAAGGAGTGTTTTTTTGTCGAAATTTTTTTTATATTTTTTTTAATGTAAATTTGAATTATTAATTATTTATCTGGTATCATTTTCTGTAAAGTTCTAAAGTTTTGATCGAAATTTTACAAAAAATGGTACCAAGAAAATAATTAATAATTCAAACTTATATTAAAAAAATTATTTTTTTTTAGAAAAGAAATGATAAAATGCTGTCAAAATCAACGACACTTCACTTTTCCATTCCATTTGACGGTTGACAATTCATATAAAGACAAAAAAACTATCTCTTTTTTCTAGTTTTTTTTTTTCTAAAACTACCCCATCTAATCAGCTCCCCGAGTCTAGCTTTATTTATCCAGCTTTTTCAATTTTTACACTTAACCCGTTAAAAAATGAAAAGGATAATTGAATATTAAAAGAAAAAATTAATTAAAAGAACAGTGAGGATGAAGAGAGAGAAATAGGATAGATAAAGAGATAATGGATGGGAGGAGAGAGAAATATGGGTAATGGGAGTTGCTGTGGAGTGGTTGGATTGTAATGAATGTGAGTTACAATGTGTTTAGACTACAAACAAACCTAAAAGGACTAACCAAATATGAGATCAGAATCCAATTTCATTCTAACTCATTCCAATCTAATCCGATTTCATTTTTCAACATCACTCATTATATTTTCCTTTGGTTTACCATTGTTGCACCTTGCACAACAAGAAATCTTGTCTTTTTCCGATGAAAATTTTCCTCATACTTAAAGTAACTTTCTCGACAAAAGTCCATTTTATACTTTCGTCGGGAAAAGTATTGCTATCTCAACGAAATTTAGTTGGCATCGGGGAGGGTTGTATTCCCAATGTCGTTACGCTACCATGGAGATATAAAAATGAAAACCAGATCCAACCACATCCATACTAAAAACTACTATGTATCTTACTTTTTTTTGTATTGTTGTATGTTCTTATTGTACCCACAAGGGTAAAAAAGGGAAATGTAAACTAAAGAGAATGTGTTGTTGGGAATGACTTTAGCTTTTGGCTCTAAAATTGTTTTTACTTTTGTTTCACAATCGCATATTTGCAAGTGTTTGGAAGAGCTTTAATTTTATACAAAACCTTTTTGTGAGCTTGTAAAAAATGTTTCGGGTGGGTCTAAAACCTATCCCCACACGTGAACGTCATTGCCATTTGTCCAACCGAACAGGCAGTTCAGGTAATCACACTTGCTTGAAAAAAAAACTTTATTTTATTATATTTTAGCCAAAATTGTTTTAGGAAAACGAATTCTTTAAATGTCTATCGTTCTCAATCTACACAGTTCAGACCATCACAAATGGAAAACCTATTGACCCATTTTCTTATGTTGGATTGCAACTATTTTTCATGTGTGGATCATGTGCATTTTAGATGTAGAGATGTTACATATCGGCCTTTCTTTTTAAAAAATAATTTCTTTTAAGAAAAACTTCTAAGCAAAGTCGTCTCCTCTATTAATTTCAATCCTTCTATTATAAGTGCATGTTTAAAGAGACTATTGTATTAACCTTTAGGAACAATCTGCATGTATATGATTTAGCATCAAGGTTGTGTAGAAATTACTTTCGAACAATAATACTTTCATGATAGAATGAATTTGTTTGACATTTGTGTCTACTTATCATAAATGACTTTGGATCTACCAATAAGATTTGTGTTTTCTCTTGATAGTATAATAGCCTTTAAGATCAAAAAATGCCTTAAGGCACAAGATTCGAATCAAGTTTCAAAATCCGGATTCGGCACTTGAAGGCCTCGACATCATTGGTATAAGTAATAACTTTTAATTTTTTTAAGTCTTTCTTAACCATACTATCATATCTTCAGGATCCCTCTCATTTGCATGTGATCTCAATTCATTCATGTCTCCCTCCTAAACTTGAGGCGTTATGACAATACCATTTCCTTTCTTTTGCAAACTCATTAGGGTTCAGCTTCTATGAAGAATGTTAAAAACATTTATGAAGAATCCTTGCTCCCATATGCTCATAATCTGCCTCTTCCACTTTGTACTACACTCCAGTATTTTTTTTTTTTTTTTTACTTCAAAAATTTTAAAGCTTCATGATTGTTTCTTGAGAAGGCAGAGAAGGCCCCAATTTCAATCTCTGTAGAACACTATTTAATATTGGAAATCCCTCCAAGACCGATTTTTATTGAGAAAAAAATGAAAGACTACAAACACATACAAAGAAAACAAGTCCACTAAAGGAAACATCTAAAAACATGGATGCGAAAGCCTAGTTAGAGATATATTAAGATCATTAGTAGGATCTAATAAGGACATAATGGTCATCAGCCCAGTGTGATGTGGTTATAAATATAGTGTTTTAGGATCCTTAGAGGGGCGGATCATTTTGGTAGGAATTTTCATTGGGGGAATTAGGAAGAGAATAGATCTCTCGAAAGGTTATGGAATATTGTAACGAAGGTTCGAAACACCATGCCGATAAAAATATCAATATTGATGGAAATTTTGAAAAAAATTATGAAAATTGATGGCAATTATTACAGTTAGTTAATGAAACTTTAATTGTGACTTAATTAGACTTTATTCACCATTTTTAATCACAATTTCTATAAAGTAAGACAATATTTAGATGTCTACTGTAAATGTTGATGCGAGAGTACAAATTTAAAAAAGAAATAGAACAATAATTACAAAATAATATAAAGTTTAGGAATATTTTGAGTTAAAATGATGTAAAAATTATGAAAGCTTTGGATGGTAAAAGAAAAAAGCTCACATCAATTCAATTTGAGGTGAAATGATGTAAAAATTTTATGAAAAAAGTTTGTTTAAAGTAAAAAATAAATAAATGTTATTTTTTGGGGTTTGTTCAAATTTAATTTCTTATAAATGAAAGTTGAGGACGAAAATAATGCTAAAATTGAGAAAAGTTGGAAATTAGAAAAAGTACCACATAGAAAAAGCTTAATCCTTTGTAAAAAATGACATTGACATGTGAAATTATAACAAAAAAAAACTTGAACTGAACCATTATAGTTAATTTGACAAAAGAATCGAAATGTCGAAATTGGGAGAATCAAAATATTCTCGAAATATTCTTAAAATCTCAAAATTTCTCAAAATTTTCTCGAAATTTCATTCAAATTAGGGGAAAGCAGCATTTCCCCCGATTGAGAATTTTGAACGAAATTTTCCACCATGATTGTATCTTCTTTTGATATTGTAATATATATTTTTATCTTTTAGTGTTCTTTGTTCTTGAGTTTTCTTGTTAGGTGGTGGCCGAGCAACGGACTCCAATAAAACCGAACAAATAATTACACAACTAACTCCTTGGAACCAAAAAAGGGGAATTTTTTTTAAAATAATGTTTTTTTAAAAAAGAATTCCAAAAATAGGGTGGGGGAGAAAGAAATTTAAAAAATGGGGTTATGAAATCGTGGACCCAGTCCACGATTTCCAGCCGCAAACGGTCGAAATCGTGGATCGGGTCCACGAGTTTGGTCAACACTCGTGGACCGGATACATGACTTACTTACACGACGACCGCCACGTAGCAAATTTGACTGAAATCGTGTACACGATTTCACCACCCCAATTCTCAAATTATTTTCCAAACCACCCTATTTTTGTCATTAGTTTCTAAACCACCCTATTTTTCGAATTTTTTTTTTAAATAACATTATTCTTTAAAATACCCCAAAATAGGGATATCAAATCTCGCAGTGGACCAAACATCAAAAGACTCAAAAAAAAAAAAAAAAAAGCACCCCCACAATAAAGCACACACTCCTAATTTCCATAAGAAAAAAAATCGTCCTTTTCCCTAAAACAACAAATGGAGGAAGTATTCAATGATAGCACAAAAAGATTTGTGACAAGTAATCTGAATGCCAAACCCATCAAAGAAGTTGTTTCAAACAAATTGAGCATAGTCACATCTACAAAATAAATGATACATACCCAACACAAAATGCAACAGAAAGCCCCCACCAAAGACACAACTTCCTTAACAACCTATCAAAATAGTGAGTCTTTCATGAATAACTAGCTAGCCAAACAAGGAACTTTATCTTCCTTCAGAATTTCTACCTTCCAAAGAATGCTCCAAAATGGCTACGTGACTCGGATTAACTAGTGGATTGATAGGACTGTGTAATTTGTTTGAACACAGATGGGAAACAATTCTCTAACGTGTTGGACAATGGACTCTCAGGATTTCAGCGATGCGCACCTTTCCCCACCCGTCAACCAACTCAGGCTGAGTTCAAGATTAATGCCTATGGGTTTGACACCCACTTCCCAAACGGAAGATGCCAAACTCAGCGTGCAGTAGTTTGTTTGAGTGTTTCCAGGAGGCATCATAGAATGAACAAAATGTGAGATGGCAGATGCTTGTGCAAGTGATTAAACAAATTATCCTACAAACAATGAAACAAAAACTAACATAATATTTCTACTAAAAACACCTGAATATACAGTTTGTTCAATCACTTGCCGGTTGCACAAGCATCTCAGAACATCCGTGAGCAAACGATTCAAGCTAAAATACGGACAAAGAGGACCTACAAACTAAACTTATTGTGGATTGGACCAAACTTCCAAGTTGAGATACCCCTTAACCATAGGGACAAATATTAGGCATGTTGATCAGCATTGAATCAGTGTCCTTGTCAAAATAGATTACTCAACTTGACCATAGAAACGCAGCGAACCCTAAATACAAGTAGCAGTCGGATTCCATTTCAGGTACAAACAAATTCGTTAAGTAGAAATTCAGGAAACAGTGCCAACAATGTCGCCATAATGAAGCAATTGACAAAAGAATCACGTTATATAAACCGATTTTGATTCATTCAGTTCCAAAATGTGCAACAAAAGGCAAAGAAATCAACAATTCAGAACAGTCATGCTGCTTTTTACACGAGAACCCCCTAACATCTATGAATCTAAGAGCTGGTAAACTTGGTAACAGCCTTTGTACCCTCAGAGACGGCGTGCTTGGCCAACTCACCAGGCAGAACAAGGCGGACCGCGGTTTGGATCTCCCGGGAGGTGATGGTCGGCTTCTTGTTGTAGCGAGCAAGCTTGGAGGATTCCTGAGCGAGCTTCTCGAAAATGTCGTTGATGAAACTGTTCATAATCCCCATGGCTTTGCTGGAGATTCCAATGTCGGGATGGACTTGCTTGAGCACCTTGAAGATGTAGATCTTGTAAGTCTCAACGCTCTTCTTGGCCTTCTTCTTCTTCTTATCGGAGGCGTCTTTGGGAAGCTTCTTCTCGGCTCTCGGCTTCTTCTCCGCCGGAGCCTTCTCGGCCTTCTTCTCCTCCGCCGCTGGCTTCTTCTCGGCGGGCTTCTTCTCAGCCTTTGGCGCCATTGTTAAGTTTACAGAGGGATTTGGAGATTTCTCTGAGATGGAATTGGCAAGGGAGCAAAGATTGAGTTCTGAGAAGAGAGTTGAGGGGATTGATATTTATGGATGGAGACGGCGCTATGTGATTGGCTGATTCTGGTTTCACGCGGATCCGTGACGTGGACGGCGGAGATTGGGGGAGACTTTACCAGAGGCGCGTATGGGAAATTTCGTAGTCGTGAAATTTTTTGAAGAATTTGGTTTTAGCGCGCTCTGATCCGCGTCATATTTTTCATTTTTTCCTAAAAACAAATAAACTAACGCATTTCGTGAAAGGGGAAAAACTCATCTTTAATTACGAGCATTTGCAATGCAAGTTTCTTATTCCTATAAAATAATTTTTTTAAAAAAAAAAAACAAAACAAAACTCTTTGAGCCCGTTTGGGAGATAGGATTGGTTTTGAATGGTTTGGACTGGAATTAAAAGCTCATATTTGGGGAATGGGTTTTGGAGTTGGTTTGGATTACAAAACCAACCCTAAACCCACACCTATTCTAATCCCACGACTTCCCTTCCGTTTTCCTCCGATTTCCCATGCTTCACTCTGCATGATGCCTTCACTCTTCCTGATTTCTCTTTTCCCACCCTCTCTTCTGTCGGCTCCTCTCCCTAATTCAATTCCACTAACTCCCCCACTTCTCTCTGTTACTCTTCGACTTCCACAATCATTCTTCCAACTCCGATTTCTCTCATCCTATCTCATCTCTTACCTATTCTTCCTCATTTCATTGCTACCGATTCTCCCACTTTTCTCTGCTGCCCTTCATCTTCCTCATTCATTCTTCCGACTCTCTTCTCTCATCCTCTCTCATTTGCCGCCTCTTCTTCCTCATTCAATGCTACCGACTCTCTCACTTCTCTCTTCTGCCCTTCGTCTTCCTCATTCACTCTTTGCTCTGAAGCGCTAATCAATGCTTCAAAGCATACCAGAGGGGATGTCGAAGCCCTCTCTTGCCGCTCTAACGGCAGGAATGGTGGCTCTTGTCGCTATCGTTTGCTTGGTAGGTGGTCTCGTTACGCCGGTTTAGGTTTTGGTAGGGGAGGGCTCCTCCCCAACTACAAGGTGAGTTATAGATCTGTGGGTTTTTTTTCATCTTCCGGTGTTGCATGTTCATAGATTTGTTCAATTTTTGTTTTTTTCGACATTCGGGCGAGATTGATTGCAGATCTGTGTTCCATTTGTATTTTCCTAGGAGATATGTTGTTTTATAATTTTTTCCTCTTCTGATTTTGTTGCTTGTTTATAAATCTATGGTTTAATCTTCTTTCTTTCATGTTTGAATGGATTTGCATATTAATAATACGTTTCCCGTTTTTTTCCTCTTCTGGTGTTGCATGTTCATAGATTTGTTCCATTTTTTTCCATCTTCGGGTGAGATTGCCAGATCTGTTCATTCCATAACCTTTTTTCTTCTTCTGATTATGTTGCATGTTTATAGATCCATGGTTTCAATTTTTTTTTTGTCATGCTCGGATTGGTTTGCATTTTTAATTCTCCGCTTTTCATTTTTTTCATCTTCTCGTTCATTCTTTTTTCATATTATGGTGACTTTCATTGCAGATATGTTCCTTCCATTTTTTCTCCCTCTTCTGATTGTATTGCATGTTTACAAATATGTCGTTTTCATTTTCCATATTCGGTTTGCTTTCGATTGTTTGTTGGTCGATGATGAGGATTTTGCCGATTTTCATTCAAATTGTATTAACCAGATAATTTTTCCTTCCCGATTACCATTTCGAATTCTACAATTTTCATCTTACGTTTTCAAATGAATATTTGTTTGAAGCATGTTGTATTTTATCTTTGTTTTTAATATATTGATTAGTTCTGTTTCAAACTTTTAACTAAAATTGAATTGTTATCTCGGTTTTTTTCCCCACACATGAGGCCATTATTTCAAAAGAAAAAAATCAATTGTTTAATTATAACTTGTCATTGTAATTGATTACTTGGCTATCTGGTTTCATTCTAACTGATTCCATTGGATGACAACTATTTTTTTATTATTATGTTATTTTATGTTGGTTGGTGGTTTATTAGATTAGTGTCACTTCCATTAAAAATGTGCACTGTTCATCATTTTAATTGGGTGGTTGGGTTGTTTAAACCTCATTAACTCCATGTTTATATATACACCACATTTCCCTATTCTTAATTACACACCATTTCAAAAAGGAAATTTGATCTCCAACTTCATCACTGTCTAGTGGTAAGTCCCCTTGAACCCCAATCTTTTTTTTTTTTTTTTTCCTTATGTTCTGAATTTGTTTTCATATCAAATTGTTCTCAATTTGTTTTACTTCCCTGTTCATGTGACGGTGGATTTGTTGTTTCTTATCTGCCCTATTTGCTTGATTGTTCAACCCAATTGGCAGTCTGTTTTTAATGGGTACGTTCTTTTCTATTATTATGTTCTTTTGTTTTTATTTTTTTCCATATGTTTGTAATATTTACTTATCAATATTCTTTTTTTGTCAATGTAGGGTGGAAACGATCATCTAACCTACCCCGTCCGATCTTCACTACACTACACGTAACTCATTTGCACTAGCCTTGTTTTTTTTAAATTGTTTGTTGTTGTAATTTGTTTGAAATGATTGTGTATAATTTCTTTCGTTCCTCCTCTATTGTGTAAAAAAAAACTCATATATAATTTCTTTGGTTCCACCTTTTTTGTGTAAACTCAAGAAATATTATGTGTATTTTACATATTTCATTATTAATCAATGAATTTGAAGTGTATATTTTAGTTTCTTGGCTCTGTTATGCAATTTTCTTTTATTTTGGGTAAAACGCATCTTACGAATAAGATAAAATATCTGTATTCAAAATGTAAAAAAAAAAAAAAAAAAAAAAAGACAGTCAAGAACAAAAAAAAAATTTTAAGTTAACTTCAAACGTTTCTTTCAACTAATTCATGAAAGCATAAAAGAAAGAAAAAAAAAAAAACCAACTCAATTCTCGATCTTATTTGAAAGATTTGTAAAAAATGATTTTTTAATTTTAAAGTATAAGGTATAATTTATAATTAAAATACAAATGTTGGAAAAAAGAAATAAATAAAAAGAAGCATATTTTATAATTAAAATCCAAAAGTTTGGAATAGGTCATTTGTTTGTTTTGGGGTCCCACTACTAAACTTAATTTCTCCATTCTACCCTTCCACAAACTACATGTTGACGCTGTGATCTTGTAGATGGTTGTTAAAATAAAATATTCATATAGATTTTGTATACCAATTCTTTTTTAAATTAAGATTTTATTGTTAAGTAATTAATAGATTTTTTTTTGTATAAATCATTGTCATCTAGCACGGTACGAGTTTATTTCTAGTAGATTTGCAAGTAGCTATTTCGGTGGTGCCAACTGTGAGTAATAACATACCGGTCGAACAATTCTACACACTATTTTCTAGCCTAAGACAACTAGCAAATGATGGAGGAGATGACCTATCTAAATCACATTTTTTGTCCTTGTTGTCTTGTTCTTCTTCATCTTGATCGTCATCGACATGGTTGAGGCGAAGCAGCAGCCACTCAACTACTAGATTAATGGCTAAGCAAAACCATCGTTGTTCGGGGTCGGCGGTTCAAGATGAAACTAACATTGTTGGAGCCAAAATTTTGAAAAGTTTAGGCTAAAGAAAGTATTGGGCCCAAATCCAACTTTAGCCCAAATCAAAGAGAAAGTTGGGCCCCAAGTCCAATGGCCCAGAAGCAAGTTGGCCCAAGCCAATGAAAAACCCTTATAAATTGAGGGTCTCCTTCTTTATGAAAAGAGGTGGGAAGATTGAAGAGAAGGTGCTGAAGATCTAAAAATCGAAGCTCCCAAGCTCATAAGTTCTGAGGATTGGAGCCCTGAAATTCCAAAGAAACTAAAGATCGAGGTTCCAAAGCACTGAAGTTCTAGAGACCTGAAGAATCGAAAACTCTGGAGTTGAAGACTTTGAAAGCGAAGACTCACAGAAGATCTCGAGAATTCAAGTTGCATGTATTTACTTCTTTTGAGAGAAAGAATCAAGGGATCAAACATTAGAGATTGTATCCACAAATACTGAAATTAATACAAATATGAAGCTGAAATTTCACGAATTAAATTTCTTCAGAAATCTCGTCGAATAGATTGGCACGCCCAGTGGGACCTCTCTACCTTTCATCTCTTTCTCTCACACAAGACATATCCCAGAAGGCATGACATCTAAAGACAATGCTTCTAAAGTTTCAAGCGACACTTTTAGAAGACTGATTACTTGCAGCTGCTCCAAGGAAATACAATTGGACGAGCAACCTACCTTTGAGATCGCGAGAAATATATAGGAGCGGATCTCAAGGGACCCAAAAGTCAGGGTCGTCATCAAAGAAAATCTTACACTTGACAGGCACACCTCAACTTTTGAACAATCAAGCGAGGAGAGATCCCACCCAAATGTAATGTCAGTCATGATGGCTGACGTGAGAACAAGTGAGGAGAGAATGGTCAAGCTCGAAAAGAAAGTTAACATGCTACTGAAGGCAGTTAAAGAAAGGGATCATGAGATTTCATCCCTCAAGAATCATATTGAAAGTCGTGATGCGGCAGAATCAAGTCATACACCTGCAGTCAAGAACAATGACAAAGGGAAGAAGGTTTCGCAAGACAGTTAGCCCCAAGATTCAACTTCAATTGCTTCGCTGTCTGTTTAGCAGTTGCAGGAGATGATTGCAAACTCCATCAAGGCTTAATATGGAGGACTTAGTCAGACTTCTCTCTTGTATTCCAAACCATATACAAAGAGGATTGACAACCTTAGGATGTCAAACGGGTACCAGCCACCCAAGTTCCAGCAGTTTGATGGAAAGGGCAACCCAAAGCAACGTATTGCTCACTTCATTGAAACATGTGAAAATGCTGGAACCAGGGGAAACTTGCTAGTCAAACAGTTCATTTGAACTCTCAAGGGCAATGCCTTCGACTAGTACATTGACCTAGAACCTGAATCCATCGATAGTTGGGAGCAGCTTGAGAGAGAATTCCTCAATCGTTTCTATAGTATTAGGTGTATCGTCAGTATGATAGAGCTTACTGCCACCAAGCAGAGAAAAGGCAAGCCAATCATTGACTACATCAATCGTTAGAGAGCATTAAGCCTTGATTGCAAGGATAGATTAACAAAACTATCAGCTGTCGAAATGTGCACTCAAGGAATGCACTAGGGACTTCTGTACATCCTACAAGGGATAAAACCCTGCATCTTTGAGGAATTAGCGACCCGAGCTCATGACACAGAACTGAGCATTGCTAACAGGGGAAGTAACGATTTATTAGTCCCGAAGGTAACGAAAGAAAGGAAAGAAGTGAAGAGCACCCAGAAGATATCAAATGGTGCAACTAATGAAGCTATCATCGTGAATGCGACCCTTTTAAAGTTTACTTCTAAAGAGAAAAAGATCGAGAAATGCCAAGATATGAGGGAGAAAAAGCGGCCAACATTGAAAGAAAGACAGGAAAAAGTTTACCCTTTTTCAAATTCGATCTTCCCGATATGTTGGAGCAGTTACTGAAAAAACAATTCATTGAGCTTACCGAATGTAAACGACCTGCAGAAATGGGGAGAGTAAACGATCCCAATTACTGCAAATATCATCGGGTTGTTAGCCATCCTGTAGAAAATTGTTTTGTATTGAAGGAGTTAATTTTGAAATTGGCTCAAGAAAGAAAAATTGAGTTGGACCTCGATGACATGGCGTAGACAAATCACACTGCAGTAACAATTCATCCTGACATCCTCATGACTGCAATGGGGAGTTTTATCCAGTTTGGATCGTTTGAGCCTGTCATTGTATATCCTTCACTAAAGGCCTCGGGGAAGACCGACCTCCAGAAAGTTAACTCATTGGAGAAAGAAGAGCAAGTGGAAGATGTAGATGGAGGATGGACGTTGGTAACTTGCTGAAAGAGGCTTTTGAAAAAATTTTATTTAGAAAGAATCACGTTCATACCGAAACCATAAAAGAAAAACAAGGTCGAGTATGAAAAGAACTCGAGCAATTGAAACTATTGCGTGTCACGTTCATACCGAAACATTGAAAGACTTCTTTCCAAAGAGTTTTTCAATTGAAACTATTGCGTGTCACGTCGTTAATACAACAGCAGAAGATGGCGCTCCTTCAAATGCAGTAGAGGCAACAACCCGACTGGAAGAACTGCCTTCTTTTAGCATAATGATTTGTTTTCACTTCTATAGGAGACAAAGGATGCACTGGTCGAAATATTAAAAGGTGACAGTCGTCCAACTGCTTCTGCTTCTCAAGCAAACACATGTGCTTCATGTTGCATAGCGATATCATTCACTGACAAAGATTTGTTACTTGGATCAAAACCTCATAATAGACCTTTATTTGTGTTTGGATACGTTCGAGAGCAAAAGCTTAGTCGGGTCCTCATTGATGATGGATCAACTATCAACATAATGCCAAAATCGACTATGAACCAGCTAGACATTTCGATGGATGAATTATCCATCAGCAAGCTGGTGATTCAAGGCTTTAATCAAGGAGGACAACGGGCGATAGGCATGATTCGCCTAGAGCTCATCATAGGGGATTTAAAAGTAAACACCCTATTTCATGTGATCGATTCAAGAACTACTTACAGACTATTGTTAGGACGTCCTTGGATTCATGAAAACGAAGTTGTAACATCCACACTCCATTAGCGTTTTAAGTTTTATCAACAAGGCATTAGAAAAGTTGATGCCGACACCAAGCCATTCTCAGAGGTTGAATCTCATTTCGCTGATGCAAAGTTCTACATGAAAAGTGATAATATTAGCGAAGTCATATCAACCGAAGTTCTAGTGGCCAAAGGCTCCAATAAGCCCAAGCAGCGAATAGTTACGACAAAGAAGTTGAGTGAAGTGGATGCTTTCAATGGTCGGGGAAACGGTGAATCAATCACCCAAGACAAGCTTGAAATGTTAAAGAACGAGGAGAGGATAAGCACACAAGAAAAGGACGCAAAATCTCCCATCTTACGCTATGTCCCCTATCTCGACGCAAGAAAGAAGAATCACCATTTGCAGAATGCTCCAAAAATCTAATGATCGGAGACATTGAAATTTTGAAAGAGAGTTTCACTACATCGCTTACAAAGATGGATTAAGAGTGACGTTAAAAAAACTGAGAAAGAGGAAGCTAGAGCAACTCTGCCAGAAAAACGAACAAAGGATAGTTTCGATCCAAAGGCATATAAGCTACTGGCAAAGGCAGGTTATGACTTCACGGCTCATATTGAGTTTAAAAGTCTAAAGATACTTGATGAAAGACCTGAACTTTTCCCTACTCAAAGGAAGCTTCATAAAGAAGGATATACTATCTCTTATTCAAAGGCCGGACTTGGATATAAGCCCCCGGAGCCGGTTTGTATAACTAGAAAAGGGAAAGCAAAGGTTGAAAATACATGTCACATTACTGTAGAAGAAAGCAATGATTTAAAGAAGACAAGATAAGTGAAGGTCAGAGAACGTTTGCCTTCAGTCGCATTACTCCTTCCGTGGCACGTTCATAGGTTTTTCAAAGGTTGAGTATGCTTGAGGGTGAAAATAAAGATCAACCTTCAACTTTCGGCCATACTCGACTTTCAGCGTTTAAGAGGTTAAGTGTAACCTCAAAGAAGATAAATAATGTGTGCCTAGCTACCACCACATGAGCATCTGCTTTTGAGAGATTAAGTGTCACCACAACAAGAAGTAAAAAACGATCCCTCACACCGATCTCAGGCAAAGCACACGAGGTAAAAAGTGAGGAAAAAAATTCGCAGTGCTGTTCCATCAAGAATGAAAAGAAAATTGCTTGTTTAAGTAAATATAAAGGGTTCGTTAAAAGTAAAGCGACACGACATCATCATCACTCAACCTAAAGAGAATGACCTAGAAGATGAAGAAGAGGCGGCAAATTGCTGCTATGTCACAATAGAAGAAGAATTAGAGCCTGAGGTGCTTAAAGAAGAGGCAGAAGAAGCTCCGTCATCACTTGAGGACGGTGGTCAATCAACGGTTGATGAGTTAAAGGAAGTCAACCTTGGCACAATAGAGAAGCCTCGTCCAACTTTCATAAGTGCATAACAGCTGATGATGAAGAAAACGAATGTGTGAACTTACTCACGACATATAAAGACGTCTTTGCTCGGTCGTATAAAGAAATGCATGGGCTTGATCCGAAAGTGGCAGTCCATCGCCTAGCAATTAAACTTGGGTATCGACCAATCAAGCGAGCTTAACGACACTTTCGGCCAGAACTCGTTCCTGAAATTGAGGAGGAAGTTAACAAACTAATTGAAGCTGGGTGTATTCGTGAAGTCAAATATCTAACGTGGATAGCCAACATTGTCCAAGGTAAAAGAACGACCAACTACGTATTTATGTTGATTTTCGTGACTTGAATAGTGTCTGTCCAAAAGATGATTTTCCTTTACCCATCACAGAAATCATGGTAGATGCCACCACGGGGCACGAGGCCTTATCATTCATGGATGGGTCATCAGACTATAATAAAATCCAAATGGCTTTAGAGGACGAAGAGAAAACGACATTTCGAACTCCAAAAGGTATATATTGTTACAAGGTGATGCCTTTCGGATTAAAGAATGCAGGTGCTACATATCAGAGGGCTATGCAAAAGATCTTCGATGATATGCTACATAAGCATGTTGAATGTTATGTGGACGATCTGGTGGTGAAATCCAGGAAACGGCATGATCGTCTAAAAGATTTGAAACTTGTCTTTGAGCATCTTAGGAAGTATCAATTAAGGATGAACCCTCTTAAATGTGCTTTCGGTGTGACTTCAGGAAAGTTTTTAGGGTTTGTTGTGAGGCACCGCGGGATAGAAATTGATCAATCTAAAATCGATGCCATCTAGAAAATGCCAAGTCCCCAAAATTTGCATGAGTTAAGAAGTCTTCAAGGTCACTTGGCCTACATCAGAAGATTTATATCTAATCTTGCAGATTAATGTCAACCCTTTCAGAGATTGATGAGAAAAGATACAGTTTTTTAGTGGGACCAAGCATGCCAAAATGCATTTGACAATATAAAAAAGTATTTGCTCAACCCGCTGGTCTTGAGCACACTGACCGTTGGAAAACCATTGATATTATACATAGTTGCACAAGAAAGATCGATTGGAGCGTCACTTGCACAAGAAAAGGAGAGGGGAAAGGAATGTGTGCTCTACTATCTAAGTAGAACCTTGACTAGAACCGAGCTAAATTATTCTCCAATTGAGAAAATGTGTCTTGCTTTGTTCTTTGTGATAGACAAGTTGAGACACTACATGCAAGCTTTCACTGTACACTTGGTAGCGAAAGCCGACCCAATCAAGTATATCCTATCTAGGGCAATCATCTCGAGGCACCTTGCTAAATGGGCGGTTAAGCTTTAGCAATATGATATCGTGTGTATACCTCAAAAGGCAGTGAAGGGTCAAGCATTGGCAGATTTCTTGGCTAATCATCCGATCCCGTCGAAATGGAAACTGTGTGAAGACTTGGCCGATGAAGAAGTATTTTATGTCAAAAGCATGGAGCCATGTACTTTGATGCCGCAGCACGAAGAAGTGGAACAGGCATTAACATTGTCTTCATTTTCCCGGAAAGACACATGTTACTGTATAGCTTCACGTTCAGTGAGTTATGTTCAAATAACGTTGTTGAATACCAAGCACTTATCATTGCTCTACAAATAGCTTTGGAGATTGGGATAACATACATTGAAGTTTATGGTGACTCTAAGCTAATTATAAATCAGCTCTCACGCTGGTATGATGTGAAACATGAGGATTTAAAGCCTTACTTCATTTTTGCTAAAAGGTTGATGGATAAGTTCGAGGGCATAATACTTGAACATATACCAAGCTCAGAAAATAGGAAAGCGGACGCACACACAAATCTTGCTATTGTCGTGACAACTGCAAGTGACATTCCTATAAACATCTCTCTTTGTCAAGAGTGGATCATTCCACCGATTAAAGAACAATATGAGGAGGCTGATACCATATCCGTTTATGTGATCGAAGAAGAAGACTAACAACAATGCATTATAAATTATATGCAACACAGGATGCTTCCCACAGACCCTTGACATAGAATTAAGATATGAAGAAGAGCTGCCCAATTTATCGACTACAATGATACACTTTATCGATGTTCATATGAAGGTCTTTTCCTTCGATGCTTAGGAAAAGAAGAATTTGCGCGAGCCTTAGAAGAAGCATATTCAGGGGTCTGTTACGCTCATCAGTTTGGACCAAAACTCCAGTATCAATTGAAAAGAATGGGTTATTACTGGCCTACAATGGTGCATGACTCCATGCAGTACGCAAAGCGATGCGAAACTTGCCAATTTCATGCAAATTTTATACATCGACCACCAGAGCCTCTTCATCAGATAGTGGCTTCATGGCCGTTTAAAGCTTGGGGGCTCAATCTAGTTGGATCTTAACACCTAAGTCATCGGGAGGACACTCTTAAATAGACTGGCAGAAGCATTCAATAAGACTTTATGTAATCTGCTTAAGAATGTGGTCTCTAAGACGAAAAGAGATTGGTAGGAAAAGATCGGGGAAGTCCTATGGGCTTATCGAAATACTCATCGCACTCCTATAGGAGTCATGCCATATTCTCTTGTTTATGGAGTAGAAATTGTTCTTCCTTTAGAGAGAGAAATCTCATCATTAAGGATGACAATGCAAGAAGGGTTGATTATTGAAGATAAGGCCAAATTACGTCTCCAAAAGTTAGAAGCACTTGATAAAAAGAGATTTGAGGCTCAACAGGCGTTGGAATGTCATTAAGCACGAATGTCTAAAGCTTTCAAAAAGCATGTGAAACCTCGATCGTTTCAGATTGGTGATCTAGTACTTGCTATAAAAAGACCTATCATCACAACGAGACATACAGGGAATAAGCTCACACCTAAATGGGATGGACCCTACATTGTTAAAGAAGTTTATATAAACGGAGCGTACAAGATTATTGATCAAGATGGATTAAAAATTGGCCCAATCAATGGCAAATTCCTTAAAAGATTTCATGCTTAACACTATATGTAAAAAACTGCATGTTGCTCCTGGCCCGGATGAGCTTAAAAGGCAAACAGCCATATGTAAAAATAAATGCATATTTAGAATGAACTACGTTATGACTTGATCCCGTTATCATAAAAGGGTACGTAGGCAGCTTAAAAATAAATTTTAAATGTAGTCACATAAAAAAAAAAAATTCATTGAATCAGAATCTTTATGGTTACATATGAAGAATAACAATCAAAAAAAAAAAAAAAAGAAGAATTTTTTTTTTTTTCAGAATCAAAGCCTCCACTTGAAGTTCTTTAGCTCTTTGCATGCAGTCTCCATGTACTCCCGAACTGTAACGAAAGCCTCAACACGTTCATCAGTTATAGTAGGAGTGCTCTCAAGAGTATTGATTTCTTCTTGCATCCTGGCAACTTCAAGTTCCTTCCCGTCTATGGCTTCCTTCTTCTCGCCACATAAACACAAAAGTTTTCCATATTCAGCATTGACCTTCTGAAGTCTGACTTCTAATTCTTTCTTTTCCAAGGCTAATTGTGCAGCTTGCTCTCGAATGGTTTTATCCTCTTCTCGTAGTTGGTTGATCAAAGTGAGAGTCTCTTTCATGCGATATGTTCTCTCCCAATTGATGGTCTTTGTCGGTCGAAGATACTTGTGCGGAATATGAGGATTGTAGCGCATTGAAATTTTCCACCCTCTTAAGATAATTGCTCACAAATTCTTGAAGTGGAGTCAAATTCTCTGCATGAATCTTCGAAATACCAAAGAATACCTTCTTTACTTCCGATATGAGATGCAGGATCTGTTCATATGAGGTACGCACAATCTTATCCCAAATGCTTTCTGATAACTTGTAGAAATACAAGTTATTATAGTCATTATTTGATTTAATTAGAGTAACTTTGGAGTTAAACGCATGATTTTGGTAGTTAAATGATGAAAAATGTATCAACATGAGTTGGCACTACTTGCAAAAGAAAAATGCCTGAAAAACGATAAGCTTCTATTCCTAACGCAGGTTAAGAAGAAAAGAAGTGGGAACAACCAAGTACGAAGAGATGAAGCTGCTGCGAGAACATGTGTCGAGCCTATGCGGTGAGGTCATGCGTTGAAGACCATGCGTCGAAGAAGAAACTCAAGCATGCTCAAGCAGCTGTCATGTCATTACAAAAAAGAGTAGCAACCTATCAAGATCATGACAGAATAAATAGGCTGACAAATCTGAAAAGTCTATGCAACATGGGTGAAATTCAATGCAAAGGTGTCAGGTCATCATGATATCAACCTTTTGACGCCTATAAATAGCCCAAAAGCTTCTTAAAGAGGAGGGGGAGACGCGTTCAAGAGGCGAAAGCTCTGCACTATTTCTCCCTCACCATAACCAGCCTCCATTTCGAGCTCTTCTGAGAGAAGGATTCTGAGCATTTTCAGAGTCATCTCCCAGTGAGTGAGAACATTCACCTTATGGAATTTATGTATCAGATAGCGACCATCTCAAGCCTCCATGAAGCAAGGCGTTGCCAGTGGCGGCTTGACGCCCTTCATTTCTGTTTTATTTCCATTTTTCTCCTTCTTGCTTATATTTTGTTAATGACATTTGAGAGAATGACTTATTCGCTTAATATGAGTTTGATTGACTATTCTTTTTCATCTATCTTTATACTGAACACCTTACACCATGTTTGAATGAATGAGTTGATGTTAAGAGTTAGTTTTCCTGAGCAATTCTAAGCATATTACATCTTGATTAATGCATATCTTTAGCTTGCATGACTTTGTCTGACAAACACAAGTAGTAAGCATAACTGTCGAGCTTGAGAGAGTGGATAGTTAATCTTTAGCATTTATTAAGACTAGATGAGTTGCAGAGATGTAGTTCATCTTTTGCCAACACAAACTTACCATGCGTCTTAGAAATAAGATTAATGTGGCGTCGAAACATCGAGAGATGGATTCACAATTGCAGTTTGTAGGTATGAAATTGTACTCAGAAGGTTTAGGTAACAACTGACTCTTGCATTAACTTCTATCGCATGGTTCCATTTATTCTCAACGCATGCTACCTGACACTAAATGACATATGACTAACCATCACCGCATCCATCTCATTATTAGTAGTAGGAAATTCTTTTCATTCTTAATGTATAGTTTTACACAACAAACAATTGCATATATTACATGTATAGTTCACCGCATAGTCCGGCTTATAATCTCAGCGCCTAGTTATCACAAATCCCTGCATTCGACCCTGGACTCACCAGGATACCTATAAATACTTATACTTGGGTCTTTATAGGAAAACTTGCTTAAGCATGAGCACATTTAGAGTAATTCTCGACGCATCCTTGTACAGAAATGTTAAAATCTATTTTGTGCAACAAGCTAAGAAACAACTTAATTCAAATAAGAAATAACCACGAACACTTTCCCACATGGATAGCGCTGCCTGTCGATAGAAACTTAAAACCACCACATTGCTGCAATATAGAGAAGCCTCGGGGTTCCCAACATTTGGTTCTTTGTAGACGCGTTGGGTTGGTTCTGAAATTCTGAGCGAACTAGGAGGGGACATGGTTTTCTCTATAAAGAGGGCTTTAGAACAGCCAACTTCTTCAAATGGAGAGGCTAAAACTTCAACGCTCTCAATACCTACTTTCTCTTTGTCGCGTCAAATGTCTTCTAAAATAGCACGAGGTCGTGGGGGTAGTTCAATTGTTTCAGCTGCGGGTAATTTGGAAGTACCGACCTTGTCCATGGACAAATACAAATTATAAGGTCCCATTAAAGATTCTTCATTATTCGGCCCTGTAAGCTCTTGAAAGTGAGGACTCAATGGAGACTGCAAAAAAAAAAAAAAAAAGGGAAAACATAAATTACCTGGTAAAGAAGAGAACAAAGAGGACTTGAGAAGAGAGCAACATATCAACGGTATAGTAGTACTAGGGAGTCCTGAAGCACTTGGAACCCCTTCAAAAAAATTATCGCAGGATGCTTTCAGCTTCTTTGGGGGTCTCTCCCAATGATGATCACTGGTACTACTGTGACTCCCTTCCGCATGAGTCACATCATCATCTCGAGAGCTACGAATCGCTTCTTTGATAAGACGAAGTTGTTTGCCACCTTGGTTGGCCCCTTTGTTCTTGGGTAGACAGGGTTGCGATGGGGTAGGAATAGCGCTACTTACTAGTTGATGTATGTTATCCTCAAAATAACTCCTATGTTTTGACAGCCATCAATTTTTGTATTGTGGTGTTACATGGTTGTGTGGCTCCAACTTGCGAAACATTTGAGATAATGTATTACGTCTAGTGCAACCCCTAAAGTAATATAAGATGTTAAGGGTAGCAGCAGGGGGCATCCCCCCATATCATTAAGAGTGTCTTGATAAAATCCAAATTGCCGCCCAAATCGATAAGAACTGCATGATTCTAGTATCAAGACATCTTCACATCGGGACGATACATAACCGGATCGCATGCTGGAAATTTGGCAAGAATGTTGAGACGATAGGTCATTATCATCAACTAAGCGCTCATGCCTATTTCGGCCCTGGATAGTTACATGCCATTGGATGTTTGCACCTCTATGGATCAACTCTCGTACTTCATTTTCCACAAAATAGATCGAGCCACCTTCCCCAGAAAAATTGGCCATCTTTGGACCCCACACATCCACGGAAACGAGGTAATGCGTGTTAAAGTAATGGGCCAACCAGCCATGGACATAATGCATAGGAAAGTGAAAGTCCATGCGTCCAATTGGGTTAGAAGCTTCGGTAATCAGCCCTAGACCATGATATATATTGGCTAGGACTGGAATGGCAAGGCTGTAAGACTTCCCATCAGCCATCGTGCTAGCAACCTTAAAAACTCCTGGGCAAAGGAAAGCTCCCTTTTGGGGGAACACAAAAAGATACAACCAATAGGACAAAAAAGCAGCCAGATATGTTTTGTCCTTCAAAGTGTCTTCTATCCCAAGTTCCTTGAATCCCATATTTTCTCTAGTCGACCAGACTCGATACTTGATTTTCACACTGATGGATAAATGAGCATGCAGCAGAAGTTAGTTTGATCAATTTTCACTATAAGATGCTCAATTTAGAGGATTAAACATGCAATTAAAAAGAAAAACCAAAGTTTCAAGAACACTTACCCTTGAAGCTCCAAATTCTCCTTCAATTCTTGATGAATTTTAGCACCACTTGGTTGTACCACCAAAAGAGTCTTTTCTACTATCCTCTAGGTTTAGATTGGATGGTGGGATCCAAAATTTGTGGTGAATTTGAGAAGGAATGAAGGTTAGGAAGAAGATGAACAATGGATGGAATTTTGCAAAATTAACCTTTGAATTTCACAAAATTCTTAACCATTTTTATGCCAAAATCATCTCTATTTATTAAAGAATAATATGCAATCCAATTGCATCAAAATTTGACAACATAAAATGGTTAATTTGTTGGTTAATTGCGAAGAAGACAACCAAGCTCCTAGCTTAGTTAGAGGGAAAATCCAATTTTCAAAAATCAATTTTAAAATCAAATTTTCAATGAATTTCCAAAAATTGAATTAAAATTAATTTTTAATTTAAAAAATAATTAATTAAATAATCAAAAGTAATTTAATATTTAAATAATTAAAAATAATATTATTTTACTATTTAATATTAAAATAATATTATTTTTCCCACTTGTCCCAATTTTTCTATAAAAAAACGATATGAATCCCTATTCATATGATTAATATTTACATCATATTTAAATATTATAGTTAACTCTATTTGTCCGTTTAATTCGTAATTAAACGTCGATATATCATATATATATGACTTTCATTCCTTAAGTCAAGATGTGAACGGTTCAAACTCATTCACCACACTATCTAAGATTTTAGTACATTTATGAGCGAGTAGAGGGACCTAATGAACCTACAGATCATGAGCTCCAACGATCCAAGATTAACCGGCCAAACTCTTTAACCTAGTTAACCAACATTCTTTAACTAACGGAACACTCCACTAAAGTCCGTAGCTGTACTCTCCTCACTGTAGATATATTTGTGTCCATTTGATATAACCATCATCGATAAATCAATCTTTCACAGGTCGTTCATAACTTCAGCTAGGTCAAATACCGATTTACCTCTGAGTTACATCTTTTCTCCTTAAGTACCATTGTCCCTATAATGAACAATTGATTTAGGATCTAATCACTAAATCAATTCCCTCTCGGGCTAGTGAGAGGATAGGGCCCCTTGTTCAAGATCTAGAACAGCACTTAAGAGAACAACCTCTCTACTATCCCTAAGTTGGGTAGGAGTGAATTCTGTCTTGCAAATTTTGTGTCCCCAGCTATCTACCCGGTCTTATCCCTCAAATGGGAGGAATGTTGAGCAGCGCTATTGAGCTTACTCTCACCTATGGAGATCAAGGGATAATTCTGAATAAACAGGAGTTCATAGATAGCTCAAGATTCAGATCAAGTTATCTTGGTCATTGGAAAGTGAAATTAATTAGTGTTAATCGTAAACGGGTGTTAATACGTAACAGTGATTATTTCATGGTTAGTCTTACACAATCTTATTATATAGAATACCCCACATGTCTCTACATGAACAAATCAGCATCACTTCATTTACGACACCTTACAACATTTGTAACAATCATGAAGCAAGTCGTATTCAATAATGTCTCCAGGAAGAGGTACCCAACCTAATCCATGTACTATAGACTATTTAGGCTACTTACTCGAACTTGATCTTGTTTATTTCAACATATAAAGTCCAAGTACTCATGATAATAACCAAGGGTTTGTAGTTTAATTGGATTTAGAGTTAATAAACAATTAATTCACTTGAATAATTTCATATGTACTAAAATTCACTTATTTACAAAAACTACGAGTTCTAGGACATACAACCCAACACACACCATCCAAGTTATGAGTGGATCGAGAGCGGGAAGCTTTCTTCTACTTTCGTGCAGGAGGCTTATCATATTTTCAACCCCCAAGGAATCATAATGAGATCTAGGAACTTATAGTTACTTGATAGGCATTTTTAGAGGATGATGCACAGTCTTTCCTCTAGGAGTAAACTATCGAATAATAGGCTGCAAACAGATGCTCACAAGTCTTCGGGAGATATTTTCTTTTCTCTTGCGAGCCGGTTAATTCTTTATAGCAAGGAATGACCTCCTTATACAAACCCCCCCTGATCGAAAGACTCCTAAGGGACCATAGGACCCATAAAGAAATGGATATTTCACCCGCCATGGTATGGAGAGTGTTAGTAGTGGACACCAAGCCTCATAGAAGGCCCGAACCACATCATTATTACGGTCATATGTATATGAAGAGGCCATCACCATGTTAAACAAATGAATGTCGTGAAGAAACCGTTCATTTCGGCTAACTGTAAGCTCAGTCATTCTCAGTAGCAGTCGGTAAAAGTGAATTCACCAGGGACTTTCACAATGGTGTTCCAACGGGTCTCGTCTTCGATCATACGTCGCTCGAGAGTAAACAATAGATTTGGGGAAGGGGTTATGTCTTGAATCGGAGATCGTAGGATCCACACCTTTTCCCCCTAGTGAAAAGGCACCTCAACAGATAGTTCAAGGAGGGTCATATTGTCATCTAACTCTGGTCAGACATCTGAAAAAGGACTAGTTAGCGGAGCCTCCATAGGAAAACTAAGTCGTTCTCTATATGTTGATACCTCTGCGCAAGGATCACGAGCTGCGTTTTTCCAGACAAGACGTGCTCCGCAAAGTAAACCATTGTCCTGCAAGAAAATGCCACCATGAGAAGTTAGTTCTTGATTCCTCGATCTAGAAGAAATAGAGACATGAAAATTTTAAATGGTGAAGGAGACGTGAACGTATTTTAAGCAAGAACATTAAAAGAAACATTTGTTCGCCCCAAATGTTGACATCATGACGTCACCACCCCTAGGCGGCTGCCCAATCCTAGGACCAAGATTATAGTCGCTAAGATCTTCCCGGGATCATCCCTAACTCAATAGTTCAGAGTCCCAGGGTCATCCCTACTTGTAGGGTGACATCAAATCTCAGTCTCTAAGACTTTCAAATCACTAAGATCTTCTTGGGCTCATCCCTAACTCAATAGTTCAGAGTCCCAGGGTCATCCTTACCTGTAGGATGACAGCGAACCTCAGTCGCTAAGACCTCCAAATCGCTAAGATATTCCCGGGCTCATCCCTAACTCAATAGTTCATCCCCAGGGTCATCCCTACCTATAGGGTGACGGCGAACCTCAATCGTTAAGACCTTCAAATCGCTAAGATTTTCTTGGGCTCATCCCTAACTCAATAATTCAAAGTCCCAAGGTCATCCCTACCTATAGGGTGATGGCGAACCTCAGTAGCTAAGACCTTGAAATTGCTAAGATCTTCCAGGGCTCATCCCTAACTCAATAGTTTAGAGTCCTAAGGTCATCCCTACCTGTAAAATGATGGCGAACCTCAGTTGCTAAGATCTTCAAATTGCTAAGATCTTCCTAGGCTTATCCCTAACTCAATAGTTCAAAGTCCCAGGGTCATCCCTACCTGTAGGGTGACAGCGAGCCATAGTAGCTAAGATCTTTCCGGGCTCATCCCTAACTCAATAGTTCAGAGCTCCGGGGTCGTCCCTACTTGTGGGGAGACAGCGAATCAACAATTTAAATCTTTGTGTGCTAGGGCAGCAGAGAGGCGGTGAGCCAGCAATTTAAATCTTCACGCACCAAGGCACAAGGCAATAGAGAGACAACGAATTAATAATTCAAATCTTCACGCACCAAGTCCATAGTGGAGACGTTAGATCAATCGTTGGCAAATACAATTGGAAGGTTCGTGAGTCAAAAAAGGTTGTTCTGCTTTAACTGGGACGCAAGTTAGCCTGCAAACAACAAGGGTAAGTGATTAGAGTAAGACAATGATAATAATAATAATAATACGACAAAAGTAAAAAGAAGAAAAAGAAAAAAAAAATCGCTCAAATCTCGCTCTTTCCATCTCAACTCCCGCTCTCTCGCTCAACTCTCGCTCTCTCGTTCAAATCTCGCTCTTCCCATCTCAATTCCTGCTCTCTCGCTCAACTCTCGCTCTCTCCCGTCTTTCGCTTTCATGCTATTTCGCCTTTCTCGTTGCAACTCGCGCCCTCTCCAGAACAAAAATGTATTGTTCTCAAGTATATTCGCATTGATCGACGAAGGTTCAGAGAAATTAGTTACCCAACAACATAACAGCAATAGGACAACGTCTTACTCCGGTGAAATTCTGTGGCTTTCGATAATAGCAGTAGGACGACAAGTTAATCCAGCGGGGTTCTGCGACTTTCGATAGTAGCAGCGGACGGTGAAGGTAGAACAAATTGAGAATGATTGAAGCATCGCGCCTTCGGGTATATATAGCCAAGCGACAACGGGATTCTCACGCACGATCCAGGGGGAATTTTAGAAATTTGGTATCTAAACCAATTTAGGAATTCTCAAGCCTCGTGAAATCTGAGTTTAACCATACCTAAATCTCAAATCCATATTTTAAGCGAAATCCAAACCATCCAAACTTCAACTTCGAAATCACCTTTTAGATTTAATTCGGATTTTAAAATTTATACCCAAAATTAGCCAATTTCTGCACGTTGCGTTCAGACTTTACATGAAATATCCAAACTAAAAAATTTTTGGGCCTCAGTGTCGGTGCCAACCATAAAATTTAGTCGAAAGCAGTATTCATCCTAAATCTAAATTTTAGTACATTCCAAATATTTCAAATGCAAAATCACAAATTTAGGTTCCTATCCCTCTAATCAAATCAATTGATAGGTTAAAACCTCAAATTCAAAGTAAATTAGAGTTTGGTCATGCTCCAAGATTTACTTCCATTGATAAAATTTGGGTATATTCCTAAATTTATCTTGAAATTCAAGTTATATGGATTTGGATTCTTGTCCTTAAGCCAAGTCGGTTGATGGATAAGACATCGAGTGTAACTCTAGTTAAAATTTGGCCATACGCCAAACCCAAATAAAGTATTTTTGGGTGAAAACTTAACTCCGCTACAAATTCCATCGTATGTTTTTTAATTAGGTGGAGCACAAGTCGTATCAAAACTAGAGGCTATGCCGAGAAAAAGTCAAAAAAAAGTTGACCTCAAATTCATGTTTTCGTTAAGGCAACATAAATAAATAAATAATATACAAAAAAATTCCAACATATATGCATATATGTATATATATGAAATTCAGATCAAACTTATGTACCAAATTCATAGTTTGATTAAATCGACACGTCAAATAGGGTCTAAACTAGGAGCATATGACTTGTACTTTAATTCCAGCTTCAATGTTTTCAAAATCCACTCATACATGAATGTGCATAAATTTCGAAAAGGGGGAATTTGTTGGAGCCAAGATTTTGAGAAGTTTGGGCTAAAGAAAGTATTGAGCCCAAATCCAACTTTAGCCCAAAGCAAAGAGGAAGTTGGGCCTAAGCCTTGGCCCATAAGCAAGTTGGCCCAAGCCCACAAAAACCCTTATAAATTGAGGGTCTCCTTCTTCATGAAAGGAGGTGGGAAGATTGAAAAAAAGGTGCTAAAACTTTGGAAACCCAAACTCTGAAGAATTGAAGAAGCTCAAGATCTAAAGACTGAAACTCCCAAGCTCACAAGTTCTGAGGATTGAATCCCTGAAATTCTAAAGAAACTAAAGATTGCGGTTCGAAAGCACTGAAGTTCTAGAGACTTGAAGAATCGAAGACTCTGGAGTTGAAGACTTTGAAAGCGAAGGCTCACAGAAGATCTCGAGAATTCAAGTTGCATGTATTTACTTCTTTTGAGAGGAAGAATCAATGGATCAACATTAGAGATTGTACCCACAAATACTGAAATTAATACAAATATGAAGCTCAAATTCCACGAATTAAATTTCTTCGGAAATCTCGTCGAACAAACATATTTACCATTTCAAGTGGTTATACATGGACGATGTATGATAGTACATAAGAATGATGTATGTGTGCCTATTATAGAATATTTGTGTGATTTATTTGACGGTTTTTTAAGACAGTGTATTTGTGTTTTGAAAATTTTAGCTATTACAATATTTACGTGAAATGTAAGTTATTTTTAGTATAAGGAAAATATGATGAAGATTCTTGGTATTTGCATGGCTCGGTCTAAAAAACATTGAAATTGTTTTTTGGTATGTGTGTCAAAATATGACAAATATTTTAATTTTTTTTAAATAGGGGTGTGTTTTAAAGTAATTGTATTGGGTAGCACTTTTAGGGAAAATAATTAAGTGTATAGCAACATTTTTAAAAGATTGCAAATATAACAAAATATATCAATGATATGGTCTATCACTTGAGAGCAAAATCTAAATGTTGCTATATTTGCAAATTCTTTTTACATTGTGCTATATCTACAAATACTTTGAATTTAATTGGCCCTTATTTTTTAGGTTTATTATAAGAAAAGTTTTAACAGTAAAAGGTATTTGATGGTTATTTTGAGTATAAGGTATTTGCTTTATTCGGTACCTAAATTTTAATTGTCATAATTATTGCATAACTGTTGGTTTATATATCCTGTATTTGAATTTGCATATTGTTGTGGTTTGAATTAGATTTGTTTTGTTATTATTATTTTTAAAATGAGATCTTTTTTTGTTATTATTGTTTTTTAATTGAGGAGATATTATTTTGTTATTATTACTTTTCGATGAAGAGAGTTATTTTGTTATTATTTCAGTGATCTGTAAGATTTTCTTGTATTTGTTTAGATTAAATGGTTAGATAATTAAATTTTGTTTAGATGAGTAGATTTTGTTTTCATATAAGCCAAAAATGTTGGGATTCAATAGGGGGCATACTTGTCATTTTTTAAATTATGAGATTGACCGTTGTAGTCCCTTGGTCATTTTTAAAAGTAGAAACTTTATTGGCCATTTTTTAAAAAGCCTAATATAATTTGGTCATTTGTCCAAAGAACCAATGTAATGAATGTGGGTTATAATGGGTTGAGGATTACAGACCAATCCTAAACCTAAGGAACCAAACATGAGATTAGAATCCAAACTCATTCTAGCTCATTCCAATCCAACCCTGTTACACTTCTTAACATTGCACTCACTATATTTTCCTTTAGTTTACCATTGTTAAACCTTGTTCGATGCTTTTTTTTTTTTTTTTATAACTAAAACATACTCTTTTCTTTTTAGTGCTGCCCATTCTCATTGTACCCAATAAGGTTTAAAAGGGGAACGTAAACGAAAGAAACACAGAAATGTGTTGTTGGGAATGATTTGATATCAAAATAAGGTTTATACCAAAACCTTTTTTCGGGCTGGTAGAAAATGTTCCATGTGGGTCTAAAGTCTATCACCACACGTGCACATCACCATCTGTCCAGACAAATGGACAATTCAGGTAACCGCACTTGTGTGAAAAAAAATCTTTTATTTATCATATTTTAGCCAAAATCGTTTTAGGAAAAAAATTATTTAAATGTCTGCCCATTTCAATCTACATAATTTAGACCATTAAACATTACAAACCTATTAATCCATTTTTAGACCATTAAACATTACAAACCTATTAATCCATTACAAACCTATTAATCCATTTTCATCAGTTGGATTGCGACTATTTTTCATGTGTGGATCATGTGCATTACATATCAACCTTTCTTTTTAAAAAATAATTTTTTAAATAAAAAATTCTAAGCTGTTGATTCATGTTTAAAGAGACTGTTGTATTAATCTTTAGAAACAACTACATGTATACAATTTAGCGCCGAGTCGTGTCGAAATATTGCTTTCAAGCAATAGTACTTTCATGATACAATGAATGTGTTTGACATCTGAGTTTACATGTGTCCACTTCTTTATTTTATTCACCTATCACAAATGGCTTTGGATTTGTCAATAAGATTAGTGAAAGATAAGTAGAATGTTAGGAAGAGATTGTTAAAGCAAATAACGTTTGTGCTTTCCCTTGATAGTATAATAGCCCTTAGGATCAATATACTTTTTTATGCAAAATGAACCCAATATACTAAAATCAGAGCATTTACAAGGGTAGCACAACTTAATTTTTCAGTGCCGAGAGAGAATAGAGAGATCTCTTTTCGATCAAAAAAAATAAAATACTTATAATATGATAAACAATGAATGACATTAGTATTACCAAACTCACCTAGTAAGTTCCCTTGCTCAGGATTTTTTTTTTTGTTTTTTTTTTTTTTTTTGAGAAGAGCAATTTTCATTAAGAAAAACTGAAAGACCACAAAGACATACAAGAAAATAAGCCCACTAAAAGGAACGTCCAAAGAAATGGATGTAAGAGCCTTAGTTAGTAATATATTAGAATTAGCAGCAGGATATTAGCAAGGGCACGAGGGTCATTAGCTAGGAGTACTCTAGTTATAAATAGAGTGTTAGGATCTTTTAAGGGGTGGATCATTTTGGTAGGAATTTCCATGATGGGAATTAGGGAGAGCTCTTTCGAAAGGGTTATGGTATAATGTAACTTATTTTGATATTATAGTATATATTTTTATCATTTAGTATTCTTTGTTCTTAAGTTTTCTTGTTGGCTGGTGACCTAGCAATGGACTCCAATAAGACCAAACAAATAATTATACAGCTAACTCCTTGACACCAAAAAAGGGATATCAAATCTCACAATGGACCAAACATCAAACGGTTCCTCAATCGCTCTAATGCCTCTATTATTTCTTCCCCTCCAAACACCTCACAATAAAGCACACTCCTAATTTCCATAAGAAAAAAAATCGTCCTTTTCCCTAAAACAACAAATGGAGGAAGTATTCAATGATAGCACAAAAAGATTTGTGACAAGTAATCTGAATGCCAAACCCATCAAAGAAGTTGTTTCAAACAAATTGAGCATAGTCACATCTACAAAATAAATGATACATACCCAACACAAAATGCAACAGAAAGCCCCCACCAAAGACACAACTTCCTTAACAACCTATCAAAATAGTGAGTCTTTCATGAATAACTAGCTAGCCAAACAAGGAACTTTATCTTCCTTCAGAATTTCTACCTTCCAAAGAATGCTCCAAAATGGCTACGTGACTCGGATTAACTAGTGGATTGATAGGACTGTGTAATTTGTTTGAACACAGATGGGAAACAATTCTCTAACGTGTTGGACAATGGACTCTCAGGATTTCAGCGATGCGCACCTTTCCCCACCCGTCAACCAACTCAGGCTGAGTTCAAGATTAATGCCTATGGGTTTGACACCCACTTCCCAAACGGAAGATGCCAAACTCAGCGTGCAGTAGTTTGTTTGAGTGTTTCCAGGAGGCATCATAGAATGAACAAAATGTGAGATGGCAGATGCTTGTGCAAGTGATTAAACAAATTGTCCTACAAACAATGAAACAAAAACTAACATAATATTTCTACTAAAAACACCTGAATATACAGTTTGTTCAATCACTTGCCGGTTGCACAAGCATCTCAGAACATCCGTGAGCAAACGATTCAAGCTAAAATACGGACAAAGAGGACCTACAAACTAAACTTATTGTGGATTGGACCAAACTTCCAAGTTGAGATACCCCTTAACCATAGGGACAAATATTAGGCATGTTGATCAGCATTGAATCAGTGTCCTTGTCAAAATAGATTACTCAACTTGACCATAGAAACGCAGCGAACCCTAAATACAAGTAGCAGTCGGATTCCATTTCAGGTACAAACAAATTCGTTAAGTAGAAATTCAGGAAACAGTGCCAACAATGTCGCCATAATGAAGCAATTGACAAAAGAATCACGTTATATAAACCGATTTTGATTCATTCAGTTCCAAAATGTGCAACAAAAGGCAAAGAAATCAACAATTCAGAACAGTCATGCTGCTTTTTACACGAGAACCCCCTAACATCTATGAATCTAAGAGCTGGTAAACTTGGTAACAGCCTTTGTACCCTCAGAGACGGCGTGCTTGGCCAACTCACCAGGCAGAACAAGGCGGACCGCGGTTTGGATCTCCCGGGAGGTGATGGTCGGCTTCTTGTTGTAGCGAGCAAGCTTGGAGGATTCCTGAGCGAGCTTCTCGAAAATGTCGTTGATGAAACTGTTCATAATCCCCATGGCTTTGCTGGAGATTCCAATGTCGGGATGGACTTGCTTGAGCACCTTGAAGATGTAGATCTTGTAAGTCTCAACGCTCTTCTTGGCCTTCTTCTTCTTCTTATCGGAGGCGTCTTTGGGAAGCTTCTTCTCGGCTCTCGGCTTCTTCTCCGCCGGAGCCTTCTCGGCCTTCTTCTCCTCCGCCGCTGGCTTCTTCTCGGCGGGCTTCTTCTCAGCCTTTGGCGCCATTGTTAAGTTTACAGAGGGATTTGGAGATTTCTCTGAGATGGAATTGGTAAGGGAGCAAAGATTGAGTTCTGAGAAGAGAGTTGAGGGGATTGATATTTATGGATGGAGACGGCGCTATGTGATTGGCTGATTCTGGTTTCACGCGGGTCCGTGACGTGGACGGCCGAGATTGGGGGAGACTTTACCAGAGGTGCGTTTGGGAAATTTCGTAGTCGTGAAAATTTTTGAAGAATTTGGTTTTAGCGCGCCCTGATCGGCGGTTGAAGTTCCGTATTTCTATATTATTTTATTAAAAATGTTTATAAAAGATAAAAAAACCATACTCCTTTAGTCTTTTGGTTTCTCGATTTTGAATCTAGTTTTTATTTGATTTTTAGATTTTAAAATATTATATTTTTAATCATTAAGTTTTGAGTTTATTTTTAATTATAAGTGGAAAAATAATTGGAAAAATATGGTTGTTTGGAAAATATTTAAAAAAATACGGTTGTTTTTCAAGAGAGAAAAGTCAAAATTTCAACCGTCTACCAAAGACAAGGTCGAAGTTTCAACACTCGACCAAGGCTCTCTCTCAGTCTCGCTCTCTCTCTCAATGTCATGTTCCGTCGCCAACTACCACCTACCCTTCCCGCTAATTGTTGACTTTTGCAGAGATTCACTACCGCTGATGGTCGGCTATTGCAGAGATACGCTGTTGCCGCTTGTCATCCCGTCTCGTCCCTTCCGCGAGTCTGTGATTAATGGTCGAGGGTTGAACCCTCAACCAATCTCTAAAGCCCACACATCTTCTTCTTTCGCCTCCCATTCTTCCTCTGATTTCGCTTCTTCTTCCTCTTCCCATTTGCGTGAACCTCTCGGCTTATTGAAAACTTCTCCCTTATTTTTTTCCAAATTTTGTTCTATCTTCTCCATCTGAATATTTTCCATATTCTCCAAATTTGATCCATCTGAATCTCTATTTTCTCCAAATTTACAAGGTTTGTGAATTTGATCTATTATAATAAATATTTTTTTAATAATATAAATTTTTTCTCTATTCTCATACTATTTTATTTCGTTTTACAGTATTTGTTGCTATTTGGAAGCAAACAACATAAGAGATAAATTTTTTATTTGTCAAATTTTTATTTTTATTGGTATATTTTTTATTTGTCAAATTTTTATTTTTATTTTTTTTGTTAAGAAAATAAATCATAGATCCATATTCTCATATTATTCTATTTTTTCGTAGTTTTTATTGCTGATCGGACAACAAATAACAAAAAAAGATGGAAAAAAGAAGTAGGATCGTTGCTAAATTTGTGAGTTTCCGTTCCATTTTCTGATATTCATATTATGTTAGACATACCATTTTGAATTCAATAATATTTATATATTGATGTTATGAGTTTTTTCTATTGTTTAATGTTCTTGTTTATATTATATTAGATCTATTATGTTAATATTGTATTAGATCTACCATGTTAATATTATATTAGATCTACCGTGTTGATAATTTTAATATAATACTTTTTTAATTTGTGTTTGCTTTGCATTTTTTGTTTATAGTTTTTTAATACAAAAAGTTCGGTATACATGTTTGTTTTTTTTTTCTAATAATATTTGATTTTTTTTCTGTAGTTTCTCAATTGAAAAAAATGCAATATTTAAATAAAAGTTCCGTTTTTTTTAAAATAATATTAGCTTCTCAATTGAAAAAAAATTTAAAAACTAAAAATTTTAGTTATAGAATTTTTTTAAAAAATAATATTAGTTTTTTAATATATATTTTTTAATTGAAAAAATTTAGGCCTTGTTTAGGGTTTTCTTGAAAACAAACAATTAGCTTAAGAATTTTTTTAAAAAAATATAATATTAATTTTTTATAAAAAAATAATATTAATTTTTTTAAAAAAATAATATTAGTTTTAAAAAAATTAAAATAATATTAGATTTTTAGTATTAATTTTTTAATTGAAAAAGTTTAGGCCTTGTTTAGGGTTTCTTAAAAAATAAATTAGTAGTAGATTGTTTTAGTATTAGAGTTTGTAGGGTTTAAATTTAGTATTACAATAGTTTTTTTAGTACAAATTTATATTTTTTTTGCATTTTAAATATTACTAAATTTTTTTAATTTGTAGGGTTTAAATTTAGTATTACAATAGTTTTTTTAGTACAAATTTATATTTTCTTTGCATTTTAAATATTACTAAATTTTTTTAATATTAGAGTTTTTAGTCAAATATTTAGTGATGTATATTGTTGTTTTCTTTTTTAGAAAATGGCCGACAAGTGTTTGGGATTTATGTTGTTTACAAATGGTCATATGATTCATGGTGTTGATGGAGTTAAATATGACCAGACAGCACGTGGGGGTTTTCGCGTAAATGTGAATAGGGGACTTGTTTTTGAACAATTTGTTGAAATGATTGGGATGTCACTTGGTGTAGATATGAGATCAAATCAGTTAGAAATAATATACAGACATCCCAATCTAACACCATTAGGATCTGTAAAGTATATGTCATTCCCCATTCATAATGAACGAGCGATGAATCTGATGTTTAATTTCAATTGCAATGCCGCTCCCGAACTTAGTGTATTTATATGTTAATATGAGTAGGGTTCGTATATTTATATGTTAATGTGAGTAGGGTAGGCTTGGATATAGACTTGAATGCACAATGTATTGACCTTGATCCCGAATCAATTGCACCTGCCTATGACGATGAACATATGGTGGCTGGTAATCAACATAGGGATTTTAGAACAGAAACAGACGATGAGTTTGAGGAGTTAGATTTTAATGGTCGTCAACATGATATTCCGTCAGATACATTCGCTGATCTTAACATGAATATAATAAATAGCGTTAGAGAATATGTTGTAGCCTCTGTGGTCGTTCACAATACCCAATTGTATAAGTGTATTATTTTTTAAGACAAAGAAATGCTACAACATTTGGTCTAAGTATTTTGCTATCAAGTGTTACGCACCATATGAGGTCGTGGAATCAACACCGAATATTTGGGCAATTGGAGGATGGTTGCAGATGGCACCTCCATGCAGTGAAGAAAAAATCTTATAATTTGTTTGAGATTACTAAGTATGTTGAGCAACATACATGTATTGCACTAGAGTTTTGTGAAGCTGTGAGAGAAAAATCGTCCATTAGTGTGGCGCAACTACAGTCCGACATTAAAAAAAAAGTTTAGATACCATGTTTCTTACCATAGGGTGTGGGAGGGTAAACGAAAGGCGTTGGTTAAAGTGTTTGGTGATTTGGATGAATCATACAAATTGTTGTCCAGGTGGTTGTATATGGTCAAGCATACAAATCCCGGCATGCGTGTGGAGTGGAGAATAAAGGGCACACCTACTGAAGGACATGCCATCCTTACTTCTGTATTTTGGGCATTTGGTCCTTGTATAGAAGCATTTAATAGATGTCAGTCTATTATTCAAATAGATGGTACTCACTTGTATGGAAAATATCGAGAAAAATTGCTAATTGCTACATCAGTTGATTCTGATGGGCATCTTCTTCCTCTTGCATTTGCCGTTGTAGATGAGGAGTTCGCTAACACGTGGGGATGGTTTTTAAAACACCTTAGAAAAATTGTTCACGAAGTGGTGTGTTTGATTTTGGATCAACATGGTGGCATCATCCCGGCAATGAACAATCCAGAAAATGGTTGGATAGGACCAACATGTCACCATAGATTCTGCTTACGCACATTGTAAATAATTTTAATAAAAAATACAAGTTCAATACGTTAAAGAATTTTGTATATCGTGCTGGATGTCAGTTCCAAGTTCGGAAGTTTAATAAAGTAGTAGAAGACATCAAAAGAATAAGTTGGAGTTGTATGAGTTTTTTTTATAACATTGGTATTGAGCAATGGACTCAAGCGCACGATAGAGGGTTTAGGTACAGGTGAATGACGACAAATTTATCAGAGTGCATCAATGGAGTCCTCAAATGAGCTCAAATGTTGCCGATAAATGCTCTTGCTCAAATAACTTTTTACAAATGTGTAAATTATTTTAAGAAAAGAAGAGAAGAAATAAGGCTGCTTTGGAGCGTCAAGATAAATACACCCGATAATAATTTTTTTATTGGTAATCAACAATTTGTTTCAAATATTTTTATAATACTGAGTGAGTAAATATTCAGGTACGCACATGAAAAAATCTCAAAATGGGCTGCAAGATCCAGTAAATATGAAGTACAATCGTATGATCGATATGGAGGCGTATTTCATGTGGAAACCGGACATCACAGCCTCAATTCTGAATGAGGAAATATCCAAATAATAAGACTAAGTGGATCTGAACGGTACTGTTCATGTAATAAAGGGTAAACATTTGGCATTTCATGTTTGCATTTTATGGCGGTTTGCTCACGATTTAACATGAACTACGAAGATTTCATTGAGGACTACTATTATCTTCATACGTTGCATGATAGTCTCCTCAATTTCAACCTGTACTGCATGAAGATTACTGGATCACACCTCCTTATATGCTTGTTTTACATGTCGACCGTTGTTGTGTAGGAAACCTGGTAGACCAAAGAGTTCACAATATCATAATGAGATGGACTAGACAGAACCAAGCTCTCAAGTACATTGCAGGTTTTGTAATCAGTTAGGTCATAATCGAAGGAAGTGTCCTTCGTTACAAAGACAGACACTAGATAATTAGAGATTTTTTCGTTAATACTTTTCATCATGTAATTAAAGTTCTTATAATGAAATTAATACTTTTATGATGTCTAATTTTTTTTTATTGTGTTTAATATTTTTTAGTGTGTTTAATATTTTTATGTTTAAATGGGTCGATGTGGTACTTTTTTAAAAAAAAAAATTAGGTAGAAAAAACTTGAATAATAATTATATAAAAAATGAGGTAAAAAAATTATTATTTAAATTCTAACTTATTGTAATTTATTTTGTTTTAGATCATGGCTTTAAACCCAGGACCCGATTGATCCTGATATTTTATACGATCAATATATTCATCGATCAACAAATGTATGGCAAGATCAGACTACAGGCGAGAGTGTTGTAGACGTTGTGAGGCGGTTGTTTATCATACTATCTCACTTCACCGTCGCATACTACCTTTACTTCGTGCATCAGGATTTTATGGGATTGGCAGATTGGGATTAATTCAGTTAGATTGGCACCTCATCACTACACTGGTTGAGAGATGGAGGCCTAAGACTCATACATTTCATGTGCTTGCTGGAGAAGTCACTATAACGTTGCAGGACATAAAAGTATTGTTTGGGTTACCTATCGATGGCGAGCCTATTACGAGGGCAATGCATGACGATTTGCTGCATATTTATCAAATGCTACTCGGTATGATCTCACCTGCTACTAAAATTAGGGGATCAAGATTAAGTTTAATATGGTTAGAGACACAATTTCTAGGACTTGATGATGATGCAGACGAGGAATCTGTCACGAGATATGTGCGGGCATACATACTACAGATGATGGGTGGAAGTCTATTTTCTGATAAATCAAGTCATTTCATGCACCTAATATTCCTTCCACTATTAGCCAATATCCATGAAGCGGGACGGTATTCTTAGGGTGGAGCGTGTTTGACATGTCTGTATAGACAGCTATGTAAAGCAACAAAACCTGATGTTCGTGAAATCGTGGGCCTCTGATACTTATACAAATATGGGCTTGGGAACGATTTCCAACAATGACTCCATAACTTCGACATGTCAATGATCATTAATTAGCAGAACGAGCCTACTGTTCTCGGTATGTTATTTTAATTTAATTTAACTAATATTTTTTATGACTAATATAGTTAATTTGAATCTAAAATATTAATTTAATAATATAGGTGGAGAGACCAATTTTGTATAACTAGGTCAGCTATACATGTAGTGAGTCAATATAGATACATGTTTCAACCTGACCAAGTATGAATTTTTTATACATATTTTTTTTATATACTTGTCTTTAATATTTTTAATATAGTAAGTTATGTTTCAGATAATTTGGGAGCTTACAAAGCTGTTATGGACACTTTGCCCAATTCTGTACAAGCGGTCAAGACATATAGCAGACGATAAGCCCACTCATATGTTTTCACATTGGTGAATGGCATCTTCCTGACAGGGTAATCCGACAGTTTGGCTTCTAGGATATCTCGTCAGAGTGCTATACTGAACCTCTACTACATGACATTGACCTGAGAACTGCAGATTGGTCTGAAAAAGTTGCACATTTGGTAGTGTGATGACACTATCGTAAAAGGTTTATTGCAATGGGTGTTTCAATTGGGCAAGCAACTCAAGATTACATCGTTTGGTATAATAATATTACGAGACGTTACATTACTCGTCCAAGAATGGCTTTGGGTTATTTCAAATATTGTCTAATTTTTTTTTTAATTTAAATTTATTTGAATATTATCTAATTGTCTTATAATTCACAAAGATCGAGCAATAATAATCTTCATGATGTTGTAAATAATCCAAATAAGGTATTTACTATATACAGTAATAACGCAAGTTACATGGAGGAATTACACTATATGTACGATATACCTATTGCACCTCCATTAGTTCCTAGGTATAAGAGACGTGCTCGAGCAGAAGAAGATGAATTTGATGCGGTTGACCATAATGTGGAAGAATTGCCTCCTATGATGCAAACACAGACGCAGACGCAGAGCCAGACTGGTTATGCTAGTCTGATGATGATGCAACCAGTCTTTGGTTCAGGATATTATGATTCAGAGGCCGGCCCATTGTCTTCATACTGCACAACTGGGCGCGGTCTTAAGAGCATAATGAATATCTATACTATGAAGCGCCTGTAGAGGTACTAGAGCAACCAGACCCACAAGAGCAATCAGAGCAACCTAGAGTTCAAAGTCGACGACGCCAACTAGCTCGAAATCGGCGACGTCTGCCTTGTGGGACACATTGAATTTTTTTTTAGTGAAAGAAAAATAATGAATTATTGTATTAATATTGACACTTTAATTTTATATTTTATTATTTTCTTATTATGAACAATAGTTTTAGTGACGTTTTATGATTATTTTTCCCTTTTTTACATTGGTTTGGATAATTCTTTTGCAAAACTATTGGTGATAAAATATATCTTTTTTGTTATTAAAAGCTATAACAGTTTTTTTAAAAAATGTTAGTTAAAATATTATTGTTAAAGTATACTTCTTATTTATTAAAAATATGTATAGAGAGGTCGAGAGTTGGAAGAAGAAGAGAGAGAAAAAAAGGGGTTGAAGGTTGAACCCTTGACCAAGAAAAAGAAAAAAAAGGAAAAAGAAGAGGTCGAGGGTTGCCTCACAATTTTCCATAAAATCTACAATATTTTTTTAAATATTTTAAAAAACACAATATTTTTCTAAATATTTTGTAAAACCACAATATTATTATAATTTTACTGTTTCAAAATGTTACAAATTACTTACTTTTGGTCTTTAATATTGATGTCTATTAATTAACTTAAGAGAATTATAATTAATTAAGCTCCACTATCTTTCATTGCTATTAAAATTAATTTTAAAATTTTACTTTATAATTATTTTAAATTAGTTAATAAACATTAACATTTAAGGCTAAAGTGAATGTATAATTAAAAAATTAAAGTTAAAATTGTAAAAATTTGAAATGTAAAGCCCAAATTGAAACAAAACTCAAACCTCAATGGTAAAATTGTAACATTTTTTAAGCTTGGTGACTAAATTGAAATCAAATTCAAAACTCGATGACTAAAAGTATAACATTGTGAAATATAGGGACCAAAAATGTATTTTTCCTATAAATAATGAATTATCATGAATGTGAATAAGATATATATAGTAATTTTTTTTTTTTAAAAAAGGTGTAAACTATTTATTTATTATTTTAAACTTTTTAATTTTTATAATTTTTTTTAAAAGAGCCCTTGATATATCCATCGATATTGACATTTTGAATCATAGTATTCAGATTTTCATTAAACAAATATATTTACGAAGATATGGATAAAATGTAACAATTATAGATATTTTAGAAGCATTATAAAGAAAAAGATAAATTAGCTAATAAATAATCCCTCACTCACAAATTTGTTAATTGCTTGGCATTTTGTCTATCTAACATGAATAAATAAATAAATAAATAAATAAAACTTCACACTTCAGTTTAGGTATATGAACTATAATAAAAAGAAAGAGAATAAAGGAAGTATTGAAAGATTTTGGGATTTAAATGCCATAACATAGTCATCCTTTACTAGTTGAGTGTGTTAATCGCTAAATACTTTTTTTATTTGACTACTTACTGTTTTGGTATGTATTAAAGAGATATTTTGATTTTGAACTTTTGTGTGATTTTGCGGAATTTCATGTTTTAACTTGTTGAAAAAATTGTTGTAAGCTAAGATTTGGAAAATTGAGAGAAAAATAAGAGTATCTATATGAAAAAAAACAAGGATATCTATATAATTTATCATCATATTAACGGTAGGAGCATTTTTAAACTCTTTTTTTTAAAAAAAAGATTTAAGTTATTTTTTGAATGATGTATTAACAATTTCTGCTCATATATTAATAACGATGAAGGTATTTTTTAAACTTTTTTTGAAGTTAAGAGAATTTTAGAAACTTTTGAAAGTACAAAAATATTTTTGAAACAAAATTTTAATGATTTCCATCTAAAATTAACGGCAATGGTATTTTAAACTCTTTTTGAAAGTTTAAGAGTATTTTTTTTTTGAAACTATGAAAATTTAAAATATTTCTTAGAACATTCTTTAAAATTTAGCCTTTATTATATATATTATTTGCTTAGAGTATGAAAGTTTATATTTGCTTTATTGGTAAATGAGGCAATTGAAACAATTTGTGCCCCTTGTTTCTAACGTTCGAAACCACATATTTCTCTCTTAATTTTATTTTTATATATATTCAAATATTATTATATTTAAAAAAATTACAAGTTAGCACATATTATTCTTTTAATTTCATTTAATGTTTCAATTAAACGTATATATATAGATCAATATATCATTTTAATCTTTAATTTTTAATTTTTCAATCTATATATGTTCATGTATTTATTTTAATTTTAAATACACTTGAAACTATTTTTAAAAACTAAATTTTGTTTTAAATTTTTTCGCATACATATTCCACATACAAATATATAAACAATGTTTAAACCTTAGTAAACTATTTTAGGTAAATTTTATGGTATAAAAATTTAATTCTATATCAAACGCATTTAAAATTATATTAACAAAATGTTACACTATAAAGGTTAGTTTCTGAAATTTTAAATTATACCAATAGGTCTCTAAACTTTTAATTTTCATTTTGACTCTAACAAGTCCTTTTAAAATGTTTAATAATAGATCCACAAGTTATCAAATTTGGATCTAGGAGCGTTTAGATTATTGGTTTGGAATAATAATTACTGAAAATCTAATTATGATGAGGTTTGTTGTGGTTATCTATGTTCAAATGAGATTTTGATGAGGAAATGAACTTGATTTATTGATTTGTACTATAAGTATTATAATATCTAAGTTTTATCCTCTGATAGCTTCCTCAAATGAATAAACTTTGATCCTTAAGCTTATTGATCTTCTTGGATAATCGACGTTTGGGTTTGATAATTTTCTTGGAGAATCGACCTTTGAACTTGTTGATCTTCTTGGAAGATTGACCTGTGGGCTTCATTTTCTTCAATTGGATGATCGACCTTAGACTTGTTGATTATTTTGAATCTGTCTCTAACTTGTTGATCGGTTTTAATCAGCTCGTGCACTTTTTTCTTGAGTTTAGGGAGATTGAATCTTCAACTTGTAGGTTGTGAAAAGACGATCAATTTGTTAAAGTCTGCTAGTTTTTTAAACTTTTGAGTCTTAATCTTCCCAATTCTAAATCATGGAATCTTTTAGATTCTCTGACTTATGGCCCTTGTAGACTTTGATTTAATGTTTTCTAATTCCTCTAAGTGAATGGTAATGAATTAATGGACGTCTGAATGATGAATCCCTCAATCTCTAACTCAATGCTTTAAATGAAGGGTGACCTCTGTTTATAGAGTTTTGGGAGACCATACAGGCTTGGGCTTCAGCTTGGTTAACTTTGGACTCAAATTTTAGTTTTTGACTTAATCCAATACCTTTTAATAGGTTTATTTAGATTTGGGCTAACTTAGATTTGGATTCAATCACCATGTGACATAATTTGACTACACCAAGCGACACTACCCGATGGACAAGTGGCGTCATTTGGTTTGCTAACTTTTATGTCTTTTAATTTAATTCGAGAATCCAGGTAATTGGTCTCAATTTATCAACTATTAACTTAAATTAATGACATTTCAACATTTCAATTTGTAATTCACCAAAAATTCTCGAAACAACTTGAAATCAAGATTGCTTGAATGCTGAAACTTGTATTTTGGGTGGCAGAGTTGGAATTGTTGGGCTGGGTTCGGTTTCACTGTTTTTTATATTACTATTTTAGACTTTTATTATTTTTTTAAAAAGAAAAAAGAAAAAAAGAAACTCGTTCATGTTACATGAGCTACTGATATTATATAACTTTCTAATTCATTGCCCATACTAACCCTTTAAATTAGAAATCTTCATATCCAATTCTAACTTTTATTCTACTAATTTGCAATATATAATATGTAATATAGGGTGCTATTTTGTATTGGTTTAAAAATATTCATCATAATATTATTTTTAAAATAGAAAATCTTGATTTTAATTTTCAATTCTAACTTTTATCCAAAGTTGAAATGTTTGAGGCAATCAAGGACCATTTTTATATTGTAAATTTGAAAGTGAAGCTAAATAGCAAATGCATCTTTTAGTTAACAAAATTTTTATAATGCAAAATTCTAGTGGATTTGAAATGTGCTAAAATATTTTTAAAAATTAAAAAATATATAAATATGATTGCAAAATTTTAAATAATATGTAAATATAAATATCCAAAGATTGAAAATTAGAGATTAAAATAATATGTAAATTTAAAAATTTAAAAATAAAAACTAATATTCATATGGCAAGATTAAGAGATAATAAAAGAAAAGAGAAAAAATATTTTTTTTGGGTATGTTTTTGTATCTAATTTTCATTTGATCCTTGAGTATGGATATGTTACATTGACATAAGTTTAATACAAATTTGGAAAGGATTTTAAAAATTTTAAAATTATATTAAAATATAATTTAAATTACTTTTGTCATGTTCAAAATTAATTTAAAATATGTTTAATTATTCATAATTAATTTAGTGTTCACACTTTCAACTAGTCAAAATTACTTTCAAACAAAATTTTAATTGATTATAATCATGTTTTAGAGTAATTGATTTTAACCATGGTGTAAGTGGATGTTTGAAATAATTTTGAAATGGTTAAACTTATTTTTGTTATTTTTTAATTCATCATAAAACACATATGTAATAATTCAAAATCAATTTAATGTTTGATTTCATACTTTTAAATGTAATATCTATATTGATAAAATTAATTTTTATTGATTAAAAATTTTTTTTTAGTGGTTTTGAAAATAACAAAAGTGTGATATTAAGAATTACTCCCAAACATACTCTTGATGGCCAAGTAAAATAGTATTTTTTTTAGAGGAACAAAGAAATCTCATAGAAAAGCTATTTCTAGCTTAAAAGTAGGGATGTTTAGAAATTGGACAAAACTGGCAAACTATATTGGATCAAATCAAATCGAATCGTTCGGTTTGATTTTTCCAAAAAATTAGGACCGACAATTCACTAGTAGAGAGAATCGAGAGAATTGGTTCGATTCTCGATTCAAGAGTTCGAAAAAACACATTTAACTGAACCGAACATTTTTAAGCAGTCCATGGCCACCTACAATTTCTTTTAATTTGAAAAACCCAAATGCTGACTAGCCCACCTACTTTTTTTGCTTTAGAACTTTCTACAGTAATAGTCTCATTAAATAGCTCAATTATAAGAATGTCCTAAAGTCACCATAGTCTCATTAAATAGCTCAATTATAAGAATGTTCTAAAATCACCATATTTTTTTCACGAATAGCCTAATGACAGGGATATTACATAAAATTTAGGCTAGAAAGTCCTTCACACCCTGTATAATTATGACATTTTTTTTATTAAAAAAATAAATAGAAAAAACTACATATGAAAAAAAAAATACGTGCCTCTTAAAGAGGTTTTTTCCTAAAAGGTTTCAGGCAAATAAATAAGGACATTTATTTATTTAGTTAAGTAATTGATTTATTTCCAAAATCATCACAATAAATAAATAAGGACATAAATAATATAAAATTAAAAAAAAAACATGTTGAATAAAACAGAGTATACAATAGAACATCCAATATTAGGTATAATATACATTGTCATATATTAAATAGACGTTACTTAACTACATGAACAATTAAGTTATTCGAATATATCCTTAGATTGTTTTTAAATATAGCAAAATGAGCTAAAATATTTACAAATATAACAAAATCTTACTATATTTATAAGTATTTTTAATAGTTTTACTATGTAAAACAATTTTCCTATATCACATAATATATGGTATTATATATGACAAATTGATCACAGTATATAATAAAATTTATAAGCCCAGTTATCATATATATTGTAATATATCAAATATACTTTTATGTCCCACTCATACTTAACTTTCGTTGAAATAATGTATTATTATAAAAATAAGGTGAATAAATCATAGTATATTTTAAAACTTTGAATATCATTTATCATATACATTGACATATTAAATATACTCCTACGTAAAAGGTATTGACCTGTACATACTCTACCTAAAAGGTTGTTGGGTTTTCAATACTACTCTCCTCCTCCTCCTTAGTTTCAATGCTCATTTAAATGTCTTCAATTTTACTTTTATCTAACTTATCTTAACACAAAATTTCATACCCAACTTCAGTTTTAAACTCATAGGGGGTGTTTGAATTTGAAGGAATTGAGATGAAAATAAGGGTGGAATTGGATAAGGGAACACATCCCCTTATTTGGTACAAGTTGGTTCTTTATACCTATGAATGATATTATCCAAAAGTGTGGGTTTTCTTGATGCCCACTCTCTCTCCTCTTTTAATACATGAATTCTTTCTTTTATTTTATATATGATATATCTTTTGATTGAAGACTAAGAGATAAGGAGAACCAGTTCCTTACTCTAAATTCGAACATTCCACAAGCAAGATGATCAGAGACTTACTTGAATGTTCTTGGCATGCAACCCTGAATTTAAAAATTGTAAAGAATGATGATGAGACTCTGTCAACTATCCGTCAATTTTCATTTTAGAAAAACACTAATATTTTATTAATAAATTATATATGTAGCTAATTAATATTTTATGAGATTATTTTGTAATAATTACAATTTTAATTAATTATAATTCATTAATTTTTAATCACAAAAGGTTACATTTATTTTTTCAAACTAATTTTGATTTTTTTATAAATTAATACATCATAATTATATAAATTCATCAAATTATGTTATCAAGTAACTTTAATTAAAAATTACTCGTTTTACAGATACTTAATTAGTATTATTATTTGTTAAATAATTAGTAATTATGCTCAAAACTTTGAATTGAATGTATTATTTATCCCTTAATCTATTAAAATATTGTAGAGGTATCTATGATTAATTTTATAAATTAAATACAAAGATAATTTGTTGCCATAGAATTCTGACAACATTCCATGACCAACCAAACACAACCATTCTTGATTCCAGCAATCTTATTTCTTGACTTTTTATTCCCAAACATCATTAATTACTTTGCATTTATAAAATCTTTAAACTTCCGATTTATTTTGTTTTCATGAAAAGAAGTTCTACTCGAGGGTCTAAATTTTGGAGGACTGTTGCTTTAGTTATTTATTTATTTCTATTATTATTATTATTCTTTCGGTAATTCCCCAAACACAAACCATGTTTTCCAGAAAAATATCTAAAAAATTCAAACATAGGATTTGTAATTTCGAAAAATCAAACACGAAAGATGAAATCAATTATCACCTACCTTCATTGCCCATTGTGAGTGAGTTCATTGTTGTGCTATCATTTGAATTGCTCCATCTTCTTTCACCTTCTTCAAAATCTCTACTCACCCATACGTATGTACATCTATTTATTGTTGCCATTTTCTTACCTCAAAGTACACGTTTTTCTTTCTTTTGACAAACTTTGATTCTAGAATTCGGGTCTCAAATACAATTTTTAGGGCTTTCTACATAGATAGCCTTTTATATTACATTATTGTCTTTTACTTCCAATTTATTTCAAAAATAGCCTACTATAAGTTTTCATTCATGTTGGTGTCTATTTACCATTAAAGCCTCATTATTTTTATAAAATAAAAGAAAATTAGAAAAAATACCTAGGTTTTGTGTATCTCTCCCATGCATAACCTAGGGCTTTGTGCACTAATGTTCTTTCTATCTCTTCAATTCCTCTTTCAAAACCCTAGGTCATTCCATCTTCTTTAATCTCTCTCTCAAAACCCCTCTTAACTCTATCTCTCCCTCATCTTTCCGGCCAAACTCAATTCTTGCCGCTGATCTCGTCGCCCTTTTTTGTTTGCGTCGATCTTGCCGATGGTCCCATCTGCACCTAGGTCTCATCGCTATTTTCTTTTTCTTTTTTAAAGAAATTTCTTCCTCCTCCCTCTCTTTTTCGATCGGATGACGACATGAATAGCTCCGACGTGGGGCAAAAACATGTAACAGATCCGGTTGGCACCGAGCGAACAAAATCTTTGATGGCGATAAGTAGGGCGATGAGTCGGCGACAACGAGCAAGGTGGTTGAGGTGGAAGGCGCGACAGTAGATATAGGGCTTCATGAAGAAGATGCGAAGATGAGCGACGACGACAAGTGCTTCACAAAGAAGAAGAGATGAATGCATATAAATGAGGACATTTTATATATATCTATATATATATACTGTGATATATATTAGTGTATTTTATACTGTGATATATATATTCGTTTATTTTATACTATGGTGTACATATATACGCTTGTATATATGTTTTATGTTGAACATTGAGTCCATTTATGATTTATATACTGTGGTAGATATTTTATTTTTGTTATTTCCGACTACTTTGAATTTATGAAATATACTGTGGTATATAAATAGAATTTATGATTTATATACTATCGTATAATTGATAAAGGAATTTGATTAAACAATATATATTTGAATTTTATATATTATACTGTCATATGGATATTGTTATATTGAAACTTTTGAATGTTCTAAGGTATATTTAAAAATATTTGCAAGCATCTAATCCAATGTTATAAGGTATATTTAAAAATAATCATGAATCTACTAGAAAAACTAACAAGTTGCTATAAAATCAGTTGTATGTGATTACACATCAAATATATTTACCAATATATTTCATATATTGGTTAGAACATTTGCAAAAATCTAATACAATGTTCAAAGATATGTAGACATTGTATTTAGTCTGGTATATTTATTTTATTTTATTTTACCTCTCAATTACATTTATTTTAATTTAATTAATTTTTTTCTCTTATTTTTATTTTTATTTTTAATTAATTAATTATTTTTTGGGTTTACATTAGTTAGTTATATTTTTACTTGTTTCATTTTTTATTAGCATTTATATTTATTCTTATTATTAGTTTAATTAATTAATTATTTTTTGGGTTTACACTAGTTAGTTATATTTTTACTTGTTTCATTTTTTATTAGCATTTATATTTATTCTTATTATTAGTTTATTTTTATTTATTTTTCTATTTTCTATTTTCTTTTATTATTTATTTATTTTAATTATTATTCCCATTCTTTTATGTTGTTATTTTATTATATTTTATTTTTAATTTTATTATATTTTATTTATTTAATTATTTTTTTCTCTGCTCGTCCAACATTAAATTTTTTCCCCTATTTGATTTTTTCTTCAAACTTCTTCCTCCAGTTCCTCTCTTCCTCCATTAGAATTTTCCTAACAAATCTCAACTCCAAAGCATCCCCTCTCCCTATAAATTGATGGAAAGATTTCGATGAAAAAGGGAGAAAGATGAAGAAAGGAGATTAGAGTGAACAAATTGAAAGAAACAAATAGTGAGGCAAAATACACAAAGTGGGAGTAGAGATTAGAAACCAAATTTGGAGGGAGTTTCATTGTTGAAACCTCCAGCGAGACTTTCATCAATGGCACAACAACGACTTCGATGACAACCATCCACTTGCAACAAATTGAAATGAAGAAGTGGAAGAGGTTGAAGAAGAAGAGGAGTAGAAGAAGGAAGTTGTGAGGTTGAAAAAGTAGGAGAAGAAGAAGAGAAAAGGAAAATGTGGAGGGGAGAAAGAGAAAGAAAGAAAAAGGAATCGGTGAAGGTTAAGGTGGGTCCCACTTTTTTAAGAATTGGTGAAGGTTAAGGTGAGTCCCACTTTTTTAATCTTATTTATTTAAATCTAATAAAGAAGGTGGGCCCCACTTTGTTTTTTATAATATCTTTTGTTTTTTTTTGAATTGGTTGGCCCATCTAACTTTTTTTTTTAAAAATTATTTATTATCATTTTTATTATTATCCATTTATTATTATTTTATTATATTATTTGATTTTCACCATTTATTTATCTATTTTTCCTTTTCATTTTTCCTTTTCTCTTTCTTCTACCTATTTCAACTATTTTCTAATTTATCAAATTTATTTTTTTATTTTCTTAAGGATGACTTCAAATATTTTGTTTTAAAATTATTTTATCTTATGTTTCATTTTGTGGGTTTTTATTAATTATTGAGTTCTCAATCTCAATTCATTAGATTTTAATTGGGTATTTTTTTTCAAACATGAGATTAAACTAATAGATTGAAGCCTAGAATCTCTTTAAAGCATTTAATCAAAGTTTTTACTATAGGATAAATGTAGAGTCTTTAATTTGTTACCATTAAATATGCTCTAGTTTTTTTACAGTTGAAATGCCTTAATAGTATTTCAATTTCTTGGATTTCAGACTTTAAACACAATTTTTATTACTAAATTAAAACTTAGATTGACAAATGAATTTCAAACCTGCATATGATTCCCAAATGAATTTCAAATTAATTATCATTTGGTTTCGAAAATAAAATTCTAGCTTCATTTAAATTTCAAACGTTTTATGAGATTTCCAATGAATTCCACGACAGAGTTGATGTTGCTCTGGAAGGAATATTAGATAAAAGAATCCAAATATAAATGGACAAACATTATCGCTCGTGGAATTCAACTATACTTTATTCTTAAGGTTATAGTGAAGCTTGATAGACATTTCTTTTTTAAAATTTACCAAACATTAATGTTTTAAAATATAATTGACTAGGTTAATAGTTCTGTCTAGGTTGGAGTACTTAAGTTGATTGTAAGGGAACACCTCTACCTAGGAATTATTTAATTAGTCAATTCTTGTTAGTTTCCATTTTACTTTTTACAAATTTTGGATAATAAAATAAAATATTTTCAAACGGGTGTTGTAGGGTGCTAATACCTTCTCTACACTCAACGACCATCGAATCTATCTTTGGAAAAACATATATTTTTTTTAATTTTTAAAAATAGGTGACCAATCACACCCCGAATGGTTGGTGGCGACTCCAAACCTTTCACTTCGAAAAGACCCTTAGGGAGAGACGTCAGACGCTCCACGTCGCGATGACGTTGTGACAAGGACCACAAGGTGCATATAAAAGTAACGTGAAAATGAAGAAGACGCCTGAAACCAAAAAATTGCCGTGAAAATGGGAAAATAGATGATATTAAATGCATTTTCCAATTGAAAATGAGAAAAATTATATTAAATGCATTTTCTCTCCCACTGAAAAATCGAAAAAATCATATTAAATCTATTTTCTCTCTCCATCATTAAGAGAGCTTTTGTAAATTGGGAAATATGTACAAAAAATGGATATAAATAAATAGAAGGGTAAAATTGTCCAAAATTAACATTAAAAATCTTCTTTGAAAAAATTCAAATTTAAAGACATTTATGAAATATATAGCCCAAAATTGGGTAAAAATCTCCAATTTTTATCCTCGTTTGGACAAATAACAAATCTATCTTGGATAGTTCAATCCTATACCACTAATTACACTTTCTTTTGGAAAAAAAATAGCAAAATACGGAATTGTTTTGAATTATAGCAAATTGCCCCATTTTCACGTGACCAGACTTTTTTGAAATACCAAAATGCCCTTCATAATTCGTAAATACAGTGTAACTTGCGAATAAACAAAATCTATTCTTCAGCTTTGGAGTTCGAATGGGGTTTCTTTGTTCGAATCTGGAAGAATTATACTATGAGTTCTTTGTTGATCTCAATCGTCAAATATTTTTGGTGTTGATAGGTCAATCCTTTATTTTGAAATGTTTACATCACATTTTAGTTGGTTAGAAGGTTGGATCATATCGTACTTTCTTTTAATAAAATCTATTTTTAAATACCAATAAAATCTAGGTTGTTATGATTTTAAAGAATATGTATTTTTGAAATAAATTAATTGTAGATACTATTTAAGGTATTTTTGTAATCTAATAATTGGTAATTAATTAAATTCAAAATCGTTTTGCTAATTTTCATAACCTAAAAACATCTTGCTATTTTCCAAAATGAAACTTTAAAAAACGCTATTTCTCTTGTTAGCTCATCTTTCTTTGACAAACTTTGTATTTAGGCCTCAAATACAATTTTTATTCTCCTTTGAACAAATAACAAAACCAACATCATGTCTTCAATTTGAAACAAAATCAAATAGTTTTGAAAATGAATAGATTCAAAATTTAAAGGGACATAATCCATTTAAAAACTCATAAATCTAAGGAATGGTGATCCAAATTTAAATGGAGTTGGTTAAAAAATACTTTATAAAAAAAACTACAGGTGGTTCAATGGTGGCAGTAAATATATATATACCTTGTATAAAGGGATCTCCCGCAATTTTTCATTTTGGCCAATCTAAAATCTTGAAACCTAAATAACTGGGTTAAGTCTATAAAATTGCTTTAACCCAATTCAATTCCCAAGGGAAGGGTCTCAAATCTTCAAAATGTCTTCAAGTTCAAATTTTTATTTCTTTCCTTTTTAGAGACGAAACTAAAGTTTTACCTCTACATTTGCTACCCCACAAATCTTTCAAAAAGGTCATGTACCACTTGGCAAACCAAACCATGTTAAAACAGTTAATATTGGGATCCAACCTCGTAGCTAAAGAGACAAATCAATTAAGGAAACATACATATTTGAAGAGAGAGCCAAGTTTGGATTTCTCTTTCTTAGGAACTCACCTTCCCATATACTTTTGGCTACATACTGACAGTTTCAATCAGAAATTCTATTTGCTGAAAAGTTCCCAGAGGACTCAGTAACCTAACTAGCCTTGCCTTTCTCTGAATTAAGCTTTTGTCCATCAAGGATAATGATAAGTTAAAGTAAAATAGTATGGCAAACAATTATATAAAAGGAAAAAAAAAAAAAGAGAATAAACAGACTTGACTGAATACTAAAAATAACTTGAGGGTTTAAGGAACACTTCAATTTGAATGAAGAATTGAGTTGCAAACTAAGCACATCATCCAAACAGTAAGAACACCACCCTATAGATGGGCTCATGGTTTATGCCTCAAATGGTAGATGCAAAACTCAGTGTGCAGTGGTTTGTTCGAGTGTTTCCAACTTATTGTCCTAGAAATTGTGAAGTACCTCAATGAAACAAACTTCAAAGTTAAACACAATCTTACAAATGTATAGAGTAACATAGAATTTCAACTAGAGACACCGATGGTCAATCTACAAATTATTCAATCACTTGTACAAGCATATCAGAACATCTAATTAGACCTAAGACAAACTAAGCTGACTGTGGGTTGGATTAGACTTTCAAGTTGAGAAACCTTTAACCAATAGAACAAGCCTTAGGCATATAGATCAGAGTTATTGAGGTAATGTCCTTGTCTACATTGAGAAATGCATTAAAAGACTATACTAACGTAGTGTCAAGTCAATTAATCAATCCATTTAATCGTTAAGTAGAAAATTAGGGTAAATCTTCATAAATCCAAAAGAGAGCAAAACAATGTACCCACAACCAAGCAAGTAACAAAAGAAATCACATTATATAAACCATGCATCACTCGTTTAGTTCCAAAATATGCAACAAAAGGAAGTGAAATCTGATAAAAACAAATGATTTGAGCGGTGGAACTTTTTCTTGAAGAGAGAAAGAACAAAGTATGAACACTAATACTCAATCTTCTATTGATTTCTTTCTCAACCTTATCTTGGCAGAGATTACAATACCACTATATATAGTCTCACAAAGTGTCTCCCTAAATTTCGTCAATTAAATCACTAATAAAAGCAAACTAAAGAGATTACAATAATTAAGATAGAATTTCAAAAGTTGCAGCAATTTTTGAGTCAGACTTAAATCATTAGAAAGTACACATCAGGGGCATAAAAAATAAGAGGTCACACATTTAATGTGGACATCATTTGACCTTCCAAATGCCTGTCGAAAAAAGCCCAAAAAACTAATAATTAAAGTTTAATGCTTAACAAATTCCTCCCTTAAACTCAAATCTTTCGAGTCTTTCATTCCGATCATCTTCTTCAAAGTTTCAAGCAAAGCTGTTGGTAGAGACTTTGTAAAAATATCAGCTACTTGGTCATGACTTGAAACGTGATCATTTTCACTTCTCCATTCTTTACATGTTCTCTAATAAAATGAAATCGGGCGTCAATTTGTGCTTACTTCTTTCATGATGTACTGGATTCTTTGCTAACTCAATGGCTGATTTATTGTCGACTCTTATTTCGGTTGCCTCATGCTGTTGTAGATTTAACTCACACAATAAGTTTCTTAGCTAAATTGTGTGACACACACACCAAGATGCTGCCATATATTGTGTCTCACATGTTGACAAAGTTACGATTGGTTGCTTTTTTGAGAGCCATGTGAATGCTGTTTTCCCCCTGTAGAACACATCCTCCAGTTCTTTTCTATCATCTATATCTCCGCACCAATCACTGTCAGAGTATCCTATCAACTTGTATTCACTCGTCCTTGTGTAGAGAAGCCCAAGTGATTCCGTCCCTCAAATGTATCGAAGAATTCGTTTAATAGCTTTTGAGGTGCGAGTGCCTTGGATCCTTCATGTATCGACTCACTACACCGAAACTATATGCAATATCTGGTCTTGTGCATGTGAGATATCATAGACTTCTTACCAAACTACGGTATTCACATGCATTTACTTGATCTCCTCTCTCAAATCTAGAGAGTTTTGTGCCAAGCTCCATTGGTGTTGCTACAGGCTTGCATTCTTCCATCTTATTTTTCTTCAAAACGACCTTCATATATGCTTCCTGTGAAACAAAAATTTCAAAGTTTTCTTGTCTAATCTCAAGACCAAGAAAGTATTTCATCAATCCTAAGTACGTCATTTCAAACTCCAGCGTCAAAGCATCTTTAAAGTCCATAACCAAGTTCTCATTGCTCCTCATGAAAATAAGATCATCAACATAAAGGGCAACAATAAGCAGATTACCTTCTTCTTTCTTTACGTATAATGCATACTCATAAAGGCATTGTATGAATTTGTTCTTCTTGAAGTAAGTATCAATCTGAGTGTTCCATGCTCGAGGTGCTTGCTTTAACCCGTAGAGTGCCTTCTTTAGTTTCAATACTTTACTTTCCTTTCCAGATTTCATATATTAAGGGGGTTGCTCCACATAGTCTTCTTCTTCAAGAACTCCAACTAAAAATGCTAATTTTACATCCATTTGATATATAGCCCACTCGAATTGTGCAACTAGAAATAAAAGAAGTTGAATTGTTTCCATTCTTGCAACTGGAGCAAAAACTTAGTCATAATCGATTCGTGCCTTTTGTCTGTAACCTTTTGCTATTAGACGCCCCTTGTATGTTTCAATCTCAACTTGGACATTCATCTTCTTCTTGTATACCAATTTTACACCAATGGGTCTATATCCATCAGGTATTTCCACCAAATCCCAAGTTTTGTTTCTTTTGATTGCTTCTATTTTTTCATCCATTGTGACTTTCCACTTCTTATATCTTATGGTTTCTTCAAAAGCAATGTTCTCTGAGTTTGATAATAAGCAAACTAGGTGTACTTCATCGGTTGAGTCATATAGATCTTGTAGACTCTGCATCCTAGGTTGACTTGACTCTTCCTCTTCGTCAAATATTTGAGAAGTCATTGGAATGATTATTGGAGCAATTCTCAATGACTCTCCTTGTAATGCCTCATTTTGATTCTTCGAGTCTCACACGCTTTCTTCATTCACCTGAACGTCGCGACTTACAATCACCTTCTTTTCAATTGGATCGAATAATTTGTAAGCCTTCGTCTACTCATCATACCCAATGAACACATATTTCTTACTCTTATCATCGAGTTTGGTTCTTCTTTGGTTTGGTACTTGTGCATAGGCCACACTACCAAACACTTTAAGGTGTGATACAGTTGGTTTATTCCAAGCCTCTTGCGGTGTTTGATTCACCAATTTTGTATGTGGACATCAGTTTTGCACATACACAGCGCATTGTACTGCTTTTGCCTAGAATTCCTTTGGCACGTCTTTACTCTTAAACATTGATCGAACCATATCAAGGATCGTTTGATTTTTTTCTTTCTGCAACACCATTTTGCTGAGGTGAATATGGTGCAATAAAAATTCTTTTGATACCTTGTTTCTCACAATAATTTGTGAAAGTGGTTGACATGTATTCTTCACTCTATCCGACCGTAAGGCCATTTTGCTGAGGTGAATATGGTGCAGTAAAAAATCTTTTGATACCTTGTTCCTCATAATAATTTGTGAAAGTGGTTGACATGTATTCTCCATTCTATTTGATCGTAGGGTCTTCTCGACCATCACCTATAACTTTTTGAATATTTCAAATGCTTCTGACTTTTTCTTCAAAAAATAAACCCAAGTCTTTCTTGTATAGTCATCAATAAAGATGATAAAACACATTTTCTCACTAAAAGACTTCAAAGTGATTGGGCCACATATGTCTGTGTGTATCAACTCGAGAGGTCTATTTGAACAATATTTTGCCTTCTTTTTGAAAGTTGTCCTTGCTAGTTTGCCAAGTACACAACCTTTACAAAACTTCTTAGTGTAGTCCATTTTTGATAGCCCATGGACCATGTCCTTCTTTGGTAACTCTTTTAGCTCGCCGTAGTGTAAGTGTCCAAACCGTAAGTGCCATAAGAATGCTTTGTCCTCCATGTTGACTTGTAAATAGCTCTCTTGTACATTCTTCAGGTTGAGTTTGAACATCCGATTCTTCACCATCTCAACGTGTGCGAGCACCCGATCATTGTTGTTCTTCAAGTGCAACATTTGATCTTTCATGAAAACCGAACATTCTTTTCTCCAATACTTAGAATATTACTCTTCAAGTCAGGTGCATAGTAGACATCCTCCATAGTATCTTCTTTTGCATTCTTTTGGGAAAAACGTATTTTTCCTCGGTCTTTGACTTGAACCCTTGATGCATCTCCAAAAGACACATGTCTATTTTCTATCTCTTGCATATCAACAAAAAGATGTTTGTGCCTACACATATGGTTGCTTGCATTGGTGGCAAGATACCACAACATGTCACTGTCCGGAGTGATGCCTTCACGGGCCATCATGAGAACACCATCATCTTTGGTCTCATCTTCCGCAACTAGGTTCACGTTTTCTTCCACCTTCTTCTTGGCATAGCAATCTTTTGTGTAGTGTCCATATTTTCCACAATTGTAACACTCGACATTTGCATGATTTGAACGACTACCTTTTCCACGACCTCGACCTCGTCCCTGCCAATTTTGTTGGCTCATTTGTTCTTTCTCTTCATTGTTATTTCCACGACCATGACCTTTGCTACTACCGAAACTACGACCACCATGACCACGTCCACTTCCTCGGTTGTGTTGCGCATACATTGCCTTATCTTCGTTGATGGTCATCTTTGTTTGTAAGGCCTCCTCCAAGACCTCTTGTTTCTTTTTCTTCTTTCTTTGTTCTTGTGCTTCAAGAGAACTTGCAAGATCATCAATAGTTATTTCTTCCAAATTCTTTGACTCCTTGATTGCACATACGATATTCTCAAAATCATTTGTCAATGATCGAAGGATTTTCTCCACAACCCTGGCATCTTCAAGAGTTTCTCCATTGCGTTTAAGTTGGTTCACCACCGTTTGAACCTGGGTGATGTAGTTAGATACTCCTTCTGACTCCTTCATTTTCATGGTTTCCAATTCGCCTAGAAGAGTTTGGAGCTGCACTTGTTTGACTTGATCAACACCCTTGAAAACCTTCTTCAATGTGTCCCACGCTTCCTTCAATGTCTTTGCACCTGCAATTTTCTCGAAGCTTGACTCATCCATAGCTCGGAACATGTGGTAGAGAGTGGTTTTGTCTTTCATGCGCATCTCTTTTATCGCCTTCAATTGGTTTGCTGTCGGATTTGCAATTGGAGCCTCTTCTACAAAACCTTCTTGGACTACTTCCCATACGTCTTGAGCACCGAGCACGACACGCATTTGAATACTCCAGTTGTCATAGTTTATCTTGGTGTGTCGTGGTAACGGCATCTGTCCCAACACTGTGCTCCCATGGTTTGACATTACTCTGATACCAATTTGATAAAAACAAATGATTTGAGTGGTGGGACTTTTTCTTGAAGAGACAAAGAACAAAGTATGAATACTAATACTCAATCTTCTATTGATTTCTTTCTCAACCTTATCTTGGCAAAGATTATAATACCACTATATGTAATCTCACAAAGTGTCTCCCTAAATTCCTTCAATAAATCACTAATAAAAGCAAATTAAAGAGATTACAATAATTAAGACAGAATTTCAAAAGTTGCAGTAATTTTTTACCATTCATTGCTCAAACTGCCATAACTTTTCTTAGAAAACTCCAAACGACCAAAGACTTAAACCATCAGAAAGTACACATCCGAGGAATCAATTTGGACATCGTTTGACCTTCCAAATGCCTGCTGAAAAACACCCATAAAACTGACAATTTAAGTTTAATGCTCAATAAAATCAACGATTCAGAATAGTCATACTACTTTCTACACTAGAAAACCCTAATATCTATGAATCTAAGAGCTAGTAAACTTGGTGACAACCTTGTGTTGGGACTGGTGTGTCATAAATCTCGTGGCTCTTGTAGTTTTGTAAATTGCATATATATTTTATTTATTGAATAAAATAAGATGTTATTTTATCTATCTAATGCATTAGACTCAATCCAATAAACTAAGGTTCCATGGTTATTTTATGTAAACTTAAACATGTATGTGGTTGATATACAATGTTAGATCATGTTTAAGTAATAACCAAAAAGTTTGTAGTATAGGAATAAGGTTGAGTGCCTTATTTTGGTAACACTATAAATACGGTCCATTTTGTAATTGGTACAAGGAGTTGTAAAGTGTTACAAACGATTTGATCCTAATCGTTCATGTGGAGACATGTGAGTGAGGGTATCCTATGTAAAGAGTTTGTATAGGACCAGACTGCGAAATGTTTAATTTCTCTTTGTAACATCGTTAATGGTAGAAATTAACATATCATAGGATGAATATAGGTCTCGACCTGAATCCTGAGTGAGTTATGAACTCCTGTTATGAGGGTAATCCTTTGATCTGTATGGGTGAGAGTGGCTAAATCGCCGACTTAATAAGCTTACCATTTGGGAATTTGTCTAATTAGGGAATAGGAAACATATCTTCACAAGATGAAATTCACTCCTTTCCATGTTTAGGGTGAGTAGATAGATTACTCCCTTAAGGGCTGTTTTCGGGTGGGGTCTCACCCTCTCACTTGCCAGAGAGGGGTTAGCTTATAGTTGGACTATGAACAATTTGTTCATTAGAGGGATCAGTGGTACTTAAGGAGTTAAATATAACTACAGGGGTAAAACGGTAATCTAACCCAACTGTAGTTATGAGTAATTTGTGAAGGGTCAACTTATTATTGATTAGTTAATTCCATGAACACAAAAATATATCTATAGTGCGAAGAGTGCAACTATAAGTCTTTAGTGGAGTGACGCACAGTTAATGAATACTGATTATTCTAATTAAAGAGTTTAATTGATTAATCTCATATCATTGAAGCTTCTAACTATAGGTTCATAAGGTCCCCTTGCTAGCTCATTAAGGATTGGTATTAGAATCAAACTTTTTGGTTTTAATTTGAAATGTTCAAATTAATAAGGGAATTAATTTTATGTGATACAATTAGAATAATGTATATAGACACATTATAATATAAAGTTTATTCTGAATGAAATTCAAATTTATACTTTATGTTATAAAAGAGATAAATATTTAAATGAGATTTAAATATTAATTATATGAATGAGATTCATATAAAACTATAGGTTAAAATTAATATGAATCACATTCATATTAAAACTATAGGTTATATGAGAGAAGATTATGTGAATATGATTCAAACTTCAATTAAATATGAGATAATTAATTAATTAATTAATTAATCGTTAATTAATTTCATTAAATATGATTTAATAAATTATAATTAAATTAATATTAATTTTATTAATATTATTATTATTATATTAAAGGAAATAACTTCCATGTTTGAGGAAGTTATTTCCCTTCTCTCTCACTTTTCACGTAAAAAAAAAAAAAAAAAAAAAAAGGAGGGAGGAAGTTACAGAAAAACTTAACATTACAGAAGAGTTCTATAGTTTTCCATTTCTCTCCAATTCTCTCTTCTCTCCCAAAAAAGATTCCCTTGCAAAAATTAAAAGAGAACTCACACACTTCTCTTTCATTGTACCTAGAGTATAGCAAGGTAAGCATTATGATAGTGATCCAAAGAAGAAGAGTTCTTTCTGTATTTTGTTGGAGAATTTCTGATTCGTGATTTGGGGAAGAAGATACTCACATCAAAGAAGGTCTTCAAAGGTAGGAAATCTTATATCCCTTAATTCTTGTAGAAAGCATGCTAATATTTTGTTTATCCTATTTTTTTGTTCTTTGTATTTTTTTTCCTCAAAATAAGTTTAATGCATTCGCTCCCACTGGAATTTCGATTCCTTCACCTTGGTACCCTCAGAGACGACGTGCTTGGCAAACTCACTAGAAAGAACAATGCACACTGTCGTTTGAATCTCCTGAGAGGTGATAGTCGGCTTCTTGTTGTAGCGAGCAAGCTGGGAGGATTCCTGAGCAAGGCTTTAAAAAATGTCGTTGATGAAACCGTTCATAATCCCCATGGCTTCGTTGGAGATTCCAATGTCAGGATGGACTTGCTTGAGCACCTTGAGGATGTAGATCTTGTAACTCTCAACGCTCTTCTTAGCCTTGTTCTTCTTCTTTTCAGAGGCGTCTTTGGAAAGTTTCTTCTCGGCTCTCAGCTTCTTCTCCACCAGAGCCTTCTCAAACTTCTTCTCCTCCGCCGTTGGCTTCTTCTCGGCTTTTGGTGCCATTGTTAAGTTTAAGAGGAATTTGAAGATTTCTCTAAGATGGAATTTGCAAGTGAGAAAATAGTGTGTTCTAGGATGAGGGTTGAGGGGATTGACATTAATCCATGGGGACAACGCTATGTGATTGGTTGATTTTGTTTTGACGAGGATTGATGGACACTGTAGATCAGGGAAGGCTTTACAAGAGGCGAGTTTGGCCAATTTCGTCGTTGGTTTTAGCATGGCCTGTTTTGCAGGTTCTTTCTAGATTTAAAAAGAACAAAAAAGAAATTGCTATTTCTAACCTAGAAATTTTTTTATTAGACATAAGTATTTTTTTAAAACTTCTTTTTTAACCTTATTTTTATTTTTATTTATTTTTACCTTTTTAAATTTTAAGTGGAGGACTCCACATGGTGAAAATACTATTTTCTCCCACATTTAAATGCCCTCAAATTTTCCTTTAGGTTTAAACATGTTGTCACTCATTTTAGTGACAAAGTTCTCACTTAAAAAATGATAATAAAATAAATGGTGTTTTTTTAACAAATATAAAATTGTGTTATTTTTTTTAGTTTACCCATTCTTAGTTGGTAAAAGAAAGCTAAACAAAAATAAAGGATCAAGTCACGCAAATTTCAAATTTAGGTCATGTAGCCTAAATTATGAATAAATATGATAATTATTAGTGACATATTTATGGTATAATAGCAATGGAAATAAGAATGGTGTGGTTCACATAAGGAAAAAATGTATTTATAAAAAGGAAAAATATTTATTATTGGACGAAAGTCAAGCCAAATATATTAAATAGAATTAAATATAGATATAATAATAGGATTCACAAAAGTTGTTAAGATGGGGAGATTTGTAAAGAAAAAAAAGTAAATTGGTAAAAGAAAAAACTTATAACGAATATGAGAATTTTCCCGTAAGTTTTTTTTTTTTTAAATTATAATTGTAATTGAAAAAAACCTTATGGGAAATCATGTAAGAATTCCTTACGAGAATTCCCGTAAGAATCTTTAAGATGGTGGAGATTTATATTATTATTTTTTTAATAAAAACCTTACGAGAATTTCCCGCAAGAATCCTAGGACGGTAAAGAGTTTAAAAAAAAAAAAAAACTTACAGGTTTTTCCGTAAAGTTTTTTTTTTCTACTACCCTAACAATTTTTGTGAATCATACTCTATATATTTAAAGGCAAAAAGGATTTTAACCAAAAAAAAAAAAAGAGTAAATACAATTTTTATATTAGTTAAGAAAAAAAAAAAACACAATTTAGATTTTAAGTTAGTTGAAATCTTACTAGGAAATTCCATTTGAATTTTCTTTTCATTTTTCAGTAATTTTCTTTTTCTTTTTTAGCCCGTTCCATTCTTTTGAAACTTAAACTTAAGTCAGTTTAGTTTTTTTAGCCAATTCTACTTTTTAAACTTAAACCAATTTTTTTTTTTTTAAACTTAAATTTAAGTTAATCAGTTTAAACTAACCAATTCCAATTTCCATAAACTTTAGTTTAGTTTTTTTTAACCAATTCCAATTAAATTGGCGAAAATTTTCCCATTTTCCAATTCCTACAAATAATTTCACGTAAGAATTTTTTCTACAGGAAACTTATCAATTAAGGAAAATTCAAATGAAACTTTCTTCCCAAATTTTTTTCCTTAAAAAAAAAAAAAATCTGTCATTTGAAACTTTGCAAAAACATGGAGACAAACAAATTAGAATACCGGAGTTTCAATTTTAAAACTAAAGTTGAGTATGAAAAGTATTGGAGACACTTGCATGAGGTACCTATAGTATTATCATTATGTGAGCTCTCCACTTAAAATTTGAAAAAGTAAGAAAGAGGTTAGAAAATAAGTTTTTGAAAAGAGGTTAGTTTTGTCCAATTAAATCATTTTTAGGTTAGAAATAATAATTTTTCGAATAAAATGTATTTATCGAGCTTTATTTCACAACAATGTAATGGAACTATCCATTTTCACTTATTTAGAAAAATACGTAAAACTATTTTTATAGGACATGGGAGTAGATGAACAAATAAAGAGAAGAAAATAGAAGAACAAAGTGAACTCAAATGTGATGTATATTAGAGAGGTATAATATCACTATTTATAGGACATAAGAGAGTGTATGTTACAAGTTGTTATTCAACTCCCAAAATTTTGTAACCTATGGAGGTTATGGATATCTACACTAAATTTTGTATTTATAATACTTCCCCTTAGATATACATATTATATAAAATACATGTCTAGTTAATACCTTACTAGGAAAAAACACAATGAGAACAAAAACTTAGTGAATGAAAAAGAGCGCATTATTTTATAGACTGCCTTAATTAAAACCTTGCTAGGAAAACTCAATGGAAAAAACCATAGTCAAGGAAAAAAGAGTACAATAAGTTTACTCTCCTTATGGAACATCACTTGACATTTCATAGTCGTTGGATTCAAATGTTGAATACTAATTTCTCAAAATTTGCTTCCACACATAATTTTCCTTTTCATTACTGAGAATTTTAATTTTGAAAAAGACTTTTAATGTACGATAGGTACAATATTATTGTCTCTGTTGCATCACATTTCAAAAATAAAATTCTTCTTCAAAACATTATATGTGTGTGGTTTTAATAAAATAATTATTTCTTCCTTTATAAAATGATTTCGACCACAATTATTGAATATTGCGACATTCACTTCATGGAATACATTAAATTATTTGGTTGAAATTCATGATTTATCATAGAAATATATGCTCATTTGTTTTGTTCAACCTCAAATGATATTAGGTCACATTTACCAAACCGTAATGAAAATTGGTGTAATCGAAGTGAGATTTCATTGATGGATGAATTGTAATAGGCATGAATCAAAGACATAATTGGATTGCTTTTGATCATGTTTATCTAGAATTATAAATTTGTCACATTCGTTATTGATACTGTTATCGTTTGATCTTAACAGTAACGATAAATGTAAAGGTAACAATAAATGTGGCAGATTCATAACATTCATACTGTATAGTAGCAATACCTGTAACGGTAATGATAATGGTAATGGTTATGAGTCCTATGTAAATTTTAACCACAATTAGATTGAACACCCTTCATTACTCAATTAGATTGTATGATTTGATTACAAATTTTAAGGCAGGCCCTACAATTTATTACGATTACTGAGTGCAACTGGGACCCACTTCTTACATTACCATTGATGGATTACCTTTCATCTGGTGTAAACATGGTCTTAGATCAATGTTCATCACAATGTTTCAAACATTCCTTCTCAAATCACTAATGCAAGAGCAAAACATTTTTGATATATGAAAGTAATATATGCTTATTGGTTTACAAAGATTTATTAATTTAAAATATTTGCAACTACAAGTGCAAGGCAAAAGTAATGAGCATTAAGTGATTTATGCAACTTCAGATGTATCAGATTAAAATTAGTTTTACTAAGAGTAATTAGCTATTATACACAACTTTCATAAACTTTGTCATGAGGGAATCTGATCAAATATATAACCACTATAAATTTCAAAAGTTTACAAAGTTATCCACATGAGAACAATTTAAATATTTAACAATAAAATAAATTTAAACATTAACATATATAACAAACAAAAAGTTAACTAACTCATCTCCTAGGTTAGTTGCAAAGTAGAGGTGTTCCCTTATGGTCAGCTTAAATACCTTAGTCTAGTCAGAATATCCTTAGATAGAGTTCCCTTCTAGTCAATTTTTTTTTTTAATTTATAATTCATTAATCTTTTAATTAGTAGCTAAATAATAGATTAATGACCCAAGTGAATTAGGGAAATTATTCTAAATGGCAAAACTGTTAAAAATATTTATAACTAATAGCAAAATATCACAGTCTATCTGCGATAGACTGCGATAGATTATCTGTGTCTATCGTGACACCGATAATAGTCTATCGTGACCTGTCGTAGATAGACAGTGAAATTTTGCTATATTTGTAAATATTTTGGTTTATTTTGCTATATTTGAAAAGAGCCCAGTGAATTATTAAGCTTTATTTTTAATATTATTAAGAACTAATTCACTTAATAAGTAACTTTAATGTCTAAAATTTAAAATCTTTCAAAAAGTAAGATTAAAGATAGTCTTGGATATTTATTCCCATATTTGAAATAAAAGATAATAGTATTGGAAGGGAATCTTAACAAATAAAAGGTGATATTATTGGGAGAGAATATTAACGTATTAAAAGATAATATTATATTGAGAGATAATCTTAACAGATAAAATATATATTATTCTGAACATAACAATCAACAATTGAAACAATTTAGAGGAACATGCTCAATCAATGGGGGATTTAACAATTAAATATAAAACCATTTAAAACATAATCACATGCATAATTAAAATTCAATGGTAAAATTGATCGACATATTTCATAGTCCTAAGAAATTGAAGATAGTTTAAATTATAATGATCAAAATATTATATCTCTTTCCTTTTAGACATTCCAAAATTCAGATTTCAAAAACCTCTGATTTTCCATGCCACCTTAATTTACACCGCTGCCTTGAAAAGATGCCACCAATTCAAAAATTGTTTGACACCAATTACACTAAAATATATCGTGACTAACGTAGTAACGTGGACTAGTAAACCTCTTTTAGTCATTGAAACTCCAAAATACGTATGCATATATTTCAAATAAAACTCAAGTTGAACATTACTTATCCAATGCAAGTTGGGTAGGTTAATATGCGTTGCACGCAACCAAACTTTGGACTTCAATTTTAATAGAAGAAAGATGAATGATGGTGGTGAGAAAACCAATGATTAATACATCAAATACATACGTATAAATATAATTTTGTTTCCTCTAACGCAAACCAGACCAAATCACCAAAGTCAAAATTCTCACCATATATGAATGAAATTCTAAATACCTAAAAAATTATTAAGAAAATTCTGGCGGGTCTTTAGTGTTCTTGATTTTGTAATGAATTGAATCTAACCTCTACAACATCTTCAACGTGGTAGAGACATGTGTGTGATAACGTGTTGTAAAATAAGAACAATACAATAACAAAACAAGAACAAAAGAAGCAAATTATAGAGCAAAGTAAAGAGAAGAAAGTACCAGAACAAATTGAACTCCAATGTGATGTATATTAGAAAGGCATAATACGTCACTATTTATAGGACAGGGGAGGGTATACGTTACAAGATGGAATTCAATGGGAGATTATAGAATTTTGTAACCTATGTAAGCTATGGATATCTATACCAAATATTACATTTAGGGACTATTTGGGTGCTAAGTTAGAGATATGATGTCTGGAGATATGATGTATATGGAGTTTATATATCTGTGTTTGGGGTGTAGAGTTGAGTTCATATGTTAGTGGTATTTGATACTGTTTTTTTAAATCCAAATAAATAGCTTTTATTATGACTATTTTTTTACAAATTTTTTTACTCAATAATTCTACACATCTTTTGTTTGAATAAATTATGAATTGCAATTTTTTCATTTTTTTTTAAGTACACATGTATTGTTAAGATAGTTTAGGGGTTAATTTTGGATAATTAATTCCTAACAATTCTTAACCCTAACAAATAATCATTTTAAATTTTGATTTCTTATTAGTTGGTTTATTAAGTTGGACAAATACTTTTTTGGATTAATTTGATGAAAAGAGCTGTTCACTTGAATATTACATGGAATGAAGGACCAAAATGTATTCATAATATGTTGCCCCTATTGAGACCCGTCTTACATGCTTCATACAAAATTATAGACTATCTTATCAATGGGCCATAGTGTGAGACTCGTCGGTTTTTTTAAGGTTAGGATTAAAACCAAAAAGAAGGAAATCAAATTTGTTTCTTCGTCTTTACAAACAAAAAAAATAGGAGATAAATACAGTGAACTACAGTATATTTGTGTGTCCATTGAATAACCATATAATGTAAGTCAATCCTTCATAGGGTGTTCGTAATTACAGCTGGGTCAAATTACCATTTTACCCCATACAATTACTTTTTGCACCTTAAGTACCACTGATCCTCTAATGAACAATACTATTATGGTCCAACCATAAACAAAGTCCCTCTCAAATCAGTGAGAGGGTGAGGCCTCATTGTTCAAGTCCCAAAATCAGCACTTAAGGGAACAACCTATCTACTTTCCCTAGAGTAAGGAAGGAGTGAACTCCATATTGTGAATTTATGTTCCTAGCTCCTTATTCGGAATCATCCCCAAAATGGTAGGCATATTGAGTCGGCAGTCAAGGCCACTCTCACCCATACAAATCAAAGAACGATCCTCATGAATAGGAGTTCATAATTCACTCAAGATAAAGATCAAGTTACATGGTTCTCATTTGAAATATAAAACTCTTCAATTAACGAAGTTATAAAGAGGGATTTAATTTCGTGGTCCAGTCTTATACACATTTACTATATAGGATATCCCCACTTACATATCATTACACGAACGATTTGGATCAAACCGTTTGTAACACTTACAACATTTGTAACACTTACAAAGTGGGCCATATCCATAATTTTACCAGGATGAGGCACCCAACCTCACCCATATACTATAGACCTTTTAAGTTATTTCTTGAACATGATCCATTGATATGTCAACCATATATCGTTTAAGATACATTAAATAACCTATCTTAGTTTATTGGATTTTGAGTTATGCAAACAAATAACAGTTAAAAAATACATTATTTATTTATTTACAAATTTACACAGACTACAAGATGTAGGACATAAATCCCAACATATCAGTCACTACCAAATCTATGAGGGCCAACCGATCACCTTCCTCCAAACCATCCACCTGGTATATCTGTTCAATGGCCTACTTGAGCCTTCTAAATTCCAGTTCATATTTCTCCTTCTATCATGATACGAGCTTGTCCAGCTTTTGTACATGGACGTCGATCGCTGTTCATACCATATCAAGAACGTCATATTGGAAGGCATTCCTCTTTTGCTTGCTTCCTCTCGAACTGTTGCTAGGGTCAACAAATCTATTGGTCGTGTCTTTGAGAAAACCTCATCCATACCATCAACCGTGGGTATGTTCTTAGATACTCCATTTTCAGTTTGTTCATTATCCTGTGATCTCGACCTAACATCCCCCACATGGTCATCTGTCTCATATGCTTGATCAAGAGGGGTTTGACAGGTGTCACCAATAGCCTTATCCCTTCCAAACACGATGGAAAGTTCATCATAGTGTGGGAATGGTTTGTGCCTCATACCCTTCGCATTGGGATGTGACTACAAATGGATATAATATGTTAGTAAAAATTACATCAATTGTCATAGTATATTGTAAAGTGGTCTTACCCAGACCTATAGACTAAACACGTCTTGCTCAGCGTCTACACACTTAAACTCCTCGTTCCAACTGAATCTGTTGCATGCATTACTCAGCATCTCAGCAATCGCTGTATACTATCGTTGTGGCTACCCCTATGCCACAATTAGGAACTTTCTCATGCAGCAGACGGTAGAGTTGTTGTAGATAGCCAAGCTTGAACGTACCATTATCAGCTCACCACCCACTGTCAACCAACTATAGTAATAACTCCACCAACTTCGCATCTTCAACCTTGGACCAAGTGTGTTTCTTGATTCCCTCATGTCCTGCCAAAAACTATATGCATTTGTATATCTAACTGAATTAAAATTTTGGAACATATAGATAAATGAGTTTATGAGCACAATATATGAAAGACTGATTTGATAGTTCACACCAACCAACAAACAATATTACATAATTGTAGGTAGCATATAGTTTGAGCATAAAAAAACATGAAAACTCCAAATAAAGTTTGAATTCAAAGTAAAGCAAGCTTAATAAGAAAGGATTTTTTTTTTTTTTTTTCATGATGCTTGTTCCTATTCAACAAACATTCAAGCCGCCAAGTCATCCTTGAAGTTGGTCCAATCGTTAGATGTTTCAATAAACTGTATATTTTCATCACCGAGTTGAGATGATGCAGGGTCCGAATCCTCTGGTGTGTCAAACATTGCAGGTGGGCCCATTTCCTTGGTGATAAGGTTGTGAAATAGGCAACATGCCATTATCGTTCGACGTTGGACTTTCACTGGGTAGAATGACTTCCCACGAAGTATTGCCCATTGACCCTTCAGAACACCAAATGCTCTTTCAATGCAATTTCTAGTAGATGAGTGGTTCATGTTGAAAAATTTATGCGGATTAGTAGGTGCATTTCCAGCACCACGCCATTCTGAAAGGTCATAACGTTTCCTCCTATACGGTGCCAAAAATCCCTCAGCATTTATCTAGCACCACATAGTTAGTAATAAATCTAAACACTGTATACATATGGTTAATTCACTGGTACGTTTGCTTTTGAACACAACAAATGTAGTAAAAAGAGCCTATACCCTTGGGAACCTTCAATCCGATAGGTCGAGAAATTGCATCCCTAAGCACTCTAGAATCGACTTTGGGCGGTTCACACCTTGACATCATGAATATGAACTCTCCATTTGGAAAACAGACTGCAAGCATGTTCGTGGCTATCTCACCCTTTCTGGTAAGGTATTAAGGTTGATTAGTTGCACTTACATTCACCTTGATGTATGTGCCATCCAATGCACCTAGACAGATATATTTTTCTTACATTCATAAAATCGTACTTACATTCACTTACATTCACAAATGGTAAAGAAGTAATTTTTTTTTTTGTCTTTCTTAAAAAGCAAATACCCGTATTTGACCATGAACAAATATAAAGTCATTATAATACCTCGAACCAATTATCTACAAGTTTGTAAGAGGAAGTAAAATCTAATTCAGGCTGGATATATTATTGTTAACAGTTGAAAATGAAGACAGTATCCTTAAGGCTGATGGGTGAAGCTTAGGTGAGACAAGTCTTGCTGGTAAGCAGACAATGACACTGAGGGTGTGGAGCAAGACAAGTGTCGATAGTCATGCTAAGTCTCGCTAGCTACATTTGTCTCACAGATTTCACTGGTCTCACTAGTCTCGCTGGTGTCACTAGTCTCGCTTGTCTCACTAGTCTCACTAGTCTCGCTCATCTCACGAGTCTCACTCGTCATAGTAGCCTTACAAATCTCGCTGGTCACACAAGTCTCGCTAGTTTTTCTTGGTCTCGCTAGTAAGGTAAATTTCAATACTAAAGGTCTATTTGACATACATTGATGGGAATCTTAAGGAATCTAACAAAGTGAATTAAATTATTTTAAGCTGAGAAGAGCTAGGAGAAACTTATAATCCATTAAAAGCCTGGGACAAGTAGTGAGCGACAAAATTTTATTTATAATAATTTATTCTCTCAATGTGTCTAGTATGTTTGATTATTCTTAAAACATGAGTTTTCTAGCATGATTTGAGTATGATTAAGTATGAGTTCTTGAAATGACTTTGAGCTTGTTTTTACATGATTTTGATGATAAAACATGATGTTTTATGAGGTCAAATTTATGAAAAGCATGCTGTTTGTTAAATAGTTTGAATTTATGAGAATTTGCTAAACTTGTGTTGAGGAATGAATTATTTATTATCAAAGCATGCTTTATTTTTAAAAAGGATAATAAATGGTCCCTAATGCCGAAGGACACGAAGAAGGCATATCGACAGCCTTAAAACGGTAATATGGTCCCTAATGCCAAAGGACTCGGAGAAGGTGCTCGGGCAACTCAGTTTATAATCCCTATGTGCAGATAGAGGTATATTCGACACTGTTGTGTTGAGATTACTCTACACAGCTAAGGTTATTCGACGTTGGATGTATTGAGATTACTCCACCCCAACTAAGGTTGTTTTCGACGTTGAGTAGTATTGAGCTCCGCTCTGCCTCAACTAAGGAAAATCTTTCAGGCATATGCAAAATTTTAAAAGTTTTTGATGATGAGATGTTTACTATTTTATTAATATTTATCGAGCACGATTTTGCTGAGTTTAAAGCTAAGTATAGTCTTCTAAACTTGTCACTCATTGAGCAACCTAGCTCATGCTTTCCATTGTTTTCTATTTCCTAGGTAGCAAGCGAAATCAGGGTGCTTAGCCTACACAACAAATTCATCTGTGCCTGCTACTAGTTTGTGAACATTGTAAATACTTGTACATAAGACACACAATGTACATATGGGATGTAAAGAAGTGGAAGTCTATAAATATGTGCTTCGGTTGTATTAAATTGTTGTATAAAAGTTCGTAAATGTTGGATGTCTCGAGTTGTGCATATTATCTGGAGGTGTAATAATAATTGTTTATGAAGTGCTTAGAAATGTGGAGGATGGTATAGGTTGACAGTAGATGTCGTAAAAGGGGCAATGTATGTTGTCCTTAAACCTTTTCCGAAGGTAACTTAGGAGGGGGTGTGACATAAGAAGTTGCCTTGACCCATTTTGATACATAATCCACAGCTACCAGAATGTAGTTTTGGCCGTTGGAAGACGGAAACGAGCCCATGAAATCTATGCCCCAGATGTCAAAGAGTTCAACCTTAAGTATGGAGATAAGTTGTCACACCCCCTCCCAGATTACCCTCTTAACCTAGGAGTAGGTGCAACCTATACATATATACGTCATCTTATATATTGAAACACAATTCAATACTGAATCAAATGTACAAACTACTATACTGATGAAAACATTATGAGGTAATCATAAGTTATACAAGTGTATTTGTTCAGCAGCCAGTACAAAACCCACACTCGTTATTCTACAAAATCATATATGACAAAATATGTACTTAAACTGAGTATTTACAACTATCCCAGAGAACTAAAACCAAATAAGCCCAGACGAGGATCTTCTGTAGGCTAGGCGTCCTGGACACGCTCGCTACCTGAAACAAATAACAATAAACAAAAAGGCGTGAGCTTAAAACCTAGTGATTGACTAAAATATCAATTATAATTTAATTCTTGAGTTAATGCTGTTTATAACATTAGTATGTATCTTATTAGTACAAGTTGCTGGATCACTCATGCCAGTTAACAAAATAACATAGATACCTTTCTAAGAAGTAGCGGAGCAAAGCTCAACGCTATTAACCTTATATCAAGTATTCCATCCCTAATATTCATATATTCATGTATTCATACATTCATACGCCTTCACGTTCGGTCCTTCGACGTTTCAACACTTAAGTGCCTTCTCATAATGTCCCTCAGCACCGAGTTTCATTATATATTTCACTGCTCAAGTGCCTTCACTCATGGTCCTTCAGCACTGAGCTTTCATGTACTGATTTTCATATGCCTTCTCACAAGGTCCTTCGGCATTGGAAACTATCTGAATCAATCTCACGAGTATCTTCACTCATGGTCCCTCAGCACTATGTATCATATATCTCCATAGGCCTTCACACAGGGTCCTTCGGCCGTGGTTTGCATTTAGATAGCATACATACAGAAATTCACATAATATATTCGTTTTCACTTGTACATTAATAACGATGATCCTTAGACAATTGGAGAGCCACTCACAGTTTGTCTTAGGTCCCGAGCGGATTGTATGCTTTTCCGAGCTCTTCTTGGCCTGTAAAACACATTTCTCATATTAGGTTTCCTTTGAACTCTTTTTTCAAAATCATTAGGTATGCATGTTAATAACTAACGATACTCTATGTTACTAGCGAGACTACCAGCGAGATTCACACTACTGGGTGCTGCACTAGCGAAACTGGAGTGAATTAGACTAGCGATATCATCTTAAGGAGCGATACCTAGCGAGACTTCAGCGAGAGTTGTGAGACGCAGAGCCCTTTGCGTTTATCAGCGACATCCGTTCTGTTGCTCACTCTCCTGCTCCTTAGCGATACTACTGTCTAGCGACACTTGATATCACAGTTTCTTCCTTCCCTTCAAACTCTTCCTTTATCCTGCTAAAAACCATACTACAGGCAAAATCAGAACTTCCCTCCTTCTACAAAATTCTTGTACAGTAGTGAGTTTCCTAGCTTACCTCAAAATTTCAAGCCACGATTCATCTTCATTTGAGAATTATTCCCAAATAACTTCGGCTATCCTGATTTGCTTAGCAGTTCAACTCCGCTTACTTCTTCCTAGAGATTAACATATTTTCGCTCGATTTTAGCTTACACATCCTTCATGGAAGTTGCTTGATTCAACTTACTTATCTCAAAATTTCAGTTCTTGCTTCGACGCCCTCAGTTCACTCTCCTTCAAACGCCGATTGGTGTTCAAGTCTATCAGTAACAATCAAGCTTCTGGTTGAAACTGATCTGATTTCTACTCAAATTCTATATAAGTACCTTCTTCTACCTCTCATCATTGTTTGTCTGCGAAATAGAGTTAATATGAGTTCGAAAATGTATCCAAAAGGCTTAATTATTCGATGCACTCCTTTATATGTTAATATAAATCACCGACTTACCAGCTCTAACTTCATCCTCCTTCTAGAATTAGCCAGCGCCACCTTCCACGCATGGCTTCAGCAACGCATAGTCTCCACTTACTATGCCACTGATTGCTCCACGTCGGATAACTGATTACCGCATGGCCCTCTCGACCACTTTTCTATGTCCGACGCATACCATTCTTCAACGCATAAGCCATCTCAACGCATAGCGATGCCAACTTCTAGCACATAGTAGCCTTCAACGCATACTTCTATTAACGCATATGGCACCCTTCTCCTTTCACATCTTTCTCCCCGTCGAGCTGCCCTCTTCAACACATGCTTATCAGCGGCAACTCTTGTCAATTTTAAACATCCTTCAACGCATGGTCACTCATTGCATGGCTAACACTTAACCATTTTCACTTTCCCCCAACTTAGCAAATTTTCTTTACTTACTTGCCCCATAATTTCTTTTTACTTACTTTCTCTTAATAACAAGTACGAGGCTTACATAAGTGGCATCTCCTTTCGACTTGAGATATTTCTAGTGTGTTGACACCTATCGCACTTAATTACAAAGTCTTCGGCATCCTTGAAGAGTGTCGACTAGAAATAACCTCTTTTAAGCACCTTAGTTGCTGTGCGTTGTCCTCCAAAGTGTCCACCGTAAGGTGAGTAATGACATTGAGAGAGAATGCATTGGTACGAAGTCTTTGGGACGCAGAGTCTGAAAATATGATTCGGCCCCCTTTTGTAGAGTTGAGGTTCATCCTAGTAGTAGAACTTTGCATCGTGCATCAACTTCTTTTTCTGATGTGCGTTGAAATTTTCAGGAAATTGCTTGCACACTAAAAAGTTGACAATGTTAGCATACCAAGAAACAGATTCATTGACTTTGAATACAATTTCATCTAGAAAGCTTGTGTTGACTTCTGGCTATTTCTTATCAACTTCAATATTCTCAAGTCTAGAGAGATGATCGCCCACATTGTTTTTTGTTCCTTTCCGATCAACAATCTCAACGTCGAACTCCTAAAGAAGTAGGATCCATCTAATGAGCTTGGGCTGTGCATCTCTCTTAGTCATTAAGTAGCAAATTGCTGAGTGATCTGTGTGTATGATGACTTTAGACCACAAAAGGTAAGCTTTGAACTTCTCTATAGCAAATATCACTGCCAGTAACTCTTTTTCAGTAGTTGTATAATTCTCTTGAGCCTTTTTAAGAGTTTTGCTAGCATATGTGATTGGGTGCAACACTTTATCTCTATGTTGAACCAACGCAGCTCCCATAGCATAATTGCTGGCGTCGCATATAAGTTTGAATGACTGCGATCAATTTGGGGCGATAAGAATTGGTGCTATCACTAAGGTTGCTTTTAGAGTTTCAAAAGCTTTTAGGCATTCAATGTAAAAAATGTAGACTTTGTTTAATTCTAGCAGTGCACTTAGAGGGCGTGCAATTTTTGAAAAGTCTTTGACGAACCTTCGGTAAAAGCCCGCATGCCTTAGGAAGCTGTGCAATGTTGTAACATTAGTGGGGGGAGGTAGCTTTTCCACAATTCAATTTTGGCCTGATATACCTCCAGCCCTTTTTTGGACACCTTGTGACCGAGAACAATCCCTTCATTTACCATTAAATTATATTTTTCCCAGTTTAATACCAGATTAGTGTCCTCGCATCTTCTTAACAATTTTTCCAGATTTGCTAAATAGGCGTCGAATGAGTTTCCGAAGACCAAAAAAAATCGCCCATAAAAATCTCCACTGACTCTTCAAGAAATTCGAAGAAGATCACCATTATACACCTCTAGAAGGTGATTGGGGCGTTACACAATCCAAATAGCATGCATTGAAATGCAAATGTTCCATAAGGTCTTTTCTTAGTCTTCTGGAGCTATCATGATGTGGTTGTAGCTTGAATAGCCGTCTAAGAAGCAGAAGTAATCATTCATTGCAAGTCTGTCTAACATTTGATTAATGAATGGTGATGGGAAATGATCCTTCTTGGTTGCTGCATTCAGTTTTCTGTAGTCCATGCAAATTCTCCACCAAGTGACAGTACGAGTAGGGATTAATTTGTTGTTCTTATTTGGGACTACAGTCATGCTTCCCTTTTTTGGAACGCATTATATAGGACTTACACATTTACTGTTAGAAATGGGAAAGATGACGCTTACGTTCAACCACTTCAATATTTCCTTCTTAACGACTTCCTTCATTGTTGGATTTAGCCTTCTCTGCGGCTCGATGGATCTGTCTTTTCCTTCTTCAAGACGAATTTTATGCATGCAATATGTGGGGTTTATCCTTCTGATGTCAGCCAAAGTCCATCTGATAGCTCGGCTGTGTCTCTTTAGGAGATAATGCTACTGAGATAATGATTGGAGCAATGTTGCCCTCCCCGAAATATGCGTACTTGAGGTGGGCGGGCAACACTTTTAATTCTAACTCTGGTGCTTGCTCCAGAGACGGTTTTCTTTGTTGGTTTGTGGGGTTCACAATCAAAGATTTTCAGAACTTGAATGGACCACGACACAACATTGTTCAGGTTGCTGTGCGTCAAGATATTCAACTGTTGCTTCTTCTTCTTCTTCTTCTTCTTCAAGCTCTTCATTATTAAACTCATCCTCTGCTTGGAGAGATTGACATTTTACCTGTTCGCCAGGATACTCCAACGCCTTAAAACAGGTTGAAGATTGCCTCTTGACCATTTACCCGCATCGTGATTTCCCCTGTATGGACGTCAATGAGCGTGCGTTCTATTGATAGAAACGAGAGTCCTAATATGAAGCCTACGAGGAGAATGAAGTAGTCAACCTTCACTAAAACATCCTCAATCTTTCCTTCGGGATGCACAATGGATTGATCTGCCAGCTGCAACATGACTGTGGTTGGCCTTGATTCAATCCTCAGTTTCTTGAACACTAATAGAGGCATAAGATTTATGATTGCCCCTAAATCACACAACCCCTTCCCTATATCAACTCCTCCGATGGAACAGAGAATTGTGAAGCTCCTCGGATCTTTTATTTTTATGGGGATGCCTTCTCAGACCATGGCGCTACATTCTTGCGTCAATTCCACAGTCTAGAATTTTCCTATTTGTCGCTTCTTGGATAAGATGTCCTTGAGGAATTTGACATAAGAGGACATTTGCTCTAACACTTTGACTAGCGGAATGTTGATATGTAATTGCTTTAACACATCTAAGAAGCGACTGAATTGCCTTTCATCATTTTTCTTCTTCCTTAACCTTTGTGGGTAAGAAGGCGTTTGAAGCTCGGTTAATGTGCTTCTTGATGCAAGTTTTCTAGATAAAGTTCTCTGCACATCAACTTGTTTCTGTGGCTTTGTGTTGGTGTGTTCTCCTATAAGATCAGTCGATGAGTCGGTTGTTGGTTGAGATTGTAATTGGTCATCTGAAATAATTGTTGTCTGGGTCATTGGAGTCTTTTTCCCAGGGCGCGGAAGTTCAGTCATCGGTTTTCCACTCCGTAGTGCACAGCTTGACATTGCACTTTTCTCGAGTTGCCTGTATTACGCGGGGTTTTAGTGTTGCTTGGAAGAGAGCCTTTTTGCCAATTTTTTAATTCATGTGCAATCTGGCCCATATGAAGCTCTAAATTTCTTATAGATGATACTTGAGTTTGCAGTAGAGCATCATTCTTTTGCATATACTCCTTTAGAAGAGCTTCTATCGAAGACGACAAACTGAACGCTTGATGCGTCTGTCCATGTTGTTGATTTTGTCTATGTTGTCCTTGGTGGAATCTAGATGGTCCACCTCTATTGTTCAACGGAGCCCCCTGCTACTCAAGCTGATTTTTGTTACCACCCCAATAAAAATTGGGATGATTCCTCTAGCCTGGGTTATAATTGTTGGAATAGGGATTATTTCGAATAAAGCACACATATTAAGGATTTTGTGGGCATGCTCATATGTGTGTGGTTCCTTGCATCTAACGCATCCTATTGCAGTAACCTGATTCACTACATTCATTTGATTTCCACCTCATGCGTTTGATTGATTCATTGTCATTAACTGCAGTAAGTTAGTCATGGCGGCCACTTGTGCTTGTAACCCAGTGACAGTATCATTTTCTAGCATTCCTAGTGTGTTGTTGTGTCGTCTGCTAGATCGACTATACCCATGGTCTTCCCAATCCTCATGATTTTAGGAGATTCTATCTAAGATATCCTTTGGCTTAGTATATGTTTTGTCTAGTAATCCGTCAGCTGCGGCAATATTTGCAGTTATCTGAGATGCTTCAGTCAGCCTGTCATAGAATAGCTCCATTTGAACGCACGTAAGAAGCCATTGTGCAGGCAGTTTCTAACCAGCCTTTTTAAATCTGGCCCAAGCATCGCTTAGGGTCTCTTTATCTTTTTGCTGGAAGTTGGCAATATCTCTTCTTCTTCTCCCACTCTCAGTTGGTGGGAAATATTTCTTCATGAACTTCTCTATCATCTGATCCTAAGTGGTAATCTCACTGGGTTCCAGTGAATACACCCATTGCTTGGCCTCATCTCTGAGGAAAAATAGGAATAACGTCAATTGTATCTCGTCTGGTGTAATATTCGAAATAATGAAGGTGTTGTAGATCTCAATGAAGTTTTTCAGATGGTCATGAGGGTCCTAGCTAGGTGCTCCCCCAAATTGCCCTACAGCTTGGAGTATTTGAAGCATCATAGGCTTCATTTCAAACCTAAATCCCTAGAATGCTGGACGCATGATTTCAGGTGAAAAGTCATAGAGGATCAACGACGCGTAGTCCTGAATCGGCCTATTCTTGTAGTGTGCCAACAAGATTGGATGAGTTTGCATTCCCGCTTGTAGCTGAGCTTGAAGTTGAGCCTGAGCCAATGTATTGTTCAATTCATTATTGTTGGCTTCAATGTTGTTGGCTCTGTTTGGTGGGATTGCGTGGTTTGGTTGTTCTGCCATCTTCTTTTCCTTGTAAAGCTGATGCCACTTTCGATGAGCTTTACTTCGTGTCCGAAAGGTTCTCTCAATTTCAAGGTCAGAGATGAACTCGAAAAGTTCATCCTTATTCATAAACTGTCAGCAAAGCCTTCAGCCAAACGCGCTATATGACCTAAAATTAAAATTTTTGCACAAGCCAAAGAAAAATTCAAAACGTAAACTATTGAATCAAATCCTCGGCAATAGCGTTAAAATCTTGTTGAGTTTTAAGTGTGTATGATTCATTATGCTCATAATGGTCTAATGCTGCGTCTAAAATTGTAAAAGATGTTACATGTATACGCAAGTTTTCCTATAAAAACCCAAGTGCAAGTTTAAATAGGTTTTCCTGGTGAGTCTAGGGTCGAACATAGGGATTTGCAATAATTTGACATTGAGAACACAGGGATTTGCAATAATTTTCCTAAGTGTTGTTTAAGTAATTTTTCATGCTACCAAACTCGATATTAAGAAAGCATCTCTCAAAGCTCCGACGCCATATTAATCTTATCTCTAAGACGCATGTTGAGTTCAGGGAAAAGTTGAACTTTATCTCTAAAGCCAATTCTTTTCTTGTTTATTGTCTAAAATTAATCACATACTCTCTCAAGCAAATGATTATACTTACTTAAACCTATTTTCTTGATAGATTTAAGCAAGTTTGAAGTGCCCATTTAATCAAGATGAAAGCATACTTAGTAAAACTTAGAAATGCTAACTTTATATGCTTAACTCATTAATCATTCAAACATTCATGGTGTACAGTGTTAAAGATGAGAATATATGGATGATTAATGTCAATCAAACTTGTATTAAGAAAATAAACAAATCTCTCGAATGTCATTAACAAAATACAAGCAGGATGAACATAATGAAAGAACGGAAATAAAAGTCGTCAGGTCGCCAATGACAATGTCTTGTTTCTTGGAGGCTTGAAAGAATGGAAATTTGGTCTTGTATTAAGTCCCTTTAAGAGGTCTAAGCAGCTAATGCCTAATGTTTCCATGATTGACTAGATTTTAGACTAATTCAAATTAAGTTTCTTTATCTTATGTGTCTCTTATTTCTAAGGAGACGTGACAGTCCTATTTCTTGGCTTTTAGTCCCATATTCCTTTGTGAAATTAATATATATCATAACCTTCTCAACACTAGGACTTCACTAGATTTCTAATTAAATTAAGTGATCAGTTTAACTTAACAATATTTATCCATAAAATCAACAAAAGAAATGCAAAAGTCAAAGAAGTATGAAGCATAAACATTGTTGAAGGCATAAAGCTTTAAGGTATTCACATAATTGAACCCCTTGAGAATTTAGCTCTTGATTAAGAATACATGAATAGATTTCATTAGATCATAAATCATGATTATAAGATAAATATTCAATGGATGAAAAGAAATAAAGATAGAAAAATGCAAAGAGAAACTAAAGCACCTCTTTGTCTCTGTTTTTCTGGTGTGATCCTGCTTGGAGCTTGGCCGGCCATTTCAACACCTCTTTGTCTTGTATCTCCATCAAGATTTGCTAGACAAGGATCACCGTGGGGGAATCTTCCGAGCTCGCTCGCTACAACAAGAAGCCAACCATCACCTCTCGGGAGATCCAAACAGTGGTACGCCTTGTTCTTCCTGGTGAATTAGCTAAACACACCATCTCTGACCGTACCAAGGCTGTTACCAAGTTTACTAGCTCTTAGATTCACACACATTAGGGTTTTCTTGTGTAAAAGGTAACCTAACTGTTTCGAATTGTTGATTTCACTTCCTTTTGTCGCATATTTTGGAATTAATTGAATTGATTTATATTATGTGATTCCTTTAGTTACCTGCTTGATTCTTGATTGTGAAGATTGTAATCTGTTTTATGGATCTCTGAAGATTACTTTTATTTTTCTATATAGTTTAATGAGTTCATATTTCCGTGCATCTTTGCAATTGAACTCAAATTGGCGATTACTTTCCTGCTTTAATTTGATTTAGGGTTTGTGTTCTGGATTTTATTTTGGAGTTGTTTTCAATTTTGATTATATTTGAACACCTTATAATGAAATAATGTGAACAAGTTAAAAGAAGAGATTGGTTGATAGTATATAAGTTTTATGTTAATTAAACTTTTGTGGGCATGAATTAAATTAAAAGAAAAAGTAGTACTAAACTATATATATAACATATTATGAAATTAGTGTAGTCAATAACGTTTCTTATGTTATATTCGAGCAAAATTTCTTTGAGTAGCTTATGAAATTATTGTGAAACAAAAAGTTTGGAGAAGGTTAGATCATAGTTCTTTGGTTTGATAAAACTATGATAGAGGTTATTTATAAGATTTTATAAAATTTAAAAAATGAGCTTTGAAAACTGTACGACTAAATTTAATTTTGTCCAAACTGCAGTAAAATAATATTTTGCTTGTATGATAAAGTAAGCCAAAGGATGATTTTACATAACTTATGTTGGTCCTACTGGGGTAGATCATGCTCCAATCAAGCTTGATTTAAATGCAATTTTATAACATGTTTGAGGGAGATTTTAAAAAAGTTAATCTCTAAGAAGTACAACCACGATTGTTGATACGTGGTACGAATATAATAGAATATGGTGATACGTTAATTTCTAAAAAAACTAAAATATGACTAGTATGTTGAAGATATATTTTTTTTATTAAAGAATTCTAGGATATATGTAAAGTTATTTTAAAGATAGTAAATGTAATTCACTAAAAAAAATAAAACGTCAAGTTAATCACAATAGCACAAAATACAATACAAACATCGAAATACAATAAAAAAAAGCAACATTATAGATATTGAAATACAATAGAAAAGGTTGGTGGCTCGTTGGAGTTAGATCGAGTACAAAGATGAATGAAGAACTTTGTTGAATTGTTCAAGGTGTAGCCACTTCATTTTATCCAGCTTCATTTAAATTAATTTATTTCTAGATTAATTTTTATCTTAGTTTTTCTATTCTAATTTTGGTTATCATCCTTCTTTTTTATGCTAATTTCTACCTTTTCTAACTTTTATTTTAGTTTGGTTAAAGTAACCAATTTAGTTAGGGTAAGAAAAAAAAGGAAAAGCAAAGCAAATGTGGAAAAAAGTTGAATTTGGTTTTAGTTGTCTAAAAGTTGTTCTTCCTTTTTGAGCGCAAGCCAAGTTTGACAAAAAATTTCAAAATTGAAATAAAATCCGTTAAAAAAAACGAAGGCAATTGTGGAAATGACTTTAGCCTTTATAATCCCCTCTTCTCTCCCGAAAAGACTACCAAGCCACCACTTCCATTAACCCTCATTTTCTCTTCAAAAAACTCTAGCCTCCACACCCATTTTTCTCTTCTTTTCTCATCAAACATTAATATTCTTTCACAACCCCCTTGAGAGCATCCATCCACAACAGCCCCAAAATCCTCATTTTCTCTTCTAAAACAAAAACCTAGCAACTATACTCAAAATCCTCTCTTCTTTAAAAACCCTAGAGCTCCCATTCTTACTTACAACAATAAAGTTTGGTGTTCTTGTTTCCAACTTTACTTTTCATTCTTCTTCTTCTACCTTTTCAAGTAAGGTAGAGAAAAAGAAGTGCTAAAAATGTTAGATATTTTGCTACTATTTTCATTTCATCATCATCATCATCATCATCATCATCATCATCATCATCATCATCATCATCATCATCATCATCATCATATAAGTGTGTTAATGTGCATTTAACTTTTCATTTTTTTCATTTGTTTTATTTTACTTCTTGTTGTGTCATTTACCTTCTCCTTTTTTTTTATTTATTTAAATTTTAGTGTTATTTATTTATTTATTATTATTATTATTAGTGTTATTGTTATTATTATTTCTTTTCTTGAGTTTATCTTTTTATATTCTTTATTTGGCCTTTTCCTTGGTCTTGATTTGTCTATTTTATATTAAGTATCACATTTAATCTTTTATCCTTCAAGAATTTTGTGTTGTCACTATTCTAATATATTCATGTTGTGTTTTCATTAAGTGATATTAGTATAATGTTCTTAATCTTTATTTGATTTTTCTAAAAAAACTCCGATGACAGATTCTAGAAATATTTTGGAGTCCAATTTTTTAGAGCCTTGAGGTGAGGAAGTCGATTATTTGGGAGTCAAAGATCGATTTGCAACATGTTTTATTAAACATTTAATATATTTGTAAATATCATTGTTTATTTATATATTACTTTAAATGTATTATTAAATTATGTATTTCATCAATGTAACTTTACATATTTAAATTAATGTTCTTTTTTAGTAAAATTTCTCTAGCATTTTCAATACTTTTAAATTTATTTCCAAATCGTTAATATTTAATCCCTTTGAGTTTTGTTAAAGAAAATGTTTTAATCTCTCTTTTAAAACAAATTTGTTTTTCAAAAGCATTTTCCTTAAAATTTCCGACAACGAAATTTAGAAAATTTGGGAGTTTGATTTTCTAAAATTCTTGAGGTGAAAAGTGTTGGAATTATGGTACAGGCAGTGGAAGAAAAACGGATAAAAAGCACTCTAATTTGCTTTAATTTGAAAAAAAAAAAGTGATGTTTTAAAACTACAAAACATAGGGTTTGAGATACAACCTTTGTACTAACAAACTCTTGCAAGTTTCACCTTCCAACGAACAAGACGTAGACCACCAAAAGTATCTTCTTTACTATTCTCCGGTCTTAAAACTTGATTGTGGGATCAAACTAGTGATGAATTGGAGAGAATATTTGCTTTGTGAATTGAGAGAATTTTTCAAGTCCTTTTGTTTTTGTTCTTCCATATCCAAAAAACTAAGCCTCTGTTTTTCAATTTCTTCATCTCTTTTTAAAAGGATTGGCATGCAAATTTATTATCAGATCAAATTGACACCTTACAATTAAGTAATAAATGTTAATTTGACAAGAACACACATAGCATGCAAAAATTGAAAATTGATTTCATGTTGACACCTAATTTGAATATAATTAGTGTCAAAATGTGAAGCACACCAAGCATGCATAATAGTTTAGTCATAATATCATTAAAATGGGATTTGGAAAAATCCACTAATTTTGGTCAACATTTGATCTTTTCATTTCAAAAATCAAAATTTCCAATTTAATTAATTAATTATAAAATTTAATATCATATATTAAATTATATATAAATCCCAATTTAACTATCTTGATATGAATCTCTATTCATATACACAATATTTAAATCGTATTTAAATATTTTTATCTCTCTCTATTGTTCTGTAACGGCCCACCTAGACCGATTAGACCATTACTCGATATATGCAACATTGAGGAAGAAAGACAGCACAATTTTAAGAAATCAGAGATTTTTATTAAAGTATGATAAATAACTGTGGTTCGGGGTACCCCTAAGAAAACATATATTTTTTTTTCTTTGGAATTATTCAATTTATTAGAAAGAAAATAAGTTCAGTAAATAAAAATTCCACGATGAAATCCCAAATATGACGCAAAAAAAAAAAAAAAATCATATTAAACTTTAAATTTCGATGACAGAAGAAAAAAAACATGCGTACGCAACCCTAGAGGAAGACCTTGCGAGTCCCATAACGCCTCAAGGATTTTTCTTGTCATTCGCCGACAAGTTCTTTCCCTTACTTGGAGGCATAAAAGAAAAGGATGAGTACGAAGATACTCAATAAGTAATCCCACTACCGGGCTCAACTAAACACTGAATCTGTATGCATACAACATGAAATTAACATAGATAACCCCTATCGTTGGCAAAACGCGTTCACAAACTGGTGATCCCGAAGGAACACATACTGGTGATCCCGAAGAATGACAAACTAGTGTCCTGAAGGAACACAAACTGATGCCCCGAAGGAACACAAACTGGTGCCCCGAAGGAACACATACTGGTGCCCCGAAGAGACACGAACTGGTGAATATGCTGCCAACGTAGGGAACAATAGTATGCGTTCAGGGGTAAAAGGAGTCTATAGCATACTATCATGGCATCTACTCTGTGGTCACCTGAGCCTCGTATCTAGCACGTTGTGTGTGCACCTACAGGGGATGTTACACTGACAAAATGTACATGTGCTAAACCTACCCGAGGTCCTATTGATCGGAAGCGACAATCCGAACATCCAAATTAGGTAACAGTAAGGACAAGCTATACAACCATTCCAATTATTAGAGAAACAGTCTAGAAATTCGAGGTATTGAGTCCAGCAATACCATCGGTAGGGCAATTACTTACAGTGAGATTTGGTTTAGTCACTTGACTGCGCAACTCAATCCTGTCCAGAAACCTGGGTTGAAAATCCTGACATACCCACAACAACAATAACCTACAATTAGACCAGTCACGTATTCAACCCGGAAAACCAAGCAATGGCATACCGCCTTACCCCGATTGAATTGCGGTAAAAGACAGAGACGATGGTGAAGAGAGAAATCTGACGACGGTAGCGACGGCGGCAACAACATCCGAGAGGGAGATCCGATGGTGGCGGCACAGCGGCTGTAACGACCCGACTAATACAATCTAAACGGACCATCACTCAATGCATGCAAATTTTCAAGAAAGACACTGTGCGGTTAGTAAGAAAGAAACAATGCTTTCCATGGAAATTTCTGTTTATTTAAATTCAAGAAAAACAATGCATAACATATAAAAGAGAATTTTGGTTCGGGGTACCCCTATCAAAAATCAATAAAATTTCATGAACAGAAATCCACTTACAAAATAAAGGACAAACTTCAAAACAAAATTCGACAATTTAACAAAACTCATTAAAACATGTAGTTCTACGTGGAAGCTACTGTGGGTCCCGTGAAGCCATTAAGGATTCCTCTTGTCATTCGCCAGCACGTTCTTTCCCTTACCTGAAAAAAAAATAAGATGAAAGGATGAGCAATTATTTTACTCAGTAAATGACCCCACTACCGGAGCCGGGCTAGGCAGCTAAGTCCTTTAAGTGCATCAATCATAAGACAGGCATATCTAACGTACTTTTATAGGGAACTGGTTATACTCGCCCTACAGTTGGTTTTGGATGTCCACAAACCTCTGGAGCCCCCGAAGGAACTCTTACCTCTGGTGATCCCGAAGGAACACAAACCTCTAGTGTACTCGAAGGAGCACAACCTCTGGTGAACCCGAAGGAACACAAACCTCTAGTGAACCCGAAGGAACACATCCTCGAGTGACCCCGAAGGACTACAACCTCTGGTGAACCCGAAGGAACACATCCTCTAGTGACCCCGAAGGACTACAACCTCTAGTGAACCCGAAGGAACACATCCTCTAGTGACCTCGAAGGACCACAATCTCTAGTGAACATCCAACCGACTAGGGGAGTTACCACTACCCATCTTACATGCTCAAACAAATCCGCACTCCTTCCATTCCATAAATTCATACATTAACAGTACTGTTCATAAACACTTCATAGTACAAACATATGTATTATCATTCACATAAATCCTTTAGACATGGGAATTTCATACAAGCATGCTGTATCACATGGGGCTTAGATATTCTACTACATCATGGCAACTAACATATGGCGAAAAGGCAGTTCAGGTAGTAAGACCACTTACATTGAGACTAGGTGCAAATAGCTAACCAAGCAGCCAATTCTCACAAAATGCTTGAGTTAAAACTCCAAAGTGCAACTAAGCCACAATCTTCTTCCATACTTCAAACAATGAGTCCAACAAAAATGGACCCTTAAACCCGCTTGGACAGCTTGTTTCTGATTCCAAAATCCATGGAAGCCTGAATCTAAAATCCAACCTCAATGAGTAACAACAATTAAAACCAATTCACGAAATTACGAGAAAATCAACAATACTTACCCAAACAGTTCTGACCTAACCAAGTCTAGAAATCCTAGCGTAACTCACGAAAAGGGATAATGCCAGAGAGAGCAGCTGGGCAACAACTTGCAAACCCATTGACATCCAAGATTGGCTTAAGTATATATATATATATATATATACTTCTTTAAATTCTCTTTCCTTTTCCTTTTCCAGAACCCTAAATATATATATTTAAATTTCCAATTTCCATTTTCCTTTGCCTTTTCCTTTTCCTTTTCCCAAAACAAAACACAACTTATTTAATATAATATTCCTCAACCCATCAAATCAAATCTTTTTCAACCACCACTTAATAATTTATTTAACCAAAATATCTTCTAACAAATCAATTCCCCAACTTAAATTCAATTCTAACTTATCCTCATATTTTCTTAAATTAATCAAGTTCTTAAATCTCACCCAATTTCTAATTTAAATCCAATTTCTAAATCTCTCCCAAATAAATTCAATTTTCCACTAATTGAATCAAATCCAAATCTTTTTATCACGGTTACTTTAAATTGAATTATTTTCTCAACATAATCCAATTAAAGCTTCAAAATTCAAACAACTAACCAAATAATTCAAGAAAATAAATTTTTTAAAAAACAAATTACTTGAAAATTTGGGATGTCACAACGGCGACGACGGCGGCATGAGGAGGAATAACTAAGAGAGAAACATGTAAGAGAGGTGTTGCAGCTGAGTAAAACCGAGAGAGAGAGAGAGAGAGGGAGAAACGTACTGCTATGAGGGAGAGCGAGAGTCTAGTGAGAGTGAGATGGTGAGCGAGACAGCGAGGCCCGAGAGAGTTTGACGCCACGATAGGGAAAGAGAGCGAGATGATGAGAGAGACAGCGAGACCCGAGAGAGTTTGGCACCGCGGTAGGGAAAGAGAGCGAGACTGTGCGCGGGAGAGAGGGCGCCAGCGACGGAGAGAAGTTGAGAGAGAGGGAGCTGGACGGGAGAGAGATCTGCGAGGGAAAGAGAGTGTGTGTGTATGCGTGCGGTGGCGGGAGAGAGAGAGTGTGGGCTGCACTCAAAACGAGGCACCCCTAATTAACCTAAAAATAAAACCCTAATTAATTTCGAAATTAATTTCCCCCTTTTATTCCAAATTAAATTCCCTTTTCTCTTTCCTGCCAAAATTAATTTCCCTTTTTCTTTAATAAATATTATTCCAAACCAAAATAAAGGCCAAAAGGATATATAATACCTGAAAATTGGGGTGTCAAATGTTCAATTCGAAATTAAACAATAAATCGTTAAACCCTTTCAACGCTTTATTCTCCAAATTGAATTCAAACGATTTGAATTCATTCATCACACTGTTCTAAGATTTGGTTCAATACGAGCTAGCAAGGGGACCTAATGGACCTACAGATCGTGGGCTCCAACGATTCGAAATTAACCGGTTTAAACTCTTTAACCTAGTTAATTAACATTCGTTAACTACCAGGTCACTCCACTAAAGCCCAATTGTTGCACTCTCCTCACTGTAGATATATTTCTGTCCATTTGATATAACCATAATTAGTAAGTCAATCCTTCACAAGTTGTTTGTAATTACAGCTGGGTCAAAATATCATTTTACCCCTGTAATTACTTATTGTTCCTTAAGTCCCATTGATCCTCTAATGAACAATTGGTTTGTGGTGCAACCAACAAACCGAGTCCCTCTCGAGCCAATGAGAGGATGAGGCCCCTTGTTCAGGAACTGGATTTAGTACTTAAGGGAACAACTTATCTACTATTCTTTTTAATAAGGTAGGAGCGGATTCCATCTTGTAAAGCTATGTCCTCAGCCATCTGTCTGATCTTATCTCTAAAATGGGAGGCATATTGAGTCGGCAAATTGGTCACTCTCACCCATACAGATTAAAGGATAATCTCAAACAAACAGGAGTTCATAGTTAGCTCAGGATTAAGATTGAGTTACTTAGGTCATCGAATTGAAATAATCAATTTTAACAGTAAACGGTGTTATAAAGTAAACGTGATTATTTCTTGGTCTAGTCTTATGCAAACTCATTGCATAGGATACCCCCACTCTTGTCTCTACAACGATTTAGGATCACATCGTTTGTATCAAATACAAAACGGGCCGTATCCATAGTGCCCAGGATAAGCTACCCAATCTTTATCCATATACTATAGACCATTTTGGCTATAACTTAAACTTGATCCACATATAACGTCTAAACATTCACCATATAGTCATGGGTTTTTAGTTATTCAATAACGACTTTATTAAATAAACCTCGATAATAATTTTATTGAGAAAAACATAAATTACAAACAATGAGTTTTAGGACATATAACCCAACAAGGAGTCGATTTTTTGGGAATCCAAGATCAATCTCCAACATGTTTTATTTATTTATTTTTTATTGAGCCATTTTATATTTGTTTAATTTATTATGATTCTTCTGTAATTATGTTTCTCTTTTATAATGTTCATATTAAGTATTATTTAATTTGTAATTAAAATTCCCCAAAGTTTTTTTAAATCTTTCTAAATTAATATCTCTCACAATTTTAGAATCCTTCTAATTTTAATTTATCTAAGTTTTCTTAAAATTTCTCACAAGACTCTTTCCTAAATCATTTAAATTTCTTTTCTTTAAAACTACACTTTTTGTGTCTTCGAGCATTCACAAATTAATTTATGATTAAAAGGTTTTTTAATCAATTATTTTTCTAATAACTTGTTTTTAAGATCGTTTTTCTAAAAAAATCCTATGATGGAACCTAGTAAATTTGGGAGTTCGATTTTCTAGAATTCTTAAGGCGAGATAGCACATCTTTGGGAGTCCGAGATTTGATCCCAAGAAAAAATGAATTTAATTAATGTTTTTTTTAAAAAAAAACTTCATTTATTTAAAGACTATCCTATGACGGATTTTGAGAAAATGTAATAACTTCTCACTTTCTTGTGGTGAGGAATTTTTCCTCAATTATAATATAGTCAAATTGACAGAATTTGTTTCATTTATTTTATGGGATCATTGCTTCAAATATTAGAGTAATGGGGTTAAAATAAGACATTATTTTCTTAAAACAATTAAAGAATACTTTCAATTCAAGATAAAAATAAATTGGCCACCTTTTGCTTAACAGGTGTTGGGGGGTGCTAACACCTTCCCCATACACAAATAACTCCCGAACTCAACTCTAGTTTTCGTAGAACATTTTTATTTTTTAATTAAAAATTATTTTTTTGACTTTGGTGTCCAATCACCCCCGTAAAAAAGATTGGTGGTGACTCATTTTTTATATTCTTTTAAAATTAACCCTTTTCGAGGATGTCGACCGCTTTGCGTCGTCTTAGGCACGTGGTGACACAAGGTATTCAACTGCTTTTTGTTTTTTTTTTTCTTTTTTTTGTCCTTCCTTTTAGTTTGGGATGAGTCAGGCTTTTTAAATAGGCTGCTTATTTTTTTTAGCTGGGAAAATTATATAAGTTATTTTTAATATTTCTTTCTTTAAAACATCCAATCAGTTCCCTTCACATATGCAGAAGGGGAGACGTGTATTCGATATTTGAAAGAAAAATATGCCAAATTACATATTAGATACGTATTTGGGAAAAATTTGGAGTCACTACAAGAAAATTAGTCTTTAGCGACGTATTATTTTTGTTGCTAAAAATATTTTTTCATTGGGAAAAAGCTTTAGCGACTAAAATAATTTGTCGCACGCTTTTGTCGATAAAGCCACGTCGGTGAATGGGTTTTGTGACATTCTAAATAAAAATGTAGCACGACGCGACGAAAAGGGTCGGATGTTGCATATTGCAATGTTTAACAAAACGTTGCAACATGCGACATTTGCCAAGAAGTCACAATTTGCGCATTTCTGCACGACGTCACATGGTAGCGTTATGCGAGTTATTGCGATGTTTTAAGTTTCGTTGCAAATTTTAATAATACTTTTAGAAAAATATTACTCATTTTAGACATCTTTTTAAAAATATTATCCCTTATATTAAATAACACTTGTAGCGCAATTCATATCTAAATCATGAAATTAAACAAGTATCATACTATTTATAAATATGTTTAATCTTTAATATCCACTACAAAATATATATATACCTTTCTGGCAAGATTTGAATATAGCTACCAACAAGTTTAATTTAGTCCAAAATAAACCAAAATGTATTCTTCGATCTAGAAAGATTTGTCACTAACAAGTTCCGATTTAGTCCTGCACAAATCAATATACACAATAACAAATATGAAGTACTCAATAGCTAGCTACATCATAATAACAAAACATAAACATCTTGCACATGTATAAAATCACACATATTTTGTAATCATTCTTCTCTTCTCCCCTACTCTCCACGTTCACAACAACAAACATAAATATTAATTCTCTCCTCTCCTCAAACTACTTTTTTCACAACAAAAAGTATATAAAGTACTCGATCTTTGGGTACTACATAACAACAAATATAGACAAATTTCTTCCACATTTAAGGAAAAAAAATAACAAGTATAATTAGAAAAAAATGACAAGAAAAGAATAACAAGAAAAAAATGACACATATTTTGCAAATATTTTGCAATTATTCTTCCTCCGCCTCCCCCCATATCATTAACAAATATTACGAACTATTCAAAACTACATCATCAATTATAATCAATTTAAAAGAATTACTATATACAAGTTAAAACTTATCTGACTAATATGAAAATAAGTCGAAACTAATAGAATTACCTTACTAAGAGAGGAACTTTCCCCAGTGAATCTTTCTAGAAGTTCATTCATTTGTCTGAATCTTCTTTCGTACTCTTGACATTGCATCTTAAATTCTTGACATTGGCTTTTTAACGCTTTTTCCACAATAGCTCTATTTTTCTCATTCTCTCGACGTTCACTCTCCACAAGTTTTTGTGACTGTGTAAGGTGTGCCTCTAGTGATTGGACATAATCTTGTGAGTACATTTCTTTCTGACTTTGGGGTGGTTTTGGTCCATATCCCATCCTTTTAACATATGAAGTTTTTTTTCTCTAAAATAGTCGCCATAATTTCTTCATCACTCATTGGTGTAGTTGAGTTTTCTTGCTCTAGTTTTAAGGTGACCATTTTTTCCTATATAATTATGAATGAAGAAATGAATTCCATAAACATCAAAATATTTAAAACTAATATTATTTGTTAAAACAATTTAAATAATATTTACATATGCTTCACATGTTGTTGAATCATCTGTTCAACTGTTTGCAACAGACCAATGAATTTGGTGAAAGACATCGATGGGACTTAAGTAAGTGTCATCATCTCTTTTCTATTTAAAAATATTATTCAATATTTGTAAGCAATCTAATATGGGTAACTACTGGTAAAGTATAATATTATACATTTTCTTCTTGATGAGATAGGAATGATTTTGTTCCAGCACAATGATTGAAAGAGAGTTTATTTATGCTACTTTATGTTTTTTTCTAACTCTTCCTGCATTAGAATGTATAGTTATAAAAAAAAATATTTACTTATATAATAAAAATTAATTAAAGTTTACCTTTCATCCAAGAGACTCTCATTTATTACACAGAAATTGTCATTCTTCAAGTGTTACACCTTTACACGGATGTTGGCGACCTTGGACTAGATCACCCAATTTTTTATAGTATGGGTATAATCTCACTCTATAGTTTTTAAAGCGAGTACCAATCTCGTATTCAATGTACTTTATAATATATGGTTGAGAGCAGTCGATGTCAAATTTATTCTTCAAAAAATTATAAAATATCATTAATTTTTCGTCACCACAATGTTCAGCCTCAATGTTTCCAGCACTTGTCAAATCATTCAACAATTCAAACATTTCATTTGCATTATCTAACTTTTGATGAGAAGCCTCTACATGTTCATTAAGTGTTTTATCTGTTTCTATAAGTTTAAAAAAGACATTTGGGTTTTCGCCATGATATATCCACCTATTGTAGGTGACAACCATTCCATATGTGTATAAGTCACATTCGACATCACGAGGTTGTTTCATTATGACATTTTGACACTTTTTACATGGACAACGTGTAAACCCTCTCTTATCAACATGCTTCTTTGCCAAACTAATAAATGATCTTATTCCATCAGTATATTCTTTGCATAATCTATTTCGAAGTTTTATCCAACTTTTATCCATTATTTATCCGTTGAAAAATAAATCATATAGAAATTTATCATAAACTTATTTAAAGTAAACAAAATTACGTGAAAAATATATATAATTTTCAACATCCCATAATAATAACAATCAAATACTTTCAACACAATGGAACAATCTACAAACTTCTAAGTAGCTTAACCAAGAATAAAATCAAGCTTAAGAATGGTAACTTCCAAATCACACTAATCAAATTACATACAATCACACATTTACTTCCAATCCACACTTCATCTTAATAAAGATTTCACTACACAACCGTTCTCCAAATTACATTTTAAATACATATTAAACTTAAATATCCTATGAATAAACATCAAATGGCATATCAAAATTTCATCATGCTAATCAAACATCTTCAAATGAGTTTGAGTCACATATATAGCATCCAAATCACCATTTAAGTCACACACAACATAAACCAAAAACCAAAATCTTCACAAGAAAAGTTAAATATTTTCTTCCTTCTAGGGAAAACTTAGCTTTCAACCACAATTGCAAAGATAAAATAAAAAGAGTTGTAAACATGCAAGAACAAAATATGATAATATAGTTCTTTACTTTATATAAAACTTCATCTTTACACCCCTATACAGAACAACAAATTGATCCAAACCCAACAACATAAGAAAAAGCAACACACTCAAAACAGGAGAGAAAAACATAATAGAGAGAGATAAACGAAGAAATCACCACAACAACGATAGATTGTGATGGGAGCAGATGGTGAATCGAGAGGAGGATGACGACGAATGGAGGGGAGGATGATGATGGCGAATTGAGTACGACAACGACGATGAATCGAGGAGGAGGACACCGGTGAACTAATAGAGGAAGAGGAGGATGATGACGACAATAGTTTTTCTTTTTCTCCTCTTCTAGTTCTCAAAATTGGCATTTGAGCAAACTAATAGTGAAATCCTATTTGCGATTAAAATACATTTCGTCGCAAAAGTCCTTTTGCGACTAAAAACCATTAGTCGCAAACTGTAAATAAGCACCAATTCTCCTGCCCAATAAATGAAAAAATACCAAATGGCCCGTATTGCAGATCTTGCTCTTGCTTTCTCGCTCTTCCTTTCCTCACTCACAATCGCTCTTATCTCTCTCTTACTCTCGCTCTTGGAGTCTTTGTGTCGAAGAAGAAGAAGCTAGCGAAGAAGAAGATGCAGGAGAAGAAGTAGTTGAACAAAGAAAAAGAGAAGAAGAGAAAAGAGAAAAAAAAAAAAAAGAAAGAGATAGAGGGAGGCACGGATAAGAGAAAAAAAAAGAGAAAAAAAGAAAAAGAAAAAAGAAAGAAAAAATCACTGGAGAAGTGGAGAAAAGAGGGAAAAAAAAAAAAAACACCCAATTCGTCGCTTATTTTCGTTTGGTATGTAACTTGCAAAAGAAAAAAAAAAAAGTATTTTAGTCGCAAATATAAGAAAGTGTTTATCCCAACACCAACAAATGGAACTTGTAAGCTTACGAAGTGGTAGCTAATTATAATTGGTTCAAGCTTACAAAGTGTTTATCCCAACACCTGGGGCTCCTGCTTTATTAATTGGTGTGTAACTTGTAAGCTTAAATTAGCATGTGTGTCCCAACACCAATAAATGGAAGCTTAGATTTAAAATGGTAGCTAATATGCAGGAAAAAAAAAAAAAATCTAATTAAAAGTTTTTGAGACATTATTATTAATTGTTATATCTCAAGAGAATCACATATATATTTTATTGATGGGAAGTTCGAATTTCCTTCCATTGTAATCTTATTACTCTAGAAATAGAAAAAAAAAACTAAATAGAAATTACATTAATAAAATACAAACATTTGAAAATAAAACTGCTTAATATAATATATAACATAATTCAAATAAAAAATCTAAAGTAATTCAAATAATCTAAAACAGATCTACCAATATAATCTAACAAGATTAGACCTGAAAGAAGGAAGAGAATGTGAAATTATATCATTTTATTCTATAACAGTCTCCATTAAATTAAACAAGAAGAACAAACATAACCCAATAAGCCACTAAATATTAGCCGCAAGCTAATTAAAAGCACATTATTCACCTCCCAACAACACAAATTTTCCTAGACAAATACATCAGAACAAAAACTTCAATACATAGCATATATGCAGAGGTATATATGTTATTTCATATAGTTAAGTGAAATTCATTAGAACGAATGAACATACTGATGTTCTTCCTGTTTTCCCGAAAATTTTGTCGACGAACCGATCGCTGGAGCATGCCCAACAAACAAAGCAACATGTCCCATCAGCTTATCTTTTCTGGAAAATGTTGTTCCACAAGAACATAGCCATTTCACATCTCCACAGTGCTTCTCATGGGTTCTCAAATCAGATAGCACTGAAAATTTCTTCCTACTACACAATTTGCAAACATACATTTTGGGGCAATGAGTTCTTTTGAAGTGATTTTTCACACAAATCAGTGATTTCAATGGTTGAAACTTGACATGTTTTTGGTTCCATCTGCAGCCTTCTTGTGGACATGAATATTTGGTCCCCATCTTGCTTATATTATTCAAGTCCCTTCTATGGCTCTTCTCTGGGTTGCTCAACGCCCCGCTTGCTTTGTACTCGTCCCCGTGCGCTCGCATGTGCATTCTCAAGTTGGCATCCCGCTTGAACCCTTTCCCACAAATTTGACAATAATGGGTGTATTTTGCTAGAAGATCCGAAGCGTCTAGCTCGACGATATTGATCGAATTTCGATGATCTTGTGTTGTTTTTGTTGTCCTTATTCTACTGTTGTTGTCGTTGTTATAATTAGTAGATGTCGTCATGTTGTACCAATCCTGATGTTGGTGATGATGGTCGTTGGCCATGTCTAGAAGGGTGCTGGATCGTCGATTGTCATCGTCAACGGGACCTTGACGGTGGTGGTGCTGATCGTGGAGGTTGTTATCGACGTTATTGTTGTGTAAGGAGGCATTCACGACGAGGTTATCCATCTGTTGACATGTGAACAACATGGAGGAAGCAGCCATGATGAGTTCTTGAATCAAAGAGTTGACGGCCGCAGTCGCCACTGGTGACGAGGCCGGGGGCAGAGATTCAATTGAGTTTTGAAGGTTGTAGATGGCTATGTTGACAACAGATTGGATTTGGTGGAGTTTCTCCTTCAAAATTGAGAGGTTATAAAGGAGAGAGTTGCTTGATTGGGAATATGAAGAAAGAAGGTTGTCTAGGGTTTCATGATGATCATTAGAAGATGAAACCAAGGGATCTTGTGAAGGAAGAGAAAACATTTGGGAATTTGAAATCATGATTTCAAAAAAAAAAAAAAAAAAAATCACATCTTATTCAAAAAAAGTGATTAATTATATTGGGAAAGTGCTTAAGCTCTAAGCTTTTGAAGGATATATATTCATGTTGGTGTTTATCCATCATGTCTTGGAGCCTCATAAAGAAAGAGATTTAAAACAACAAAAGGCAAAAAAAAAAAAAAAAAAGTCAACTGTGAGAAAGGCTCACTTCTTTCATCCCCAAATATAGCCTCCTCCATATATTACCACTTTTCAATCTTGAGAAAATATTTCTTTAAATAGATAATAATATGAACAAAAACAGCAATAAATAAATAAAATGGAGGGAGAGAGAAAGAGATAGAGTTGAAGGAAGTTGACATTTGAAACCCTCCGGCAATAAGGGTGAAATTGGGAATATCAAAAAGATCAAATATTGAAATATTATACTATATTTTGTTGATGTTAATTACATCACTATTTTATCTTATTGTCTAATTTATTGGATCATGTAATATAAATGAATGTCCGTGAGGATCCCAACAGAGCGCCTTCTACTTCTAATAGGCCATGAATTAGATCAGAATCATTCTTAACGAGTCCATAAGAAGTGATCCCATTTTTTTCATCGGGTCCGGGTAGAGACCAAAGGTCTTGAACGACCGATCCGCTCAAAAATCCATGGTTTCCCGGTAGAACCCCATTTCACCCAAGTTGTTGCGAAACCGGAAAAAAGACTTTCTTTAAAGTTTCTTATTGTGAAAGGAATGGCATTCTAGAAGCTCTCACTCAAACAAGGACTTCCTATACTGTACTAACAGCAGAGTCAGTCAAAGTCACTTTTTTTTAAGGCTAATCATCTACAACAAATAGCAATATTAAAATTAATGGCTGAAGGTAATTGGTTCAAGTCCAAATAATTTGTTACATCATGTACATAGGTTAGTTTATCTTTGATTAGAGAGCATATTCCATAATAAGTGGAAGGATAATTGTATTTGAGTTATAATAAATGATCTCTATAAATCTTCTTTAAAGAAATTGAGTGAGAAGTGGAAAAAAAAAAATAAGGAGCTAAGTTATAACTATTTTGAATAGTTACAAATATAGCAATCAAGTCTAAAATATTTAGAGATATAGCATAATACAAAAAAATTTGCATAGATAGCAAAATTTTGTTGCTTTATTCTGTAATTTATAAATACATTGTCAAATTCAAGCCAAAATTTGAAAAGCTTAAAGGAGTAATATTTAAAAACTTGATTTCTTTTTTAAAGTTCGCTCAAAATTAAAGTGTTTTTTAAGAAAGACCGTGAAGATAATATTCAAAAAATAAAAATAAAAATAAAATAATTGGGATATGTTTGATAACTATTTGGTTTTTGAAAATTGTGCTAGTTTTCTTTATATTATTTCTTTGCAATGATTTTTGTCTTTGTTAAGGAAACATAAACGCGAATTCTTAGCTAAATTTTAAACACAAAAACAAGTTCTTAAAAATTATTTTTTTAGATTCTAAAATCTTGTTTTTGTTTTTTAAACTTGACTAAAAATTCAAATGTTATCTTTTAAAAAATGTAAAATCATAACAAAGAAATGGGTTCTTTTCAAAAATGAGAAAATGAACCAAAATATTTACAAATATAGCAAAATTTTATTGTTTATCGCGATCTATTGTGGTCTCTCGCATATAAATTGTGATATTTTGCTATTATTTAGAAATATTTTTAATAGTTTTATTAGTTAAAATAATTTTTCTAAAGAAATAGTGAGTAACCAAATTATAAATTTCAAGCAAATAAAATTAAATTGAGAGCGTTATCAAACAGGGCCATAGGTTTTGTTTGCTAACCATTTGGTTTTTGGTTTGCAAAACTTATATCGATAGACACTACTTCAAATATTGATTTATTTATGTTGTTATCTACATTTTTTGGATTATTGTCAAAATGTAGGTCAAGTTTTAAAATCTTGTTTTTGTTTTTAGGACTTGGCTAAAGATTATTTTCACTTGGAAAAATTGAATATCATATAAAAAAAAAATTAAAAAGAAGTGAGAAAAGAAGCACAATTTTCAGAACATAAAAAATGAGGACTGTTTGGTAATGATTTCATATTTAGTATTCTTTTTACGAAATTTGTAATTTTTTACCTACTATTTCTTTAGTATGATTCCCACATTTCTTAAAAATAGATTTCAATAGAGTTAAATTCCAAAAACAAAAACAACTAGTTAAAAACTCCAGTTTTTAACCAGCTATTTTTGTTTTTGATCAGTTTGGTTTAAAAATTAAAAAGTTTGCCTACTATGGCAAAGAAAATGTGAGAAAAAACAATAAAATTTTCAAAAACTACAAATATAAAATAAAACGATTATCAAACATGTTTAAAGTGTTCAAAAAGAAAAAGACTTTAATTAAATTAGATACATTCGTAAAGTTAATCTAATGTTGCACTCTTCAGATTGTGAATAGAAAGTAGGAAAAGAAGTATTATACCATTAATTAGTATCCTTGTACATGCAAAAATGATCCAAATGAATGTAAATTTAGACATAGGAAGAAACAATAATAATAAATCTCTCCTCAAAATAATAATAATAATAAATCTTTCACATGCAAGTTTTTTTAATAACATTATTATAAATCGAAAAAATATCCAACTATTACAAATATAGTAAAATTTTACATTCTATCTGCAATAGACCGTGATAGACCCAGATAGACATCTATTCATGTCTATCTGGTAAAGTGATAAATGTGTATTTGGGTCTATCACAAATAGAAAATAAAATTTTGCTATATTTGTAATTATTTTCAATTGTTTTTCTATTTTTTAAAACATCCTTTTTTTTAATTATTGAAAAAACAATATGAACATGTTTGTTCTCTAAAATTTTAAATTAAAAATATATTTTTAAAAGGAAATTTAATTATACTTTTTGGATAATTGTTTTAAATGAAAAATCTATTAGAAATATTTTGAAATATATCAAAATGTCACTGTCTATTAGTGATAGACATTAATAAATGTTTGTAGATGTCTATAAGTGTCTATCATTAATAATAGATGTCTATAGGTGTCTATCAATATCTATCACCGATAAACAATGATATTTTGTGCTATTTGTAAATAAATTGACTCATTTTGTTATATTTTAAAATTTTTTTAAGTATTTATTATGTAAAAAATATAAAAATTATTTTATTTATTATGTCGGAAAAGAATTTGTAACAGAACTAAAAAATTGGATTTTGTTTCCAAAATTTTCTTGCTTCATCAAGAAGCAGATTATAAAAGCTCATGTTTCTACGAAACTAGAAACATAAGCAAAAACCTTATTAGACCATCCTTTAATTTTTTTGTTTTTGGAATTTTTTTTTTCTTATTTATCTCAGTAGATAGGAAGTGTATAAAATTTGCCAAATAAAGTACTGCCAAAACACACAACCTAATTTGGTTGGGTAGGGAATTTTTGTCACATGATTAAACATTGCCTTTAGTCGTTGCAAGTTGTGTCGGCAAATATTTGTTTCTATCCACGGTGTGTGGATAGAAACTTTCAGTATTTGCCCACGTTTTTTATTGGCAAACAATGAAAGTTTTTATCCATGCATATCATGTGGACAAAAGCTAAAATAAACGTTGCAAAAAAAAAAAGAAGTGTTTTACTAAGTCTACACAACTTTCTGCCTACGCACATCTTTTCGTCGGCATAAATGAAGTTCTGCCCACGCATAATAATTTGTCAATAGAAATTGGATTTGCCAACGTTTTTAATTGCATCGCAAAAATAAATGTCGGCACAACCTAAAAATCTTGTAGTATTAGTTTGCGTAAAGTGTTCGTGTTGACAACTGCTACACTTACAAATCATGTCCAAGAAAACAAAAAAAAAATTCAAGATTTTACACGTGATTTAGATCAAGAATCATTTTCTTATAATATGCAAAAGGAGGAATCAAGTTTTACCTTTTCAAAATTTCTACATAGAACAAAAGGAAATTAGGTTTAACAAGGAAGGTGCAAATTGGATTGATTTATACAATTGGTAATTAAGCAAACATGAAGCTAACTGAAGACTAAGTTAAATAATGGGAAAACTCAAGTCATTAGAGGAAAATGGTTTGATTTTTTCAAAAGATTTTTTTTTTTTTTTTTTTTTTTTTTTTTTTTT